>WEIU01011415.1:203255-258216 GCA_013389925.1 Aegithalos caudatus | reverse complement strand
TCCCCCCGCCGCCGGGAAGCCGCCGTGCCGGGCGAGGGGCCGGGGGCTCCGTGCATCTGGCGGTCGCCGTCCCTCTCCCCCGGGGCTACGCTCCAAGATCCGTGATTGAAGGGAGCACGAACAGTCTGGGCTCTGTGCTCAGTGTGGTGGTTCCGTGGCTCCGCTTCTCCCGCCCGCTCACCTGTCCGCCCTTCGAATAAACTCTGATGGGAATAAAATTTGGACCTTTTGGAAACGCTTTTCTTTTATTCTGTGTGCATGCCATTCTGACATGGCTTTAATGCTGTAATGTGAAAAGGTATTTTGTTGTGTGGTTTGTGTGTGTGTGTGGCGGGAGGGTGTTTTCGTGTTACCTTTAAGTTAAGCTGCAGCTGTGTTTTGAATAAATCACCATCTAGTGTTATATATCTTTTTATAAAGATAGAATGACCAGACGGGTACAAGTTTTGAACAACTGCTACATTGTGGGAGTTCTTTATAACATGCTGTGTGCTACCGATGTGACAGTTTCATCATCCTTAAAATTTCAGGCATATAGCATATGTTTTCAGTTATTCAATCCTGACATTTATAGCTGGCAAGTTATAATTGTATTTAGTAACATACATCGTTTTGCAGCTTCGGAAGCATTCTCACTCTATAGAATAATAATCAAAAAGAATGACGTAATATTTCATATCCTGAGAAATTAGTAAAGATTAAAAAACTCGAAGGAGCTACAGATTATTAGTATTAAGAGCAAGCCATTTTCAACTTCAAAATGTTTTTACAGCAATTTAGCTTCCAATAATTTTACTTTAAAATAAAAATACTGTGTAGAACCTTTTTCTAATAAGTGTCTGAGATACCTTCCCATAATTAGGTAACGCATAAAAATAATGAATTTGCAGATAAAGCATTTTTAGCACACCTAAAAATGTAATACATCAAATACTTTTCATAAATGGCAGTGAAGTACATTGCATACTCTGGTTTTGTATTACATTATTATAAAATCAGCAATTTGAAAAGAAGAGGCTAAATGGTACCAGTAGAAATTGTGCTGCTGTATAGGGGTTTGTAGTTAGAAACCTGTGACTAGCACTCAGAGCTGTAAATCTTTTAGAAATAATCATGTAAACTTTACCAAAAAAAGAAAAAAGTTATTGCAGTCGTGCTTACTTTCTGGAATACAAAGCCTGGTTTTTAGTGTTTAACCTGTTTTTCTTGGCCGGAATGTTTGATTGTTTCTCGTAAGGACTTTCATTTTTACGGAGTGAACACATGTATGTTGCTTCATGCTTCCGTTTCTTCATTTTGTATTCTGTGTAGCACGTGAATCTTCACTTTGGTGGTGCAAGGAGATAAAGCACCTGCCTGTGACTAGCACACCTGAAGGAAAAACACCTAGGTAGCCACTCTAGTTTCAAAAGTCGAGCCTGGAAACGAGTATGACCAGTAGCTGGGGGCAGGTTTACTCTTGCCCGATGGGTCACACCTTGCTGAGTTTGGGGGAAGGATGGCAGTGGATAAGGGCAAGCAGTCTTTGCTGCAACAACTTTGTTTTCCTTACTTATAATGTGTAGAGTTGCTTACATTGGGATTGAAATCCATAAGAAAAATGTTCTTCTGATGCTTTAAGTGCATTGTTTCGTGCAAATTCTGTTTCTGAAAGTCCCCAAAATAGCTTATTTGTGTTTTAAGAGGTACCCAGGTTTGATGAGTAAAACATGAATATGTCTGTCATGAGAAGTTTGGGAGGAGTGCAGTAGGGGTCTTTGCATTAGCAGCAGTCAAGTCTGGCTTGCATAAATTACATTACAATAAATTACATTAAACTTCAAGATGTGAGAATATTTTGCTGACTTATTGGGGGTTATTTTACAGAATTATAAATGTTGTACTTGGTTTTAGCCTCTTCCTTGAAGTAGTTGCTATGTCATATGCCAGCTCAGAGAATCTCTGTAAAGAGAATTCTTCCAAATAGATTTTGATGTTTAGAGCAAAATCTTTGCTGAAAAAGGAAAATCCTACTGTTCACCATTGTTTACAGTTATCTGAAAGAAAGGGGAAATGAAACACTTTAGATTTTATTGCTCTGTGTTTTTGTGACGGTCTTCTTGGTATGACCAGAACATTTGCAGTAAAAGGCCTCATCTGGAATTCTTTATTTAGGCAAAAGAACCATTACCTCAGTGGCATTTTGTTCAGAGTAGTGATAAAGCGTTGGGCCTGAAATTATAAGATGAGAAATGAACGTGGGGAAAGTATTTCCACTCAAAGAGGTTAGATAAAAGTGCCAAGCTCTGGGCTGGATATAGGGAAACAGGCTCAAGACTGGGAATTCATGGAATAAATGCAATTTTTCCAGTATCTTGTCAGTTTTTAATTCCTTGACATACATACTGTCTGTGGATCCCTGTAATGGCCTAATGCCAACACTGCTGAGCTATGGAGTTGTACCTGGAATTAGTTATACAAATAAATAACTAGCTAAATTTTGACTGTGAAAATGTGTACAATAAGAAGTTATGGACCAAAGTACCTGTTAAAATTTTGCAAATGAAGGGGGAAAAGTGAGGGGAGCCTATGTCATCGTATGAGTTTTTTATGATTTAAAGTGAACCCAGAAGAGTAACTGTCATAGAGCTGGAAAAAGCCTAGATGGATTAGCTCATCTCTCCCACAGGGTGGCATATTGTACATGGAGGATAAAATGAGTATTTAAATTGATTGAAACAATGTATTATTGTGCTTTTCATATATTTAATACTAATTTTAAAGGTCCTGTATGGATCAGTGAGATTAAAGTGTCTCAGCCACCTCCTCTGCCTCCCCTCTGGAGGACATGTGTGGATTCCACTGCCTTGCCTCAAGACGTTGACACATTACATAGGCAAGCGTTGTCAATGTCATGGCTTTCACTCACTCAGGAGGGAAACATGCCAGATGTATTTTAGATTTCTGAGGCTCTGAGAACACTTAAAGACACTCAGTTACTTACCAAACATTAGGATGTTTTTAATTGAGTCTTCTAATCTAACTACTTTGGTCTGAGGTTACGGATGACTGCTGTATTTTGATAAAGGCTCGCTGCTTTTAGCAATATTCTAATTTTAATTCAGTACCAATCTCTCAATGGCAGAATCTGTTTCAAAAGGCAGTCCACCTGAAAAAAAATCAATATTACTTTATATAACAAAGTTTGAATATTTATTTTTTGCTAGCTGAATGACAACTCATAGGGCTTATACGAGGCTCATACAGCTTAAACTGTTGTATTGGTAGTTGTACTCAAGAAGCTGACATCTAAGGCATGGGGTTACCTTTAAAGGCTTCTAATGCTAAGGATTAGGGTCTTTTTACCTCTATAAAGTCTACTCTACCAGAGTTCAGAATGATGCAAATACTTAGAAGGACTGGGGGGAAAGAAGCAGAAATATGAGCGCACTAGCAAAGTGAAAGCAGAGTGCAGAAGTTTCCCATCTGTATGATTAAATATTGCATGGGTTTGAGAACTGTTTCTGTCTGCTATTTGTGTGCTGAAGTTTATGTCCATTTTCAGTGGCATGTGTGTTTGGAGAGTCATCATGGGCTGCCAGCAACTGTGCTTCATTTGGTGTAGTGGGAATTATGTGTGATTCATCAAGAAAATGCAACAGTTTGTGGGAATGCTTTGACACTAAATACTCCAATACTTAATGATGATTTTAAAAAAGTATTGCCATGGGGATCCTCCTACTCCTGTTTGTGCATATGCAGAGCCCTAGGACTGCTGTGGCAGTGCCCAGGTTCTGCTGCAGTTCTGGAACCATTAGTTAGCAACAGGGAAGCTCATCAGTGAAGTCACAAATTCTCTCACAGCTCTGGGATCTAGCAAATCAGTTTAGGCCTTAAAAAAAGTAAGGGTGAATCCTGCATTCAGGGTCACTATCAGACTGACCTCATTTTTGGTCATGGCTTTCTCTAAAGACTGACATGGACTGAGTTTAGGGGGGAGCTTTTTCTGGAGTGTAGGATGGACTCCAGTGCTACAAAGGCACCTTACTTCATGGTAAAGAGGATGTCTGCTTCCACTAAAGTCTTTTTTTATTTAGGGCTTTCAATTTTGTCCATCGTTTTTAGTTTTTCTTCTAGTGGTCTAATAAATTAAAGGTTCTTTCTTATGCTACTTCCTTTCACATTGATTTTGGCAGTCATTTTAGAAATTGTGACTGTTAGAAATAATATAGTTATTTCTAAAATAGTTGTCTCAGGGAAAAGAAAGCTGGATTAGAGTATGAAAAACACTTGGATTCTGAAACTTCTATTCCTTGTCAAGTGTGTGTAGGTGACTGATGAGCGTCAGAATAATCATCAACTTAAGAGTCGTTGCTAAGTGCCATATGTGGAAGAGATCAGGTGTTTTACAATTTGTCAGCATGAAACCACTATTTTCTTTCTCCAGTACAAAGCAAACTGAAAAATTACTGTATTGGAGGGTATATGTAGTACCCACTTTGGAGTGATGCTATTAAATGGATTTTTGGCTTTTACTGTAATGACTAGGAAAAAAAAAAATCTGTAGAAAAATATGAAATAATGCCGTAACTGGAGTTGAATTTTGATGAACACACCTATTTAATTTATAGATAGTTACTTTGTAAGAACATAACAAGAATTTTAGTCAGACAAGGTGGGGGGCTTTTTGGAGAAGGGATTTTGTACAAAGAAATGTAGTCCAGAGTCAAACTGCAGTATCCCAAACTTTAGTTTTAAGGACTTCAGCTTTAAAGCTGTATTGAAAGCAGTGCTGGAAGATCTCTCTCTCTCTAGTTTGTTTATTTTTCCTGTGGATCTCTCACTTTTTGCTTGCCCTTCTGACATTAGGAGTTTTAGCAGTATCAATGGCTGCCACATCAATCACACTGATGTGTTTTAGGGCATCTTTGTTTGTGATTAGAAAACCTCTTCTCCCATTGTTTATCAGCAGAAAATGAAACTGCAACTGGGATGTGTCAAAGCCTAAGAGCCGGGTGTTGCCATAGCAAGGCGATGTTACATAAGCAGCCACTCTGCAAATAATTCATGCAGCCAAGTTTTAAGCATAACATCATTTAACATTAATTTCTAAACTTATGATCTTTTTAGGAGGGAGCTCTCCTAGATGAGGTCATCTCAGTTGCTACTGAAATTAGTGTGCTTAGTTGTGAAGTTCTTTTAGCACTGCCCATTTACACCTTTATTTTGTTTGAACATATTGCTCTGTTTCTGAAACATCTGTTAGTTTAAATATGGCCTCACAATATGTTTTCTCAAGTGGTTTTTTGCAACAGTTAGGTAAAGTTCAGTATTTTGATCTTAGTCAAATTTATTTGCACAATGAAGTGTTAAACCAAGCAATTTACAAATGACTTTTCTGGTTAATGGGTGTCAAGAATTTTGCAAGGCAGCAATTTAGACCAGATCACTTTTCAGATGAGAGGATTGAAATATATATACAGATGTATTTTTAGAATCTTTGCAAGTAGTTGTCCTTAAACACTCCAACAATAATAACCCAGGCAGTTTTATCTTCTAAATCCCAAATTGACAAATGGTCTAGCCTTTCTGTCTGATCTACAGAAGTATAGATAACCATTAAATCTCAGTTAAGTTGTAACTTTTGATTGTACTGTATTTCCCAGAGTCAAGTGGTAGTATTTATTACCATTTTCCAGAGGAATAAGGAGAAGCTGTTTCCTGAGAAATTTCTCCCTGTATAGGCTTGTATTGAAAGGTATGCAAAAAGGAGAAAGAGCTAATTCTTCAAGGCTTCCATTCCGTGTGACTGATTTTTTTCCCCAAGAAGTTACAATGTCCTTATTAAATCATAATTGCACTGAGGATCACCTGTAGCAAGCACTTACTTTCATTAGGATAACAACTTTAGATTTTCAGATCCAAATAAAGCAAAATTGTACTTTCACACTTTCTACTTAAATTATTTACTTAATGAATACTTTAAACCTTCAGTTTTGAAGCTGAATAGTTACCAAGACAAATGCTGAAGAATCAGAGTTCCCAAATAGCTTGTTAAAAAATCCCATCTGGAAACACTGTGTCGGGAAATTCTGGAAGGCCACATTTTCTTCAATGAGCTCTTCCAGCTTTTCAAATGCATTTGATTTCACTAAAAAGATGAAGTAAGGACATGGAGATGAGTTGTATTTTTTCAGAAGAAAAATTTTAGGAGCTCAATATTAGTCTTATAAGAAAGCTACTGCCACACAAACCTGCTCAGAGCACTGTCAATTTCTTGTTACGAGACAGGCCTAGCAGGGCAGTTCCTCTTCAATTTAAAATAGCTGTCCAAGAGCAAGCATCTGCTGCTCCTCATGATGTTCCTTTCCTGCAGCTGAAGGATGAAGGGCTAGAAGACACAGATCCGTGGGTCTGGGGCTGCCAGGATCTGGAATGCTTAATACACATCCACTTGTATACACATTTTTGCCCTTCCTATATAGGTATGGGGTTCAGCAGATATCTGGGAGACACAATAAATTTTTCTCTGAGGTTTCCAGTGCAGGCATTTCTCTTATGCAAGCAGAGTCCAGTACTGTCTATAGAAAGTCATTTTGTAGTACTGGAGGCTTAGAAATGTGCCCCATTTTGTGCTACTTATCTGCCAGATAATATTATCTTGAAGAAAATAGCTGTGGATGTCATCTTGTAGGATGTTTGGCATTTCCAGCTTATCCTTTAAGTAGAAATTTAGGGCACTTGGTACCTCATATGAAGTGGCTAGAACAGTAATTTCAGAGTGTTTGGCCTTACATGATTAACATCTGCTACAGTACCATATGGTGGGAATTTCCAAGTAAACTGTTAATTAATATTGGAGTGCACCAGAGTAAGCCTTAATTAAGCTATATTCAGCTGAAGTGTATTATTTTAATATAGTCAGATGCAAAGTGCTGTGTTTTTATATTGCGACTTTTTTCTGTTTTGTGAAGAAGAGGGAAAAATGTTGATGAGAAGAATTATTTGAGCCTTTAAACTGAAGGTTCAAGTACCTTTTAATATAAATGGTTTGGGACTTACCTCAGCCTGAAGCGTCCATTGATTTAAGTGAGACAGGGTCTGTTGTTGGTGATGTTGAGTTGTGCTTTGTGAATACTGTGGTGACTCCTCTGCTAGGATTTTATTGTGTGGGTGGTCAGAGGGTGTCCAGAGGAGCTGCACAAGCCATTTTCACAGAGTTTCAGATATTGCTGATGGGGCTGTGCCTGTGCCACTTGTCTGGTACCATTGCTGGAATGATACCTTCCAGTGTGAGCTGGCCAAAGTAGTCTGGAGGAGTGTTGGGGTGGCACCTAAGGTTGTCCATGAGCACAGGTAATGCTGGGACCTCTCCTTGGCCTATTATATTTGGAAGGATGAGTGTTCCCATGTTTAGAGCTGAGCAGCTGGCAGGCTCACCTCTAAAGGGCTCTTCCTTCCCACAGGGAATGACTGTCAGCTGTAAAGAAGTTGATAATATAACTGGTTTTGTTAAAGTGTAGAATTTATTTTTAGTTTGGCCAGATCCACCAGTTGCCAGTAGCTACACGTATAAATTACCTATTTATGAATAGGTATTTTTCCCTATTTTCTTGTCCTTCTTTTTCTCCTGATAATCTTCACATCAATAAGAAGGTGAAGAAATCTTTCCTCTGTATATTGAGGCCAGGTAAATACAGGTAGAATGTGCCAGTGTTGTCTGAGTAATTCACTAGATGGCATTCTTCCCTCTGAGTCAATACTGAAACCCTTCATGGGAATGACAAGAGAACTTAGTCATTTTAGTGAGATGCCAACCTGAAGTCTTGACCAGATGTGGGTGCTGAAGGCTTGCTTCATAGTAATGGGAGAGTTAGCTGCAGCACACTAATTAAATTCCATGTTAATAATTAAAATCTTTGTAACTGGATTCTCCTCATCGATCTCCCTTACTGACATGAGCCTGTCTTGCTTTCTTTAATTGCTTTTTTTCTGTTTGAAGAAATACTGGCAGAGGGATCACAAAGTAGAAGTTGCACTCTAAAAAAACACAGCTTAGGTTGTGTACACTCAACAGTTGTGAATCTGCACTTGTTCTGCTTTGTGTACACCTTTTTAAACACCAAACAAGTAAAAATTTTCTTGCTTAGTTGGAGTGAAGTGTGACTGGAGGCTTTTTTGTGAGATATCAAAAAAATACCTTGAGTGATAAGCATTGGCTGACTTCTGGCTGTCTTGTTTATTGTTGCTTTATCATCATGCATAGAACCATGTGCCCTTTGTCTCCATTTCTCTTCAGAGATCAAAAATGGCTCTTTTTCGTAGACTTTATTTTATTAGAGCTAATATGAAAAGAACCCAGACCAAATGTGTTAGTGTGTTTATATTTTGGTAGTCCACTTCTACTTGTTTCCAAATTCTGTAAATGCAGGATGACAAAATGGTCGTTACTGCTTTTCAAGTGGTGTAAATTATTTAAAGTGTTGCAGTCTTCAAATATTTTCAAATAAAAGTATATGTTAGCTTAACCTAGAATGTGGAGACTTACTGCTTCTTAAATTTCTTTTAGTGTTTTTTGATGTAGTGTTGAATATTGTGCCCCACAAGTCCTCTTGAGAATACCAGCAGTCTGTAATTTCACTGTTGGATACTGGATTTCAAAAGCAGATGTAGTTTTTGTTGCTTCAGTCATTATTTCATTGTATGTTTTAAACTGTCTGGATCTTAGCTGTTTTATATAGTCTGGGGTCAAAAGCCTATTTCTGGATTCCTGATAACTGAGTCCAAGAGCACAGTGTAGTGTGAATAATTTGTCATGCTCTGCATGTGGATTTGACAGAGGTTCAGCCTGGAAGTGTAATCATTGCACATAAGAAAATTCCACGTAATTGTCAGTCTGAACATTTGAAGGACATAGGACAGATTATCATTAGAAAGATAAGACAGGTCAATGACAGGACTCCTTGAGGGCAAGTAAACTAGTTTTTGATAAAACTGGATAGTTCATGTTTTAATTATGATGCTTTAGCAAACTTCATTACTGAGAGAGCATTTGAATGCCTAATGAGTTATGTTGAAGCTACTGTTTGCAACTATAGAAAGTATAATGTTGTATATGTAATTGTGAAGATTCTGTATTTCTTACGATTACCATATTTTCTGGTCGGTTTGATAGAATTTTTTGGATGTGTTTTTTGTTGTTGTGTTTTTGGTTTTTTTTTTTTTTTTCATAACTTTGGTGTTCCTGATAACTCCCTTGGCTTGAATAAGACAGATGAAGAGTAGTGGCAATGAAGAAGTGGTAGCCATCTCACAGCATCATAGAATTGTTGGGATTGGAAGAGACCTCTGGAGGTAAACCTGTCCAGCCCTGCTGCCAAGGCAGGGTCACCTTGAGCAGGTGACACAGGAATGTGTCCTGCTGGGTTTTGGGTGTCTGCAGAGCAGGAGTCTCCACAACTTGGGCAGTGTTCCAGTGCTCTGCCACCATCAGTGTAAACAAGTTCTTCCTCATGTCGAGGTGGAACTTCTGGGTTTTAGTTTATGGGCATTGCTTCTTGTCCTGTTCCTAGGCACCATTGAAAACAGTCTGGCACCATTTTCTTGGCCCCCATCTCCCTTATGAAAATGTCAATATTTGAAAATGATCTTGACAGTTTAACCCAGTTCAAGGTCTTGGGAAAAAAAACAAGACAAAAATCACTTTTCTGTGAAAATGCTATTTATTGGGTAGTATTTGCTAGATGAGCAAAAGATTAAATCCATTGCAGAGGTCTAAAGGTAGTTTCTTTTCAGTTACTAAAATTCTGCAAAATTAGTTTACAAGGAGTTCACCAATATTTTGGTTGATCTGTCTTGTTCAGTAAACCTCTTTCCTGTTATTTATTTGGGCATCTAATTTCTCTCTTGCATCTTATCTGTTGTTTCTCTGTTCACTGTAAGCTGTGCTGAGCTATACAATTATGAACTGGAGTTAACTAATACTAATGAGCTATGAATGAGTAAACCTGGACAGACTGGGCAATTAATGCCTCGGTCTGGTGGCTGCCTCTACTACCAGACTGTAGGGTTTCTTGGGTGTTCCTGACACCATTGCCTTCCAAACTGGGGTACATCCAACTGCTGTGACTGTGGGACAGAGGCTTGAGTCTGCAGAATAGTATGTCCTGAATGGTTTTCACCTCTGCAGATCTGAACAAATTCCTCCTTGGAGGAACGAGTGCTCTGTGTAATGCAATAACTGAAAACAGAACTTCAATATGTGACAGGTCCCTTCAAAACCCCCCAAATTGAAGTTTGTTTTCTAATTCAAGAGAAGGTGAAGCTGAATACAAACTTTGCTGCCCAATCTGTTATTTAAAAAATACTTTAAAGACCTTTGTTTTACAAAACATTTGTTTTTCAATTGACAGTATATTGTAATCTGTGGTGAGAATGGTGACATTTTAGATTCAAAGAGAAAGTTATAACTCTTCATCTTTGCATGTACAAAGTCAGGCAGGATTAAGAAAGAACTAGAAATTGTAATATTGTCATCTCAGTAGATTTTTTTTTTTTTTTAGTTTGCTCTTGTTTGGTGGGTTTGTTTGTTTGTTTGTTTGCTTGCTTGATGCTCACTATTGTAGATTTTTTTGTCACTTTGGAACCGCTCACAATGATAAATAGTTTAATAGTGAAATAATGCCATGTATGTTGAGAAGAACAAATCCTTATAGCTTCTATAGAAGAACACACCCTTCTTGAGTGGAATCAAGCACGCTAAGAACAATTGACTTGAACTTTTGATGAGTTCTTAAATGTGCTTCTTTTAAAGTTATTATCGTATGACAGATGGGGAGTAAGCTAGCTAGGAATTCAGAGAGGTCGGATACGGTCAGGTATAAAGAATTGTCTGCCTGATTGGTTTTTTGGGGATTTTTTACCTTTTTTTTTCCCTTCCCTTAATGACTTTTTGCTGTGACATATGTGACTTAATATTTGAATTTGTTCTGTGCACTCTAATCCAATTGCTTTGTTTAGTCAAATGAGTGGTTTTTGTTTTGTTCTGAATTTTAGCTATTGGGTTTTGCATTAAATGTGCATATTTAATTAGGATATGTTATTAAAGATTAGATTCTCACAATGGGATGTGTGCCAGCTCATGAAATGAAGTCATGCTTGTCAGGAGATAGTAAATAATATGCTTAGGAAGGTTTAAAAGATGTCTTGCAAAACATTAGCCCCTGTAATGAGTGCGAAGTGGCAACAGAACATAAATATCAATTGTTTTTCTCCAGTGGATCAGTTTGAATATGAGTTTTCTTAATTTGAATTAAATTTTCTTTTACCAGTTTAATGAAACAAGCAAGAAGGGATGTTTGTCTTCGCAGAAACCAGTTTCCCATCCCAGAACAATGGCTTGTTTTGAATTGAAGGGGAACAATCCAGCATTCATGCAAAATCTTGTAATCTCTCTTCACAAAACCATATTAAGAAAAAAGAAACTGCTGTCCAGTGAATCTCCAGTTAGCTGCAAGGATGAGTCTTGGATTCCCAGTTTTGCTTCTAGGACTGTCTATAATTTGTTCTTCATTTTACCCAGAATGTTGTAATAATCATGGGTGCAAGAGCTGGGAGCTTAATGTTCCCTGTGCTCTTATATGCCTTGAGCATCCTGGCTGGTATACCCAGGGTGGCATTGGCAGCAACAGGATCTGGAGGCAAGAATGTGTCTGTCTCCATCGTAATTTGATCAGACAAAACTTCCCGCTATCATGCCCTGTGATCTTAAATTCAGGCATCTAATTTCTGTCTTCAAGTGCCTGAGTCTCTCTTTTTGGGCCTGGGAAGACTAAGTCTTCTGCTAATAATATTTGCAGTGGGATTTCCTCTGATGTTTTTGATGTTGCCCCTGGTGCTTTTGGGAAAAGGAACAGCTGGCACAGCCGTTCTTTGGGGTGCACCTTCAGCCCAAAGCAGGGGGGAATATGGGAACCTTATGTTGGAATGCAATTGTATAATGTGGAAAGCAGAGTCCCTTAAGTGGAGAGGAGAAAAAAAGGTCTACTATGCATGCACTCATATTCTTAGTGTTTTTTTTTTAATTTTTTTTTTTTTTTTTTAAATTTAACATTATAAAATAATGTATACCCAATATGCTGTGGGTACCATGCTACCATTTTTGGCCAACGTGCAAAACATTGGTACTCAATACTGGAGGAACTTAGAATATCCTACAGTTAATTTTGCATTGAAGGTCTTATTCCAAGAGTCTGAACAAATTTACAGAAAATGGTTCTTTTTATTGCTGTTTTTTTTTCTCTGTGCTGCTGGACCCCCTTTATTGCTGGCATTTCTGGGGAGTTACATGGCAGTAGCAGGAGAAGGGGCTACTCATCACCTGCTACTTGGGTGATACTACTCTGGCTCCTCTTTGTTACAGGGGAGGGAGAAGGTTTAGTGTCTTGTGTCATCTTCAGTTTCGGTGCACTGGAGCATTTCTAACTGACTGTCTGCTTTTTTTAATGAAAGAAATTTGTCTTGTAACAGCTTTATATGCCCAGCTAATTAAAACCACTGTTATATTACTTGCCGTGTATCCTGTTTGTTAGGCAGAAATTGTTTGCACTTTGACAGATTCATTTTTTGTTGATATTAGTTTTGTGGGATGCTGCTGTCTCAGACTTGTATAACTTAGAAATAATGAGGCATTTTAAATACTGGCAAGTACAAAGTTTTGTTAATCATTAATACAGAAAACTTTTCAGTCTTGTTTAGCTTCATAAGATACAGTTTGTTCTGCCTGTGTGAATGCTTCTGCCTTATGTGGAGACTGAGTTGAGTGACCTTTAATTTGATACATGAAGCTTGGGAATGTGTTGCAAATAAAGAAATGGTTACAATGCCATAATCCTTTTCTAGTAACCTTTTTAAAAGGAAAAAATGCTGGGTTTTGGTGAAAAGTCAGGATTGTCTATTCTTTTTTAGGCACTCAATGGTGGCTGATGTCTTTTAAATTACTTGAGGCCTTGTATGTTTGTTCTGTGGTATCCTCATTGCCGAGCTTACATTTCTTCCACACGAATCTGAGCATGCACAGGTGGGATTCGAAGACTGCTGTGCTGCCTGTCACTCCTGATTTGAGACTGGAAGTCTGAGGAGGTTCACCCACCTGGGAAGCTGCATCAGCTGTTAACACTGAGCCACCTCCTAAACAAACCATACTTTTCCTCCTATCTTTTGCCAAAAGCTGTGGGGTGGATTGAGGATTAACAACCTCATTAACTTTTGTCCCTGCTGTCAAGCAGTCCCTTGAGGAAGTCTTTAGTGGTCATGATGATGCAGATTCTTTAGCACACTGAAAAGTAAAAAAAGTCAATACTAGTGGCTTAAAATTTCACAAATGAGGTTTCTATTCCATTTATTGTTGACTGAACAAATTGGATTCCTTTGTCTTAAAAATGAAGACCACTCCTACCTGCCCAAAAGTAAGGGATGGCAAGGGCTTAAGTAAGTACCTCTCTTCATCCCTGAGTAAAGAGAATGTTGCAGCCTGAATGGCACCAGACAAGGTGAAGTAAATAATTGTGTCGGTTATTGGGAGGAAAAGATCTGATCACAGTGGTAATGGCTCATACTTCTGGCTGAACAGTAGAAGCCCTCACATTTTGCCATCTGGTTCACCCTCATTCTGACTGAATGCTTGTAATTCATAACCCAGGATGTTGGAAGAGTCCTGGTATCGGAAACCAACTGAATGGGTGCCTCTTGTCTTGGGCTCTGTAAAATGTAGATCCTGTATAACTTCGTTTGTCATATGTAAAAAGAGAGAGGCGATGTATGAACAGACAGAAAAAAAGGTACTGCAAGTTGTTTTATAAGGATTATCTGATTATTTTAAGCAACAAGAAACCCTTCAGTATAAAATTCCTGCCTGGCATAACTTAGAGGTCCGATTTGATCTTGCGCAGCACATATTACTGTTACATTGATGAGTGAGATGCTGGACAACAAATTTGTGTTGATGGAAAAGAAACAAATATACCACCAAAACCTAGTTCATAAGTTCTTTGAAGCTTTATGAAATATCAGAGCTTTGACAAAATACTGGTGCATGGTGTTGCAGTGGCTGAATCTGCATCCTGTTTATTCCAAGGGCAGGTGGGGCTCCTGTACACACTGCCTAGTAAATCACCAGTTGTAAGGGGGGCCATAATACGGCTTCAAGGATTTTTAGAAGTGCTCTAAAGAGAAGTAAGTGTACCAGATAATTTTGTGAGTCTGTACAGTATGTTCATGTGTTAAAAGAAGCTCAAAATATCAGCTGAGGTCCTCAAGAGTACTTGCTATCAATAATGATAGTAAATGCTGACATTCTGGTAAGATCTAGCTGTTATTTGCACCAGTATTTGAGATGTTTTTTAAAGGAACATTTTAATGGATATTTATGGACTTTCTCAACGAAAATTTGAAATTATATTATCTTACAGTTTGAGACCAAACTGCTTCTGTTTCCAAGTTTGCATAAAAGAAATAATGATATTAAGATATCAAGACTGGTAGGAAAAGCATCATGACAAAGAAATTGCAGAAAACCAAAAGTAACCAATGCAACATGTCTTTTCTAAAGGGTACACCAATTTTCTTGTTTTATTTACTAGTGGTAAAATATGATGACAAATGCTTATGGCATTTACCATAGGCCAAAGGTGGATTACAGGGCAGAGCAGGTAGAGATGCTTTCATACTCTTGGCAAAGGGACTAAAAGAAGGTCCTTCTAGGTTTTTCTTTTGCATTATTGGTGTGGGCATTGAGGTGCTGATGTGGGAGCAAGGTGAGGGTGGCAGGGTCACTGCTGGAGGTGGCTCTGGTACTGAGCCACCAGTGGGCCAGGGGAGCATCTCTTGCCACAACCCTGAGCCTTCCTACAGCATTGCTGGATTATTGATGTGCTCACCAGGGTGAAATTGCTGGGCCTGTGAGACAGGCCTGTGTCCAAAGAAAGGGAGTGATCAGGTCTCACAGTTAGCAAAGAGAATTATTTTAGGTTGGTTGAGCTGTAGAAGGCAAGGGGAGGGTGGTGGCGGTAGTATTGTGATTTTATTAGAGTTAGGTTCTGAAATTGGTGACTACCCTTGGACTGTGAGGAGCAGGGGGAAGTGAGAGCCTTCCCAGCGGGTAGGTGTGAGCCGAGACACCTGGTAAGACAGGTGGAACACAATCCTAAAAGGAATCACTCTGTGTCACCACTCCTTAAGCCACCAGGTCTGTGATGTTCTGATTCTGACTCAAGCCAAGCAAAAGAGTCAAGTTTACTCATTGCTCCACTGTGTAGTGAGGAGGTCTGTAACAATTGACAGTTCTGTTATGTTTGAACACTCATTAGTGCTTCAGATTAGCTATTAAAGAACATGAAACGTTTAATCACCGTGTCTTTTCTTGTTAGCAGTAGTCACTAGTGAAATGCTTTAAAAAATTGTAATTAAGTGAAAAAATTGTACTTTAGCAATTTTACTCGGGATGCAGCAATTTCAGTCATTGAGATTACTGCCCTGAGGAAACTACATTTTCTTCTCCCTTAAATAATGTTTTTAAACTCTTGAAATAGTGGCATAATAATTCTGCATCATGTTGAAGCTGAGAAGATGCCCTTTACTGCCTCTATATGTTTGAGCATTTCTAGTGTGTGGTGCAAAGGTGGAACTTTTAGTCATGATTGAAACTGCTGATTTCTCAAATTCCAAAGTCTGCTATTTAATGAAATATAAGTGTGATGCAGCAATTTTCTGTAGCAGTGACACATTCACTGAATTGCTTTTCTCTTCCCTAGTTCTCGTTAGCTCTTTAAAACGCTATATGGAATAGACTTCTGAGTAAGTTTAAAAACTTAGTCTCTTAATTATAGATTAAAGCAAAATTTATAAGCCTCAGAAATCCTCAAAATACTGAAGCACAGTATTTTATAATGTTTGCAGCTTGATATTCAAAAGGTTCCAGTAAAATAAAGCAGCTAGTTATTTCAGGGGTCCATAATTATAGGACCTATTTCTTAAATTGAGATCTGTTTCTTTGCACAGAACCAGCATTTAATCAAAATAATTTTCATATAACTACTTGTATTCTAGAAGTACAGAATATGTGGAAGATCCATTTTTAATAATATGTTCCAGGGAACTCTGAAGGGAAGGCCATGGAAAATACCAGTGAAACTTTGCTAATTAACCCTTGCACTTCCCATTGCTCTTCTAAATAGCCAAGACCTGTCCCAAGCTGTGTCAGGAGATGTCTTCACAATGAATTCATGCTGCTGTGATGACTTCTGCCAGCTGTGCTTTTGAGGAGCGTGCAGCCAGCTCTGTACCTAGTGGTACGTGGCAAGGAGTCCCATGGCATCCCACCCCAAGGGCAGTGGAGGAGGCTGCAGAAGTGCTGAGTGAAGGAGAAGATGAGGCTGTGGCTTCCTACAGCTTCTCCCGTGGTTCTGAGGGGAGTGGGATGCTGTTCAGCATGGGGGAGCTCTGAGCAGAGGTCGGGTGGGGTTTGGGTAGGGACAGGGCATGGTCACGCTGAGGTCTTCCCCAGATGGAATGGATGCAGTGAGGGACTCAAGGTATTCACTCTGCAAGGACAGGGGAGGAGGGGCACTGGGTTTGTACAGGGAATATGGGGATACAGACGTGACTCTTGTGGGTGTTCCTGTTTGCGCTTGTGAGTTGGGACTGGGCTGAGACATTCTTTTTTCTCTTTGCCTCAGCCACCTATGGAGAAAGAGTCAGTGGACTGTAGGTGATGACTGCTGCAGTCAAAGGTCTTGGGAAGAACTGAGATGCAGGAAAAATAGACATTTTTTTCCTATAAATGCTGAATGGTAAAGTTTCCTGTGAAACCTGACCATGAAAAACAACCCGTTGTTATGTTTTTCCTGCATGCCAATGGGGTACATTTTTCTGTTGGCATTTAGAGGATGCTGAGTCATGAGGACTGGGTTTACAGAAGAAAATCATCTCCTTCTCTCTGGAGCTTAGCCTCCTTCATCGAGAGATAGGAAAGACAACCTCTTTGCTGATCTGGCTGAAGTGCAACTTTGGTAAGAAGTGGGGATGGTGAAATTGGAGAGTAAGATGCAAACAAGTAAAGGTCAGTTATTACTAGAATTAAAAAAGACTTTTGTGGGCTTGACAATACAGAAAATATTTCTTTACAAAAGGGAAGAAGTATTGTGTATACTACGCAGATTGTAAAATCCTAAAAATACATTTATCCTTGGCAAAGCATCTGAAGGTGTCAGAAACCATAAGATGTTACAGGCACCTCACAAGGAGACATCTGGGACCCTGACTCTTGATATATCAGTGCAGCTTTGGGCTGGAGAGCGTTTTCCTGTTGACAGTATGGTAGGACTTGAGATGCTTTGAAGAGGTGAGATGAAATCCTTGAATTTTGATTATCAGCTGCTAATGTTCAAAACACTTGCAGATTTTTTTTCTAATACATTCTATATGTATTGTATTCTAACATCTATTCTAATACATTCTCTTTTTCCATTCTATAAACATGGAAAATTCTTGAAGAGCAAATTAATGAAAAGTTAGAATTCAATTACTTTGCCAGTATTAAAGCTAAAATGAAGGAAAAAGTCAATAGGCCTTATGGTTGTATGAAACAGTATCGAATTAATTTTGGAATATAGTCTGTAATTTAACACTGTCTAGTAAAGTGTGTTTAATGGGAAGGCTTTTTAAAAATATCTCCAAATGCTGATGCTTTTGAGATTTTCATAATATTCTAAGGTAATGACATTTTTTCTGGGAGAGACTGTAAAGGACATATTTTGTCTGATATATATATATTCCTTCAGTAATATCAATTAAATTTTTAGAACATGAATAGCTCCACAACTTTCTGCTGGAACTAAGGCTTCATCACCTAAGAAGATGTGCAAGCTCACACTTACACAAAATATTAGTGTGATGTGCTTTAGTTTGGTAGGAGTATTCACTGTCTTGAAGTAAAAATCATGGATGGTCTCAGAAATGAGGCCTGTATTTGAGAACTACAGGGTAGCTGTGGTATTATGTATACCTTGAAAAGCTTACTCTGGGGATTTTCTGTTTTGACTTTATTTCTGCAGCTTTAATACTGCATTTTTTGCTAGCATCTACCATTCATTTTGAATGTAGTTGTCCCTTAGTTAGCTTATTTGGGTGGTATGTTTCTGGATTGCCAGTAGCTGTGAAAGTAATGTAATAATGAACAATTCTGTAAAACTACTTTTGTAGTGGCAAGGACCTCTGTTTTATCTGGGATGAAAAGTTTACTTTCTAGGAAGCTAAAGAAAAGCATTTGTTGTTTTTTTTTGTGCCTGTACTCTCATAAACTTTTTCTAGTTGTTCTTATCCAAGGCTTTTTAGTAACATTGCTTTCTCATTGCTTTTGTTTAATTGCTTTTAATTCTTTTAAAATGTTTAGGCATTCACAGAGTGGTTTTTTTTCCTCAAGATGGGAATAGACTTCGAGAGGATTTAGAAAACGCAATTCCTACCAGCTGTCTTAGATATACATTTAAGCTTACTAATTTACTTGGTAAAAATCTTGGAAACTCAAAAATTTTAGGATCTAATGATTTAAAATGGGCTGTGAAAGCCTCTAATCCTCTGTGTCCAAACCAGCCTTCCTCATCCTGTGCACAGAAAGAAGAGGAGAGACGTTTTGGGATGGAATTCAATAGTATCAGGCCAAACACTGAAAGATTGTTTGCACAGCTGTGCCTAAGCGGTGACCAAACTGTTAAACAACCTAGTGGGGAGAAAATGAATAGAAACTCCTGTTGGCCAGAGGAATGAGTTTCCTGGACAGTTCTCAGGATGTTATGAAGTCATTGCACATGCTGGGTCAAGGCTTTTACCCGTATTTTCCCCTTGTGCTTGGGAATACTTCATGCTTTGCTTTTTCATAATCATATAATTGGCTTAAAGCATCTGAACAAAGTTCTCTACTGACTGATGAATGATGCCCTGTTGTGTACTTACCTTTAACTTCAATTAGGGAACCTTTCCCTGCCAGTAAACTGATTCACTGATGTGAGAGGAGACAGTGCCTGTATATCTGTCTTGCTTCCTTGCAAATTGTAGATTATGAAACTGGACTACTGAGCAATAATTTAATCAGTGGCATCAGAAGAGCATTAAGCTCCATTAAATGTTGGGTCACCATCAATGTCAGATGAGTATTAAATTATGGCTTGCAACTTAGTAGTACTCATCCAAAAACACAGTGCTTCAGTTCTTGGCAAGCATATAACAGTTTATTATAAAACAGATGCTTCAGAGCTTAACATATGACTGAAGTGTCAAGTTGTATCAGAGAAGAGGGTCCCAGCAGTAATGTGGTGCTCAGACTTTGTGAGACACATGTTAGCGAATCACTTTCTACCTCAGTCATTTGGGTTAAAATTATTTCATTAACAGCATCTCCTGTTGAATGCTTGGAGGTCAAATCAGTGCTCTGCCTGCCAAAGACTGGCTTATATAATTCTGTCTGCAAATGGTGGAGGTGCAGTTCTCCTGATAAGGAGGGAGGATCCCTACGGGCTGCTCACAGTCTGAATTTTTATGTAGCATAAACACAATTTTCTCTCTGGTTCTAGTGCACCACAACATTGCCAGCTTGGAATTTGGAAGATGTCTTTGATACCTCTATGGATAGTCACGGATTTTTCAAGTGACATCAGAAAGATGAAACTAGTAATGCCCTTCTGGATGGCTTTGCTAATGTCAGCAGCAGCTCTCATGCAGTGGCTAAATCTTTGAGGCTCTTGTCAGTCTGCTATACAGCTTCTGCCACTTAGGAAAGCTGTGTGCTGCAGGAGATGCTGACCTTGGAGCTTTGCAGGGAGAGAGAAGGATCAAAAATAGGATGCTCGGATAAAATGTTTTTTCCATTCCTATTTAGGTGCAAAGATTACAAGGAGGAGCTAAAGAAGAAGAGAAGGGAGTGGGTTGGGCTGGTAGAGAGTAACAGATGCAATGAGGAGAATTTTTGCTGTTGATGGTATTGGGAAAGGAATAAATGAGAGTGATGCTGATATGGGTAGAGCTTACCTGGTCTTTATGCAGCCTCTAGCTCAGTGGTAAAATGGGTTCTCTAAATAGGAATCTGAAGAGGGTCTCTATACCTATCTGCTGAAGATGGCACTTAAGGTTCTTGCAAAAATCTGCGTGTGGTTAAGATTTTATTACCTGATGGTAACCACAAATTGGCCATATAGTCATATGACCACAATATTGTGGCAAGATGTTTAAAGGAGTGTTACAGTTTTTTTATTTTTTAAGGATTGCACCACTGGTGCTCAGGTGTTGACAACTAATTTCTTGCTGCTGTGCAGAAACCATAGTACATCTCTAGAGGCAGTGGGCTGCAGAGGAAAATGCTGCAGTTTCAGCTGAAAACATGACAACTGGCTAGAAGGTAGTGATCTTCAGGGATGAGACTGCAGGAGAGGCTGCCTGAGGTATGGAGCAGTGCATTGCAAAACCACTCCGGTCAAAAGTCTGCAGTGTCCTTCTGCTCATAGTTTTCACCCTAACATTTGGGGTTCATTTGCTTGTTAAAAAGTACTGTCCCAAAAATAGGCATGTCCTGTATTTTTCTTTTTAAAACTATACCAGTAACTTGTTGAAATTTTGATAGGAATCTATTAATATAAAGTGTCAGATATTCTTTCAATTTTCTACTTGTCTACCTATTACAGTTCTGAAACTGGCTATTATGCAGAGAACCAGCTCTGAAGAGAACTTCATCAGAGCAGAACCTGTCATGGGGAGAATTGCATCTTATCTATATAGGCATTAGAATTGTCATTTCCTCTCTACCAGAGCTTAACTTGATGCATGCTTTATTATTAAAAGCCCTGTTACTTCTGAAATAGTTCAAGTTAGGAAAGACATGCTAAAAGAACTGAAAGTTTTAAGGTATTACTGTTTCTTAATGGGGGGATGAAGTAAAACCCAAGCACTAGGATGCATTTGATGCAATGCAAGATCAGAATACAGCTAATAGATACATGGTTGGGATTTGGAAATGGTGGTGAAATTTTGTGTTTCATATCTTAGAGAAACACAGGTCATGTATTTCATACTTGGAAATAAAGATGTCCTCTCTTTTTCAAAAAAAACCCCCACTCTGAGTCTTACTCAGAATGTTATTTTTCAGTGAGCCCGGAGGAGTTCGTGGCAGGTAACAGAGCCAGTAATTTCACTTGTTAGCAACAAGTAGGAAGGCATGCAAAGTCAGCCAGAACTAATATCAAGCTAGTAATTATTAACTCATTCATGTTTTACAAGTACTTGAAATTATATCTGTTCAACCTTTAGTTTCAAGTATGTTTTAAAAGATAAATATGGAATAAGGAATGTCTCATACAGTAGAAAAAATAGTGCACATAAAAAGTCCTATTAAATGCAGCAAAGTGAAAATTCAGGGTTTTTTTCCACCTTTTTTTTTTCTTTCTTAATTTTTTATTTTCCTGGCTTTTGATTAGGTATAGATTAGGTGCTTTTATACTGTTCTCTTACCACTTTTCAATAGAAATAATTCTTAAATGGGCAGGAGATAATGGAGCAAGACCAGGAAGTATACTACAGTTGGTTATATCCAGCTAGCACAGGAAATGCTAACCAGCACTTAGCATAAACCTCCTGCTGATGTCTTGTGGAAATGGGCAGGAATATCCATAATCGGTGTACTTTATCCCATGCTGACTGATGCAAGTATTTAGTTCTACCAGCCAGGGGTATTGCAGAATAAAGGATGAAGATCTGAAAGGAAATGCAACCTCAAAAATTTGTCAGTGATAAAATTTCACCTCTTTTTTTCTTTGTTTCTTTCTTTCTTTTTCCTTTATCAGATAAGATATGGCAACAGTAAACTAGAGTTGCAGTTGAAGCTCAGCTTTGGTTGTTTCCCATGCCTTCCACATGCCTTGGGGCAGGGCTGTTTGTCAGAACAGCTAAGGGAGATCCAGGGGAACATCACTGTACCTTGTGCTGCCTTCTGGAGGGCTCTGCACAAGTAGAGCTCTCAGTGGCAGCATGTTTTCTGCGATGTTCATGGTCTCTTTCTACGTGAATTTCTTGGGAGGCTGAGCGTGGTGTGCATCTTCCACCTCCCCAAAGACAGTTGTCAGTGTCGCCTGCAGGAGTGCAAAGTGTGGGAATTTCAGGTTATTCATTGGATTTCTCAGCATTAGGCCTCTGAATTGGTGAAGTAAATGTGTCTGTATATATGTCCATTATGAAATATTAGTAACACTAAATGGCAGCATTTTGTACAAATGTATTTAGTGTGTAATACTATTATTTAATGAAGTACCTAATCTTTGGGAAGGAAGTTTAGGGATGGGTTTTATACCATTAATTTAGTGCTATGCAGTTAATAGTTAAAAATAAATTGTTATTATTTTTATTTGTGCACATGTTACTTTCCATGCAAATGTTCATTTCTCTTTCCTGGGGATATAACATTGACAAGACTTGAAAGAGACTAATAAGTCACTGTAGATTAATTCAGTCTTTGAAGGGTCTAATTCCTAGTTACAGCTTTTTCTTCATATGGATAAATTGTACAAGCAAGTGATTATGTAAAATGAGAAACTAACTAAAGTGTAGTTTAGCTTGTCACTTCAACAGATTTTTTTATTTTTATTTTTTATGTATCTACAACCTCTGCAAAACTGGCAACATTATTTTGAAAAGTACGTTGCTAAAGAAAATAAAAAACCAACAGATAGATTTTGCCATGATCCAGTTGTGTGGCTTGCACTTCCACTTCACAAGTTTGCAGTCCATGTTGTAGATTTTACATAATGGGATGTATTCTTCACTATTAATGAGTGAGAGGAAGAGTGGGGAGGAGCACACATGTAAAGTTATCCTTGCCTATTCTCTTATGTAAAGCTCTCTGCTTTGGATATAGTTTGAAGCAGATTGTGTTAGCCAAGAAGCTTAAAACCAGAATGTTTTTACTTAACGTATCTGTGCATATCAGAATGTAATAAAGCTGTATTATGGGACTGTTTGTTAAGTAATTTGAACATATTCTGTCCAATAATGGTTGATGCTGCTATGGTTCTCAATTCTGACATCATTCCTGAGAGAAGGCAGATAGAGCCAATGAATGCTGGATGATTTTGCTGGTCATAGACAGAAAATAATTGTAAGGGGGGGGAAGAGTAATTTGAAGCATGGATGAAGTAATTGTGTAAGCACTCCTAACCAAACCTAGCATCTTGTCCCCTGTTGCTCCAGAGAAAGGTTCAATGTAAGTGTAGCAAAACTACAGAATTGCTCCCGTTGCAAAATAAATTGGTTTGCTTTCAACTATGCTTCTGGGCTGTATCAAAATCACAGACCCTCTGTGAGGACATCACCAAATAAATCTTGAGGCCTGATTTGAACCATTAGCAGATTTCTCCAGTGGGTGGGAGACAGTGTAAAGTACGGAGGTAAAGGAAAACATTAACAACTGTTGTATTATTTCTTCAGGGACACAGTGTTCCAGCTTGTGCCAAAAGGATGCCTTCTGGCATAATAAATTCTTGGCAGCAAAGCTGGTTTTCATGGTGAAAAACTCTAATAAAGACTGTGGAGGGGTTATCTGACTATTTTGCATAATAGCTTATATTAGCCAGTGTGAGGGAGGAAGAAGAGGAGGGCCCTTCATGTAATAACAACAGTGTGTTTCAGGTGGCTGCTCCAGAGCACGCTGTAAAAATGCAAACATGGAAAGGCATTTGAAAGAACAACCAGTACTTATTTACTTACTTGGCTAATGTCAGGGGTGTGCTTGGCTTACATAAACATCTTCTGTCTAACATATTATAGTTGTTTTTTCCCTTTAATATATGATTCATTTATGTTTTCCAGAGGTGTGGGATGGTTACTGAGACATTGTATGTGAAGTGATGAATATTAGAAGTATAGCTTTCCCTTTCTTCTTCAAGACACTCCTACACATATCGAAGTATTTGACCAATGATTTTAAGTCACAGATGTTTCTTTGTCGTGTGCAGGGGGATGCACAGCTTTTTCTGCCCACAACTCTAAAACCATCCCAAGTCTCACACTGTGCTGAGTTGTGCAAACTCATATTAAAGAGCTTCAAGCCTGGGAATTGCATGGGCGTTGCGAGAAGGAAAAATGAATGGGAGGGAGTTCACTCAGAGTTTGGAGAAACTTTCACTCCTGTCTGGCCTGGTGTATGCTTGCACATTTGGTGGCTTTGCACTTTCTGCAGTTGTATGGTGTGAAGCACAGCTGCAAATAATCATGGGAGACAGTGAAAAGCAGTGGAAAATTAAGACTTTAATATCTTAAGTCCTGAGGGAGTGTTTCAGACTTAGCCCCTTCTTGTTGAAGAAGGCAATACCACACCGATTTAAACAAAGCTTGCCATCCTTAGGGAATATGGTGGTTGCATTTCAGTGCTTACAGTAGTACTGGGGAATGTGATAGTTTGTTGTTACGTGGCACAAAATTGTTTGGGGGAAGGTGCAGCACATTAGAGCAGTTGTGGTCAGAGATGTGCAGCTGTAGCCCAGGGCTGGGACAGCTGGAGGACTGGTTTGCTTTGGACCCTTCCAGTTCTGGCACTGCTATGTTGGTGGTGTGCTTGAGCCTGGTGGTCCTCACTTCAGCCTATTTTAATGTCATCAGTGCTCAGTGCTTGCTGGAGAGATGTTGGAGAAGTAAAAAAGCCACACACGGTTACTGGATGGACAGTTGTTTTTCCTGTGTAATCCAGTGGTGCAGCCTCTTCGTGTGCTGGTACCAGAATATTGTATGTTTGGGGATAAGCTTTAATCTTACAAAGTTGCTTTGTTCTAGTCTCCAGAAACTCTAAAGTCAGAAGAACACTACTGAGAATAACTTTTTTGTTGTGCTCATTCATATGTTGTTTTGTGTTATAGGGGGATCCAATTAGTAATGATGTTACTCCTTATATGGATGTAGTAGCAAATTTTTAGGATGCATCAAATCCCTACAGTGGTCATGATGCAGACAGCTGTTGTACAAGGAGTCATTTTAGAGGAGAAAAATGGTAGCATTTGAAATTTTAACATTTAATGAAACACAAATCAAATAAGTAAGTGTTAATTAATAGTATTTAGATCCCTAAATTTATACTGATGAAAAATCCCTATATCCTAAGATAGTTACAACTATTTCCAACTAAACTTGTGATAATTGGAGCAGAAACATGGTACTTTTAGGAAGAAGTTAAACATTGGTTGGACCCAAGGAGATTTCCCTTTCCTGAGGTACTCTGCAAACTAGAGTACATGTAAAGAATGATGAGAATCATTGTGAGAGTATGAAAACTGCAATGTGAAACAGAGTAGAAATAAAAGTAGCTGTTGAGGGATTTGCCTTTATTAGCCAGCCAGCATGAATTTCTTGGGAAAAAGAGAAGTATATTGCGCTTCTTGGGTCAGGGCCATGTCTCCTTGTATGTTACTTTGTTCAGTCTCTGGCATTGTGAGACCCTGAGTAGGAATAGACTGTCTGTATTCTTAAAAATCATAAGCCTGGATCATAAAAATACATTATTACGTGTAAGGTGCCAATGTCACTTTTGCCTCTTGCTGTTTGCAAGGCTTTGATGGTACATTCCTGTTGTCAAAGCTGCTCCAAAAATTTATAAGTACATAGACTTCAGTAAGAAAAAACAATGTAATTTCCTCTTTGAAATTTTAGGGGAGTATTTAATTCAGACTTTATAGTCTTACCATCTTAATAATGCTTGGACAGCTTTTTGGAGAACTTCTTGTTTTGAATCAGATATTTCCAGTTTATCTCAAGATGCCTCCCCTATTGGGCTGAACTTCTAACCCTGAACTTAAAAACCTGTAATTTTAGACATTTTACTATGAAAGTGAATGCCCACTTCCTCATCCAATCCCCACCTGGGCTGTCCTAGGCCCCTGCAGCTGGGTTTTGTGTTTATCAGGAGTAAGTGAATGTGTTCCTTTGATTTTGCTTCATTTGAGGGATTCCTAATATTTAATGATGCTGTGGGTGTTTGGCTCCTCTCCCTTCCACTGTCAAAGAGATTTTTGCCATTATCAGCTACACAAACTTTTCACACACTTCAGCATTTCTCATGTGTAAAGGCCACAGCTGTAGTTGAACAATGTGTTCGTTGTAATCCAATAATAAAAGTCCTAAATATAACAATAATTATAACCTCTTACATTGAGAACAATATTGATAATCAGGGATACTAATCCTTGAATTTCATAGAAATAAAGCTCAACACTGGTTGTTGCAGTGTTATCCATGTTTTAAAATTTTAAATACTTTGAAAAACTAGTATGTGGTTGTGTAAAGATTTGGCTTTGCTATACAGATGGGCATAATGGAAGCAGAAAGTACCCAGAAATACAAACGATTACATTTATGAACAGCTAAACAGAATGTTGTGGATATTATTCTTGTAATTAACAAGTCTAGCTTGCCATAATAAGCACTGATTTTAAGTAGTATAACTGATTTTATTAAAATAAGCCCTATTAGACACAGCACCCAGTTTAGTCTTGTATTTCTTTAAGTCATGCTTGTAATTAGTTCTACCTGTACATTTTTGGTTTCTCTTTAGTTTTCTAGTTTTCTTTAGTTTTCTTTGGTCTCCTTTAGTTTTCTTTTTTTCAGTAAAACACTTTTAAAATTGGTCAATGTGAAGTTCTTTTTAAAGTACAGCTTTTGATGAACCATGTGTGATCCACACAGTCTTGATATTTCTGCAGTTTTCTGATGAACAAAATTACCACGTATTGCCAACATGGTCATACAATTAATATAACCGGGTCTCATAAGAGTGCGATCCCAAAAAGAGAGTGTATCTGTAGGCACAGAAATAGCAGATCCTTCAAAGTTGGATTCCTTGATCTGGATTTAAATTTTAATTGCAGAATTCATAGTGACTTGAGACCAGTACGTCTTTCATCTCAGACTTCTGTTTTGATCCATTGCTGTCACAAATTCAGGTTCTAGCCCAGTGTGATGCCACCTCCTTCTTTGCTTGTGGCTTTCCACAGGCCCTTCTCCTGGCAAGGACCTTGAGAAGAACAAGTCAAGAGAGGCTGAATTTGAAATAGATTGCTGCTTTTCATGTTCACATTTCTCTTTTGAGTTCTTCATTTAACAAACTTAACACACTTTTCTGGATGTAGCAGTATATATATACCCAGTGGATATAAAGTGGGTTTTAAAATTGTATTTATCTTTCATTATCTGAAATAGTTTTTAGTTGGAAGTACCTTTCAGCTAATGTTTTGACTGAACATTTGAAAATGCCTAGTAAAAATACATCTAAACTGAACTGCACATAGAAAACATGTGATCTTATTCTATATTTTATGAATACATGTTACGCTTGAAGGAATAATTATTTGGATGTTCTTGGTATTTTTTAATCTTTCTCTTTAATGCTTTTGGAATTTTATTTTACTCTGCTATAGTCATAGGGAGAGAAGGGAGTGGGAGACAATAATTCTATAGAGTGAAGGATAGATACATTTTGCAGTTAGAGGGCTTTCACCTCAAATTACAGATAAACAGACCACAAAATGATTGTCCAGCTCTTTTGCAAATACTGCTCTTATCTAGGCATTTGGCAGTTCTTTTTTTCATTAATCCAATACCCATTCCTTAATATGCCTGCAATTAATATGTTGGGGGTTTTTTTCCAGTTTCAAATGTATCATAATGTTTTTTCAATCTGTACTGAAAGCTGCTTCTGGCGGTTCATTGAACATCCTTCCCAGTGCTCCTCCGGGATGGGGCATTTTATTTGCAGCTATGCTGTTCACAGTAGGCATTTGCCATCCACGACTCTTAAAACGTTCTGTTCTTTGCACTGTCTTCTGGCACTAATAACTGTGACATCTGTTTGTCACATATGAAGCCCAGGAGGTGCTGAAGATCCTGAAGCAGTGAGCGTCCCTTCTGTGAGGATCCCTTCCGTGGGCAGAGGAAAATGATCTTTGCCTCTCAGGTGGGGAAGTGGCTGGCTTGGCTTGGCCCTGGTTTCTGTGGTGACATTGAGGCTGAGGGACATGGAGAGTTTGCAAATGCCCATCTCCCATGTACAGATTGTGGGGGAAACTGCCCTCTCCTAGTCCTGCCTCTTGTGCTCTGGTTCTGGGGAGAAAATGTGAGTGGGATTAATTGCCTGCTGTGGCCTGCCAGCAGTGTCCATGCCCAGGAACAGCTCTTTCCCTGGAGATGGAAGAGAGGGAGTAGTTTTCTGCTTGGTTGCCTTGCTCTTTGTTATAACTAAAGCTTGTATTTTTGTACAACTAAAGTGAATAGATTAATAGCCTGTCGGCCCTGGACTAGTAAAGCCTAGGTGCAAAGGCATATGTCATAGCAAAATGTTATAACTTACCAGGAACTTGGCTGAACTTTCAAGTTTGAAAATGCATGTAGACTGAAGTGCAGTCTCAAAGGTGGTCAGTCCTTAAGAATACTTGGCTTAAATTTAATGCATATTTAATAGTGAGCAGGGATAAAACAACTGCAATTTTTGAGATGTCACTTCCGTCATCCTAGTTTAAGTAAAAATATTGCAAATAATAGTTTGCAATATGAAAAGGCATTGCATAGTGCTACACATAAGCACACCCAGTTTGTATTAAATATTTCTTTTTCTGGCTTGGTAAGTTCTGTGCTACAGTCTGTTGCTTGAATATGTGTTTGTTAAGGTATAAAAGCTGATGGAGTTCAGGTAGTCCTTCTGTTCAGTTTAAAAGATAAATTTGTTTGGCTTATATTTAAAGAAAAAAGAAAAGCTCTAGACCTGTTGTTTTGTTTTTGGTAAAAACTGTGTGCCTTTTCTTCCCATGCAAAATTATTCCATGTATTGTTTGTATGTTACTGCTTTTCAGTAAGTGCTGTGCTTACAGAACAAGGACTTGCTTGGGGAAGCTGTCGGTTTGGATCCTCACTCTGATAACCAGGGGAGTAGAAAAATATACACCCATGTCAAAGTTTCAGGTGTGATAGTTAGACTGGTAATGTTCATCATCTTTTCCTTAAACCAAACTGAAAAGGTGGCTGATAAGGACAGAAGGTCTGTCATTTCCTGTAGTTTCCTAACCTTGAAGAAAAATTCTTTTACTGACAATTTGGGGAAGAATATTCTGCCTAGTTTCTTCTGGTTTTAGAACTCTATCTGAGCAGCTGATGTTTAATTCAGATCTAGCCCTGGAAAAAGCCTCTTTTAATACTTTTTAATCTCTTAGAGGTGGGAGAAAAGACTTGTACTGCTTGCAGAGGAGAAGCAGACTAATATCAGAATGTCAGAATATACTTTATGGAGAGGCTTATTTGAGTTTCAGTTATCAGAGGTGTGCATAACATGTTGTGTCACTGAATTACAGGGCAGTTTGTTGGTTAGCTTATTTCAAAAGATGACCTGTTACACTCATCAAAATAAGGCAATACCTCAGAACCATCATGAAGTTAGGAGACTGTAAGCATGGAAGATTTCCCTGGAGGATTGTGCTGGATCTTGCAGTCTAGTCTTATTCCAGATAATCATTTGAGTAAAAAAAAATGAAATTAAACCGTCCTTGATCAGTTTCTATGATGCTGTTGTAAAAGGAATTAATTATGTAGAAATCTTTCTGATTTGCTTCTGTGAACTGTCAAAAATTGTTAATGATTTGATGAACTCTGAATAGGCCCATGCAAGGTAGAACTCAGTGACAAATTTGGGGAAGAAAACCAGCTCCAGTATATTCTACTTGCAAAAGAAACTTTACTAGAGAAGTTTGAGGGTTTTTTTTTTTTTTTGTTTGTTTGGTTTTTTTTTAATGTTTAAAGTATTGAGTCTTCTGCACAGTTTCTTTTTGAGGAGCTTTTTTTACTTTCTTACTGGTTTTTATGTATTTAATCCCACTGGTGAGGTAGAGCTAGCTTGAGACTTAATTTAAATAGTTGTTCCTTTTCTGTCAATACCCAGAATGGTCCATCTGTGTACATAACACCTCAGGTATAAACAGCTAACAAAAATGGGCAATGTATTAACATCTTAAATGCTTTTGTAGGCGTGAATCAAACAGGCCAGGTAGTGAGCATATAATGGGATCTGGACAGCATTGCCAGACTCCATGGTTGATAAACTCAGGTGGAAGGCATGTGGGGCAGGGGAGTCCTTGAGTAGTTAGTTAACATCATTGGAGGTCAGTGTTACTGCTGGAACTCAAGACCAAGAATATTTCAAAGAAAGAAAGGTTGTAGAATATAGTTTCCTTTAAAGAGTAGGCTTAAGAGGAAGAGGACTGTCATCATACAATTTGAGGACGACAGTCATACTTTACCTCTCTTACTGCTAAAACACCTGTGCCTTTACATATACCTGAGAAATCTTGCAGTTATTTTGGGTGAGGAGCAGAATTATTGAATATGACTATTACCTGTGTAGTGACATCACAGAACCTGTTTTGATATACTCTGGGGCCTTACAAATCCAGAACATAGTCATAAACATGGCTTTTGGACTAAGGCCACTTCTTGAAACATCCAGGACTGGGGGATATTCTACAACTTTAATCTCAGATAGGAATGGCCAGGAACAGTGAGTAGTGCATGAAACTGAGTTATTTTTTGGAATTGCTGTGGTACAGGGGTTGGGTAACATCCTCTCATATGACAGTGGATAAGAAGCAGACCAGCCCTGGGCAGCTAGAAAAATTGCTGACTACATTGAGATTGGGTGGATTTTTGACTTGCAGGAAATTAGGAGAAGACAGTGTTCTTAAGAAGTTGTTATTTTCATTTAACTTCTTCTCCAGGCACCTGATGTTTTTTGGTACATCTTGTCCTGTCCCAAGTTAATGGCATCATCAGCTGGGAATGCTCCCAGCAGCTCCCCTCCTGTTGATTTGAAGGCAGCAATGGCTCTATGGATGTCTTGTGGATTTGGGGGCAAAGGTGTGGGAGAGGAATGCTGCCCTTTTTGTATTAATATTATTATCATCATCATTGTTATCATCATCATCTGTGCACAGTTTAGTTTACAAAAAGAAGAGCTGTTCTTTAATTTAGAAATAAAATGACAGAAATAAATTACTTTAAAAGGATGTTTAGGGAATAAGGAGACGTATTTGTGGCAAGCTATTCTGAAAATGTCATCCAGTATATGATTAAATTATTTTGTTGTTTCCTGGCTGTAGTTTTTATGAAATTGGTGAGTCAAACAATTGTCAGTAATATTTCTATTCTTTTAAACTTTTTTCTCACCCTGTAGGAACTACATGCATCCATGTAGATTACATCTGAATGACAAAAATACTTAGGTAGCAGGAGGAGGAAGACTATTGCCTTTACGTAGAATCATCTGTCAGTAACTGTTTATTAAGTGCATCTGTCATGTCTTATTCTGGATTTGTGTTGCTGGTGCCTTAACTGGTAAATTCATTTTCTGATACCTGATGACGTTAATTATTTTAATGTTATTCTCATTCAGCAGTCTATGTAACCAGTGTGGGTCTTATGTTCAGGAAGAGCAGAAGTACCCTGAGCCCCTCATGCAGATAATCAGTAAAGATTTTTAAAAGGGCTGGTCTCAACATTGAACCCCAAGGAACAACCCTTGTGACCAGCCACTAGCTGGATTAATTCCATTCACCACCATTCCTGGAGCCCAGTCATCCTGCCAGTTTTATACCCAGCCAAGAGCACACCCATCCAAGCCATGGATAGCCAGTTTTTCCAGGAAAATGTACGTTTTCCAGGAAAGAATCTACTGATACCTGTGTAGACAATATCACAGCTTTTCCCTCATTACTAAGTCACCCTGTCACAGAAGGAGATTGGATTGGTCAAGCACAACCTGCCTTTTCCAAATCCATGCTGTCTGGGCCTGATCTCCCAATTGTCCTGTATGTGCCAATGATTGCACTCACAAGAGCTGTTCCATGACCTTTCCTGGCATGAGTTCAGGCTGAAAGGTCTGTGGTTGCCCAGATCCTGTTTGCAGCACTTCTTGCAGGTGGACATCACATTTGCTGACCTGCAGTCAACTGGGACCTCTCCATTTATCCAGGGCTGCTAGTGTTTGATGGAAAGTGGCTCAGTGAGCACTTCCACTAGCTCCCTCAGTATCCTTGGGTGGATCCCATCTAGTCCCACAGACTTGTGTGTCTAAGTAATGTAATTGATCACTGACCATTTCCCCATGGATTATGGAGGTTTCATTCTCCTCCCCATCCCTGCCTTCCAGCTCAGGGGGTTGGGTCCCTGAAGAGCAACTGGTCTTGTTATTCAAGGCTGAGGCAAAGAAGACACTAAGTACATTAGTCTTTTCTTTACTCTTTACCCCTGTGTTTCCCCCCACATCCAATAAATCTGAAGATTCTCTGTGGCTCTCCTTTAATTGCTAATGTATTTATAGAAACACTTGCTCTTTTCTTCTATGGCACTGGCCCACTTAAGTTCTATCTGGGCTTTGGTCTTTCTGATTTTCTCCCTGTAGAACTTCATGACATCCCTGTAGTCCTCCTGAGTTTCCTGCCCCTTCTACAGAAGGTCATAAACACTCTTTTTTTCCTGAATACCAGTGAAAGCACTCTGTTCAGCCAGGCTGGTCATCTCCCCTGACAGCCCAGTTTTTACCCTGTCACAGAATCACAGAATATTCTAGTTGGAAGGGGCCCACAAGGATCATTGAGTTCAGCTCTTAAGAGATCTGTACAGGGATCAGCCCCCCCCACTTTGGTGTATATTAGCACCATGCTCTGACCAGCTGAGCTGATCTGAGCAGCTGCCTATGGAGGAGATCTCTCCAGTCCTTTTAAGATTTCTTTCCTGAAGAATGGCTTGAACAACTATTTGATCAGAAAGGGCAATGTGAAATGGAGGCAATAGTTTCAAGTGCTTGATTAACCTAGACCTTTAGATGGCTTTGTTTTGAAGGCAGAAAATGAGGCAGCAGGCTCTGGAAGGATGGACATGGTTGAAGTCTGCTGGAACTGGGGGTTTTCTCAAAATATTTGTGTGTTTAGTTTCAGTGAATTCTAGAGGTTAAAGCCCTATGAATGTTGTGCTGACCTAGCAGGGACAGAGTTTGGTCAATGACTCTTTTCTAAAGGCTGAGCCAGGAGCAACAAGCTGGCCTGGTACTGGGGCATCCCTGCCTGCAGCACCAACGTGTTCTCATGTGAGTCTCTACTGAGGTGTGGCTACACCCTGAAAGGCACGAATGAGAACAAAAAATGGCAACAAAACCAGTTTCAGAGTAACTTTATGTTTTATACCAGGGCTCTTACAAGTTAACTGGGGCTTAGTAGTCAGATCTATCTTTTATCTTCAATGTATCTTCAGATTTTTCAGACATTTTGATTAGCAAGTAAGAATGTTCTTGGTTTCTTCCAGTCTAATGAACAGGTGTCTTTTCACGATTAGGGATTGTTTGAAGACATTTTTCAGAAAGGTTGTATCTCTCAAGAATCAGCAATATTAATGCATTCAGAGCTTTGTCAAGTCCTGTTGCTTGGTAGCAGTCATGTTGATCCATTGTAAAGCATTCTGACAGAAATGTTCAATGGACAACCAAATACCCAAGAGTCTTATTTGTTCTCTTGGTACATGAGTGCACATGCTGCAGCGCTTCCCTGTTCTGTGTGGCTCTCTTGGGCCAAGATTGATGGGCAAGAGATGGGTGATGGATTCTCTCAATTCTGCAGTGCATTTTGTTCCAGGTGAAAATGTATAGTCACCTGCATGTCATTGACTCATAATCAAACTGAAAAGGTAGAATATGGATGCCCCCCAAAGCAGGACCTGTGCAACCCTGCATTCAGCCATGTCCTGAGCAAATGTGCTCATGTCAGCAGCATGACTTCCTAGCATGTTTTTGGCACAATGGGCCTGTTTCTGCTCTCTGATTATTGTGTTCTGAGAAGTGTAGCCAGCTTTTGATTTGAGTGGCTTTTCATGCTTATTTGTGTACTGTCACTCGTTACAGGTTCTCTTTGCAGTACATTGAGCTGGATCTGCTGCTGCAGTTGGGGCCCCGTTTTTGCATTTGCATTTTGCACTTGCAGTGCTACTGCCTTTCTTCTCTAGAGCTCTTTGCAGCTTGTTTTGGAGGCTGGCATGATTGGTGAACTTTCAGGTGACTCAGCAATTTCTGAGTGACCTCGGAGTGGAAGAGTCACTGTGATGTGGCACTGCCACTTTGTGTTTGACTGCACATTCCATTGTTCCCTTGTTCCATTGTTCCTCTCCCCTTCCAGATGTGATGGAGGCATCCCTAACATACCTGTTATTAGGGGCTGTCAGATTGACATTCATAGCACAGTAAACTACAAGAATTCAGGGCTTTGTTCAGGATTCAGGAGCAGTTGGTGTTGTCCACAGGTAAAAAAAAGCTGTGGCTGATGTAGCTCTTCAAATCTTAAGGTTTCTGGGTAATGTAAAGTTTTATTAAACATAGGACAAGAATCCTCTGCTGGCTGAATTTTTTTGCCAGTTTTACTTCCTACTAGGTTACAAAATGTTGCTAACTTTTGTCTTCCCTCCTTCTTTCCTTTTGCTGCAGGTCTTGATGATTGCCTGCAGCAATATATAAAGAACTTTGAGAGAGAGAAGATTAGTGGTGACCAGCTATTACGAATTACTCATCAGGAACTGGAAGATCTTGGAGTCACACGGATTGGCCATCAGGAGCTTATCTTGGAAGCAGTAGACTTGCTCTGTGCACTGGTAAACTTCTTGGGACAAATGGGAAGGGGTGAACAGTGTTTGCAAATTCACAGTTTCTTGTACTCAAATTGTTAGTCCTAAAGATTTATCTAAGCAGCTCAAGAAACTTCTTGTAATGTATGAACACTTCAGCATTTTAAACCAGGAGCAAGAAAAAGGGAAAAATCTATTGATAGAATGATGTTGGTTAAATAAAGGGTATCAGAGATTTAGGGCTTGCTTATCTGTCTTTATAGAATAAAAGTTTATCTAAAATCACAAAGAAACTAGACTGTGTTTCATTTGGAATGTAAATTAGTTATATATGTGAATGGAGTAATTGAGTGTTAGTTGCCCTTTACAAACAAAATGTTTTGATATTAACTATGTCATTCTTCACTGGTCCTTTCATGAAAATTATGTTTTAGATGATTTTTTGAGCCTGATGAAACAGAGCTGCTTGTATTTCACAGCAGAAAGGATTAAATACTGAAATAATTATATTATGTATAAATAATATATAAGTTTTTGACTGAGCATACGGAAGGATTTTGGTAATGGTCTTCTCAGTCAGGTCATGTCGTGCATAACTAGGATTATCTGCTCAGTGAGGGGTGTGGTGCTGACTTCACCCTCCTTATGAACTTCCAGTGTCTGTCTGTAAAGATTAGTGATAGATTGGGCACACTGCATTCTCCACTGTAGAAAGGATTGTGAATAGCTCTGTTAAGATGTACTTCACTGCCTAAGGTGGTGTTTTGGGGTTTTTAGTACATACTGCTTTTCAAGCCTCAGAAGGAGCTTTTAAGAAAGCTGAATCCTAGGAGAAGCAATCAAAGAGCTGAAAGGCTCTTCAGAAGGGCCTGTTGGTTCTCTGTATGCAGCAGCTTTCTGAATACCATGTTGTTGCATTTTTGGGGTATTGTGAAATGTAATGAAAAAGAGAGAATGAAAAAAATATGCCCCAAAAAGTTTAAAAAAAGGGAGAAAGCTTTTTCATACAGAAACACATTTGATTTTAAACACAGATTATCTTCTATAGAATACTGTTCCTAGTAACATTCCACTGTGAGTCAGTGCAGTAAGTTAACTCACTCAATTTGTTTTTTAAATAAGGAAGTCTTAGAAAAATGCTACTGATACAGAAGGGGGCATAAAGAGTGTTATTCACAAAGTACTTTACTTATCAGACAGTGCAAAAGAAAACAAGAAAGTAAATACTTTAGTTGACTGAGAAGAATAAAGTCTAAGTTAGGGGGGGACACCACTGACTGTTTTTCACAGTCACACAGAGAAACAGATTGTGGCTCTTTGAAAAATAAATTACTTTTACGGAAAAAAAACCCTTGTTTATTAGTTGAAATTTCTTTTTTTCCAGTATGTAATTACAGATACAATCTTCAGACAAACAAACACAACTTGTCTTTGTAGCTCCTTTATCTTAGGCAAAAGGGTATGGAACTAAGTTGAATATAAAATAAGGAATTTCTAGCAAATTCTAAAACTACATCTTAAATGCATACAGCAAGTCTCTCCCTTCCTGTTTCTTGTTACACATGTAGTATTATCTGCTTTTCTGAGTTTGTCTTAAAATTGCTAGAATACATTACTAAAACAGAATGGCATGAGTTCAGATCTCAACTTCTAATTTAAGATGAGGTTTTTGCAGTCTCACAATTGGCTCCCGATGGCTCCTCGGGGATACAAAATGTTATTGTTATATTGATTTTAGTGGACTTAATTTGAATTTATTGTTCACCAATCAGATAAACCTCTTAGAAAATTTAATTCAGAGGCAATCCATTTGGCTGGACTGGTCCTATACTTACAGGCTTTTCATTTTTTATTGCATCCATGAGTGTCTGTCCTGGGTAGGGCTTACTTTTTCTCTTGATTTGACTTATATTAGCTGTATTGTTTAGGAGAACATTAAACCTGTGACTCTCCAATGTAGGATAGCTGCTAATTCAGATAGTGGCTGTGCAAGTTTTTTTTTAATTATCTAATTTTTTTTTGTTTTGTTTCGTTTCACTGGAGTTTGACAGAGGTTTCATGGTAGAACTTAGCATGAGTTACAAATATTGATCCAAATGAGTTAACATCTCTTTGGATGCTGGAGATGATGGGTGGCTTGATGGGCCATGAATAGTAAAGTTTATTATGCCTTGCAAGCTTATCTCTTGCAAGTTCATCTCTGTTCCCACTCTACAGAGGGGAGTTTTCCAACACAGAGTTGCTGTCACTTAGGAAAGCCGTGCTTTATTCTTGCCACCCTTTCCCAGTATTTCTTGCGGATAAACTTCTGCTTGCAGTTCCCTGGCAGCTGTGGATGTGGCAAACAGCAAACCAGCTGCTTCTATTGTGTGCCTATAGTTCCTGGGGCTCCCTTTCCTTACCAGGGAAGGATGGAGAGTCTGAACAAGCGTATCTGGCTGGCAAGGAGCGTCCAAGGGCCCCGCCAGTGGGGCTGTTGGACTGTGCTAAACACACAAACTGCCACAGCTCTAGCTGGGAGCCCATTATGATTGATAACACTATTTAAAGGATGTTCTTTAAGGGTTTTTGACAGAAGGTGAGTAGGTGGCTGGCTATGGTCTCTCACATTATTTGCCTCCTGTCATCAGCATTTGCAACAAATGGATCCTCCAGCGTTTGTGAGCTGATCAGAGGACAAATGGTGGCCTGTGCTGTCCATCTTTAGTAGAGCCTCTCTTGGCTGCCAGCCTGCCATACTGTGCTCTTGACAGCAGAGAAAGCATTCAGGGTGAGATTCACAGGTTTTCTTTTCCTGTGGTGCTACAGGGAAGGAGGAATAAAGTTTTTTCCCAGGTGATCCTGCTGTTACAGGCCATGCTTGCTGGTGATGGTGGCGGAGTACATCCTGCATACCACCACTGGAGATGAACGTGCTCTGGGAGAGGGCAGGCATTTTAACTAATGTAGTTTGTCTCTTCCCTCTCTCCTTCAGACTGTGAATGTGGGAGCATGTTCAATAGGTTATTATGCCTTGGTGCAGTTTTGTGTTTTACAAAATTCATATGTCAGAAAGGGCCCGATAAAGGAAATGTTCTCTGTGCTTAGAAGAAATAAGTAGTGAGGTCTGTGATGGTATTTTGCTGCTGCTAAGAGCTTGTTGCATGTTTTTCAAAGTGAGAAACCTTGAGAAGCCACCATGATGGATAAATGCTGGCAGCATTACTTCATTTCCAGCAAGACAAATCTCCTGTTCTTGTCTTTCTGTTTAAATTGGGACATGCAATCACTCTGATGGTGTCAACAGGTAGATTTTTACTTGATGTGGATGGACGTTTTTATTCATACTAACAAAATCACCCAAAACAATTGGCAAAACTGGGTTTCTTGTCCAGCTCTAGAAGTACAGGAGAAACTACTGAGTTGAGTGCCGTGTTTCTCCAGTATTACCAGTTAATAAAATAATACAGTTGTTTATCAGTTCTAACAATTACCATTAGGCTCTTAGCCTCAACATGATCCTTTTCAGTATGCATGTGAGAGTGAAGCTTGTCTAACACTGCTTTTCATTTAATCATTAAACAAACAGCAGCGTAGCAGATTTCATCCACACACAAAATGTGACAAGCCTTGTTTGTTTGATGGTTGCCTGATAAGCTGAATGTGAATGAACAATACCTGTAGAAAGTAAATTTAGAAAAAAAGGAGATTATGCTTGTGAAAAGAGAAATGCATAATAATAAAGAACAAGTTACTTAGATAATGCCATCAGATCACTATTCCAGTCATCAGGTTTGGAGTGCATCAGGGGATCTTGTAGCTCCTGCTACACCTAACTGACTTGAAGAAAGCAATGACATAATTCTTTTTCCATCATCTGTTTGTCAGGAGGTGGAGTTTCATTTACCAAAACTGGGTATGACCATTTTTTCCTAGAAAATGCTACACACTGCCTGGAGAACATAAAGACTGAAGACTGCACAGCTAAACAGGGCTTCTTCCATCTTTAAGGAAATGATTTAGTTTACCACAATGACTTGATAAATGAGATGCCACATGGAGATTCCTTCTTTTTTAAATTTTTTTTCTTCTTTTTTTTTTTTCTTCTCCTAAATACCATATTTGTTTTGTTTGCACGAAGATTAAATTAGTTTAATTTGATTTTGGAAATACATTTTAAACAGAGATCCTAAAGTAGGAGATATGTTGTTATAAAAATATTTGACAAGCTTCTCAAATAATTTTTGGATGCTTTGAAGTTTTTTATTAACAAAGAAGTTATGAAGTGAATTTGCTAAATAATTCTTCAGGGAATCTTCATTTGTGTAGACTAGAGATTGGTTAAAAATAAATATTTTGCTTTATAGAGCATACTGGTTTCAGTACTAGTTTCATGCTAGTTAGTTAAATCTGCTATGGCTGCACAGGAATTTATTGCACACTATATTTGAATCTCTAAAGCTAGAAGATTGCAGCAGATGAAATAGCATTATTATTTGTCAGAGAAAACATTGGTGTGCAGTAACAGCATGAAATTACTTATCATTTACCACTAACACAAAACATTTATATGCAAATGAATGTAAAAAATAGACCTACTTTACCCATGAATGATTTGATTCCTCTTAAGAATTATGCCTTTTATCTTAATTTCATCTTCCTGCCATTTCTCACACAGAAATACTTTCCTTTGCACTTATCACTAGTCAGATCTTAGAACTGTTTTGTCAGTAACAGTGAATATTAGACTTAATCATTATAGTGCTCAATGAGGAAGGCTTAATTTCAGAATGGAGATTTATATGTACTGAAGGTGGAATTTACTTTTAGTATTCTGAATGCTTGTAGAAAAATTACTTACTCTTTTCACTATTGCCCTTTGCAAGTTAAAGTTCTGCTTATATTATCATATATCAAGTATGATATGCCTCCCTGTCTTCAGCCTGAGCTAACCTAACTGCAGTGCAGGAAATCCTGAAGTTCCATCACCAGATCAATAAAGCTAAGGAGATAAAGAGTTTCTGATAGCTCATATAGATCACATTGAATATGTGTTGGCAAATCTTTTACACAGAGCTGCAGTAAATCCCATGGTGTGCCAAAGGTAGTAAATATATCTGTATGCAAGGGTGAACGTCCTTCTTCCCACCAGCCTCAAGAATCAGTTATGGATCCTAGATACCTTTTTAATTGTGTGTGTGGGGGGTGTTGGGTGGTTTTTTTCTCTTTGAACTGCTTGGAGGTTTGGGAAAGTATGAAATACATAATACATACCCTGGTTCATAGAGTCATAGTGTGTCTTGGGTTGGGAGAGACATTTATAAAGCTGTAAATTCCCAGTTAAAAGCAAACTGGATAAAAAGAGATGTTCCAATGTGAAATGATTTTAAAAGGTAGTGTGTTTGTAACAGTACGTACTTCCTTTTTAATAAAATGATCTTAAACTGTGGATTAGCTGTTTAAAACTTTTGGAAATGCATGTAACTGGATATGGAACTGGTAGTTCAAATTATGGAGAAATAAGAGTATTTGGCAGGCTAGGGACAAAATTAGGGACAAAGAAAGTAAAAAACCAAAAAAGTAATGAGCATTTGGTCTTTCAGACTCTGTTGATTGAATAAGAGAAAGAAGAATAGTTTATATAATTGCTCTATTAGTGCTACAAAGTGTGGCCAGGGCTTGGCTTTTTGATGTGTTGCTTGATTGTGGTGTAGAAGAAGAAGGGCATTTTTCAAGAAAGGAGATAATGATGATGACTATGAATCTTTCTTGGGTTCTGCAAGGCTGGAAGTATCATACACCTGAGTGTTTTTCTGACTATAAACATTTAGGACAAACATTTACACTCTTTGAACCGTTTGCCTTTTAATCGGTGTGTGTTTAATAATTGCAGTAAATGTTGAGTGTCATTTGACTTATCTGGGGTTTCTGTCCTTATCTACTTATTCTGTGTTTATGAAACAGATGTGTTAGGATCATGTGTTGTGCACTTCTATATTACCCCATATGTCAGTGCTATTTGAAGGAGAGATAACCTTAGTGTTGGCATTTTGAGACACTGGAGGAAGGGCTGTTAGAAATATATGTTGTAGGCAGATCTGATGAGGTATAAAGTTACATAAGGCACCTTCTATATGACAAGCTGTGATATCAGTTGCCAGCAGCTTTGGGCTGGTAAACTATCTGCCTCATACTTTGTGGGATGTGCTCAGCCAAATGGTTTGGAGAATGAGATTCAGATCCATTTTGTTTATTTTTAAAATCACCTTTGGAGGCGAAGGGTGGAACTTTTGGTGAATTTTTGTCCACCACAAATTTTCAGGTGTGGTTTTGAAATGGCTGCAATGTGCTGTGGTATCCATGTGATGCTGTTTTGATAATGCATTTAAAATCTTCCTCAGGCTTTTCAAGAAACGAGGACTCTATGAACTTTACTGTTTCCAGGTTGCTTGTTTAAAAGCAAATAAATAATACATACAGAAAGGATACTCAAGAATTAACTGTGGACAATAAAACCACTGAAAGATGGTGAGGAGAAGAATTAAACTCACCTGAGGTGATTTTTAAGTCCATTTTTTTAGCAGTCATATGCAATTACTGCCTAAAACTCCAGCGTTCATCCTGTGAATAAGTGGAAAATGACTTTTTATTGCATGAGAGAGAACTTATTATTTCATCCTTGTGATAGTTACCCTTATTACTGAGATATAGCAGATGTAATTGAGAAGTTGCACTTCTTTGCACATAAGTTATTACTCAGTACATCTATCTAGACTATAAAATTTGTCTTTTCAAAAAGTTGCCATTTCTTTCTTCTTTAAAATATATTGTTTGTGTATGTTACAAAAATATTTACCAAATTAAAATAAACTTTCACCTTCTTAGTTTATACAGTCATGGTTGCCTTCTGCAGAGGAGCAACAGAAATTAATCAATGTAAGCACTGCTGTCTGCTCTGCTGTCTGGTGAAGATACTGCTTTTATTTTCTTCTTGCCCACAAGCACCAGTGTTACAGTAGCATTTTCAGTTCCCATCTTGTGTCTGTTCAGTAGAAGTTAACACTGGTGACTGCATGCCTTCGGCTCCATGTGGTTTCCAGCAGTATGGTTTTCATGCTTTTGTTCTGCAAGGTCTTCAGCTTTCTGGGCTGAAGAGAAGACACAGTGATTTAGAAAGGTAGGCAGAAAGGTGGTATGCTCATTTCCATTGTCTTGGGAGTGTTTGTAAGAGTTAAACAGTGTCACTGAACTTGATACAGTATTTGTGCTTGGAGACTAGAGGTATTCATGGCTGCATAAAAGCTGTGATGGAGACAGCTGTTCTAAGGGATTTCTGGATTTGTTAATGGGACTGTGGTTATGTCTGTGTTGCACATTGTACTGTGTTTAGATCTGAGCTTGGCTTATTTAGGTAGCTAAATGGCCTTGCACTTGCAATGGGCAGTATAAAAATACCCTAAAGTCCTGGCATCTTCTAGACAATTATCTAAGCCAGCAGATATAGTTAGCACTGTTTGAGTTAGGAACACTTTACTTTTCAACCTGTGCGTTAGTGTCAGATGCAATTCCCTGCCAGCAAGAAACAAGTGAATTTAACACAGGAAGGAGATAAGGTCTAAATTACTACTTTTTTATTGCGGGAAGAAAGGAACACATCTACTGAACATTGATTAAGCTAGTTAAAGCAAATTTTGCTTTACTTCCACATTTGGTTTGTGAACTCTCTTCCTACCGTTGGGGTGCTAGTAAAAGGGTGGGCTGGCAGAGGGACCAGGATGACTCTCCTCAAAAAAATAACAAGCAAAACTCATCAGGGGTGATTAGAGCTGCTGCTCATCAGCATATGAAGAAAAGAGCTACAATTCCTCACTCACACTGTCATATGAAGCCACAGAAAAGTAATTAGCAGGTAAGATGTCTATTAATAGCTCCCCCCACCTTTAGTTCAAACACCTGCTGACAAGCTATTACTCTGTGTAGTTCAGCTTCATAAAGTTCTTGGTTTATGATTGCCAGAAGAGACTCCATTAGAGCCAATTCTGTTGAGGCAGGGTATCTGTGAAGACACTCTGTGGCCTCTCATTGAAGAAGTGGATGCCTAGACTTGTGTCACTTCTCGTAATCTCTACAGGCATGCAGAGCTTTCTTTGTGGTTCTTTCAGTGCCTGAATATATTTTGGCTAATGAAAGCGCAACTCGGGTAGTGCTGGCTAAATGCAGACGAGGGGAAAACAAAGAACTGTCTCCTTTGCCTGCAATTATCTTCTTACAGTGCTTGAAAATAAATGCAGTGCATTTCTAAGAAAACCCTATTGCTAATAGTATATTATTGAATATAAAGTATGATTAAACTTGGCAGTTTTTAGTTAAGCAAGCTTTTTTCCAGTATTACAACATACAGCTCTGGTCGCTTTTAATATGGGCCAGAAATACTAGTGATAAACAAAGTGAGGATTTTGTTAGCTTGGCTGCTACTTTAGGATCCTTCTGCTTAAAGGCTTCAATTAGCACAGCTGCCCCAAAATACACTTTGCCTGAAATTTCTCTCTGTATTTTCCATTTCTGGCTTTATCTATATGGTATTACAGGTGGAGGCTTTATCAAAGTCATCATCTTGTAAGACTGAATTCACAGGTGGTTTAGGCTCAGTGTTTTATGTTAAAGAACACACACATACATTTGATGAATATGTGTAAAAATAGGCTTTGAATCTGTTAATGCTCCCTCTTCCTTCCCTCATGTCTAATGGTGAAAAAAGGCATCTGAAAAATAATGTGGCTGTAGGTGGCCATCACTTAGATATTAAAAGGAAGCCACTAAGGTTTTGTAGCTGATTTTCTAAGGAAGCATATCCATAAGTGCAGCCTATTTTCCTGTTGTAGAAAAAAAATTGACTGTTGTTTTGCTTGGTCTGCAGTGCTCAGTATTGCAGATTTTCTCTTCCTCTGCTGCTTTACTTTCTGGTGGTACTGGAGGTCTGTTCACTGCCTGCCAGGGCTCCTGCTGGGATGGGCATGGAATGCCTGCACAGGCTGGGAACCAGCACCTGCCTGTCTGAGCAGATGAGGTCCAGACAAGGTGACGAAGAGGAGATGGCAAAAGAGGGGGAGTTGAAATAATCTGTGGTTGCTGAGGACCATTGAGATCTCACCTTGGCCTCATCATGGTCTCCCCAGGCTGTGGGCCCTGGCTGGGGTGACAAGAAGATGCCTGGGCTCATATGGCACCTTCCCCACACACCCCCTGCCTCTCCCACCTTAGTTTTATATTTGGATAATCAGACTCAGCTCCTTAGGAACAGCCTGTTGAATTAAGAAATTCAGCATTTCAGTGTATCAGAAAGAAGGCAGCCCTGTGAGAAGGCCTGTGGCTGGCCTGCAGCCTGTGGTTGTACCCCCATGTTTGGGGGTGTGAGTGCCATGCTGTTGGGGCTTGCTTGTGGTGGGCTTTGCTTTGGCTGGTCTTTAAGACATTTTTGGGGATTTATCATTCATCCAGTATATCTTTCATTTGTTTCCCCCATTAATTTTGCCAAAATGAGTTAGGTGTGCAAGAAGCAGGATGAAGTAAGAACAAACCTGTTATCTTTTCCAGACTTACTCCTACTCACTCCTCAATCCCCATTGTGCTTCCTCAGCCAGACCAACCACAGAAATCTACAGAAAAAAAAGAGATATTTTTATCTGATGTTTATCTCTTTACTTTGGACTGATTTAATAAGTTGTTAGTTATGAGCCATTTAGCTGCATAATGAAGTACATTTTACTTTTCAATCCCAATTAATTGTTTTCATCTTGTAATTTTTTATTTATAATCTAATGCTATCTGTTGTATAATTGCTTTTGAATATTTACATGGTGGAAAAGTCACTGCCCAAACATACAGTTTGTCTGATTGGGACTGTATAGCTCTGAAACACTCCTGCAAAGCCTTCCTTGCCCCAAGACAGGGATGTTCACAGAAGTTCCAGTAATGGTTAATAAAGTGCAACCTTAGTACGTGGTCAGTGCCCCCTTAAGCTGAGTTCCAAAGTGCATTCTCTGCTGTAGAAGGATGGTTGTTGGCTGAGTGGCTCCCTCACAAAGTGTGTTCGGTTTCCAAGCACACAGCTGGCTGGGAGATGGCAGACAGGCCATGTGCTCTAGTCTCTCCTTTCTGTCATGAGCCCCATTGGCGTGGGAGTGAATGTTGTGGGAGGGCTGGGGGCTCACTGGGAATGGCTTCAGTATGATGTTCCTGCAGTCTCTGTGTAGTGAAAAAGGATTAAGTTTATTTACTGGATGGTTTGGATTCGGAGCACGACAACTGCTGTAAATAATCACTACTTTGCACCCTGCCCCCCCAGTTCCTGTAGAAAAAAGACTAAGGTAAATAAGCTTCAGCAGTCTTAAATTAGCATTGATATATCTTCTCCTGTCTCTCCTTGTGGACAGATCAGCATGGGAAGCAAACCAAGGGCATGGGAGGAGATCTGGGGAGGTCACAGAATGTCATTAGGAAGTAGATTTTTCTGTGTGCATCTGAGGGGCTTTGTGCATTCTGCTTCATCGTTTGTGGTAGGAAATGGTCCATGTTCTGTAATGAATACTGCATTCCATTGTCAATTGAACAAGTTTGCAGCACCCCATTGTCCTGGTTTTGGGAGGACAGGTATCTGCCAGCAAAAGCTGAAAGGTCCCTTTGAATAGAGAATGTAAATCCCTCCCTCAAATTATTATAATTTTGCAATTAGGGTCTCTCAGGAAAAGTTTTGGGAATAGGAATAACAGTCCTTTAATGGGAATATGAAAAATACAAATGTAGTAGTACAGAAAATAAAATAAACATGCAACTTAAACAAACAAAGNAAAAAAAAAAAAAAAAAACAAAAAAAAAAAAAAAAAAAAAAAAAAAAAAAAAACCCACAAAAAAATCCAGAAAACCCTGACAGAGTCATGGACGTGACCTGACACCCTGATGCAGTCCTGTGGAGTAGAGATGGTCCTGTAGAGTCCAGTGGTGGCGAGATGGGTTCAGTCTTCCTTCAGGAATCCAGTGGAAAACAGGATGTCCTGGTGTTCCTGTCTCCCCTTTTATCTAGGTAGGGATCCTTGGGTCCCCCCCAAGCTGGGTGGAGCATCTCCCAATGGGATGATATCATGTCTCATGTCATTGGTGAGCCTTAATGGCCCATTATCAGAAAATAGCAGCTCCAAAACTCGTGCTGAGCCACCTATTGTTTTGATTAAATACCCAGCAATTAGTTACCTAGCAACCTAACAGAAAAAATTCAACTAGCACAAAAGAAACAATACCCAACTTCCAGCACCCATGCTATCACCCTACATGTGGCTAAAGTGACAACCTTCAAAATTCCATAATTCTCTTAGAGGAGTACTAAAGTGAAGTTTGTGCAATTGCTTATTCCTTTGCAAAAGTAAGTTAGTCCTTTTTGTAATAACTCTATCCCTCTTTTTGTGTGTGAGGAAAACAAATCTTATATAGAAATGATGAATCACTAATGGTACTATATTATATTGTAATGGAACATTAAATCAGGGCATTCTCGAGTGCTATTATGGTAACTTTTTTTACTTTTGAAGGATTTCCAGCTACTGTTTGGTAATACTTTTTGTTATTTCCGTCTCTACTGCGCAGCTAAGGAAATTAATTTAAGAGATTGATTCTTAAATGGAAACAAAGTTTAGAACTTGATTTTAAGTGAGCAAAATAGAAGTTGATCAGGGCAGTACTGTGTTCTCTGGTCTGTGATTGTGGTGGTCCTTTGCTGCTAAAAAAGAGGTATGCTAACTAACTTGCTTAGATCTCTGAAGCCAACAAAACCAATTTAGTGTCACACCATGTCCATACTTCTGCTGGTTGCAAGCCCTGGTGTCAGGTGTATCCTAGGAATTATTGTGAGTACAGACATGATCCCTAATCACCAGGTCTACAGAGAGAGCCCTCTGATCAAGACTGGGTTGGATGGGGCTCTGAGCAACCTGCTCTGGTGAAAGGTGTCTGTGCATGTGGTGTTAGAACAAGATGATCTTGAAGGTCCCTTCCAGCCCACACCATTCTTTGATCTACTGACAGTGATGCACTTCTTTGAAAAACAATTTTCCAGACTAGGCTTTTTCTTTGAGATGTTTTTCTCAGTACATGTAGAACAAGCTAAAGGATCACTCATAATTTTGCTCTTCTTTTGTTCTCTTTTTATGCACTTCAGAAACAGAACATTCTATACATTTAAAAACTACTGAGTGGGTGTATTTCTGCCTTAATTATTAGGAATGGTTAAGTTTTGAAGTAGATCAGTCTTGCTGTTCCTGATTCTTCTTGTTCATCTGTAAAGCTTTTTTTTTTTTTTTTTCTTTATTTTCAATGCAGAACTATGGTTTGGAAACAGAAAACCTAAAAACCCTTTCTCACAAACTGAATGCATCTGCCAAAAATCTGCAGAACTTCATCACTGGGAGGAGGAGGAGTGGTCACTATGATGGAAGGACCAGCCGCAAATTACCGAATGATTTTCTGACATCAGTAGTGGATCTGATTGGGGCAGCTAAAAGTCTTCTGGCATGGTTGGACAGGTAAAATCTTCCAAATGTCTCACAGGTAACCAGATCACACCAGATGAACAAGCTCCAGCTTCTATACAAATTGTAACATAGACACTCAGTGGAAGCAGGATTCATTCACATGTTCTGAGGGGATGTTTGTACCTTTTCTTTTTTTTTTTTTTCATGTCAGCATGCAGTTCAGATTAGCTTTTCAATACAATACCTCCAAATGCACTGTGACCCTACACATAGATGCAATAAAGCAGGATGACATCATTTTGTCATATATGTATTTTTTTACTAATAAAAAGGAGCAGTTTAACCTGCATAAGTCATATTTGTTGCTTTGATTCTATGAAATTCACAAAACTCATCATACTTTTCATTACATGTGTATCAATATATAATTCCAGATTGTGTGTACAAACATGTATGTTGTGTTTTAGGTTTTTTAAAGAGCAGTGAAATGCCTTTGATTTTCTAGAGGTACTGTTCTATACTTTTACCTCTGTTACCCGGGAAGTATGTGGGACCAGGACTAAAGTGCTCCCCTTTGCTACATTTGTAGTGACTTTTTCAAATTATAACAAGTGTAATATGCTGGTATTTAAGATGGTCATTGAAATTCCTAAAGTGGTTGAAATTAGTCTATCTGTATGTCTTTATATAATACATCACAGTGAGTTTTCATTAGAGAAAACAAAAGGCTTATCTTGATTTAAAGATGTATCTTATTTTGTTTCCAGCAGCTGAACAGAGTATGATTTTCATGTAACTTTTCAAATCCAACAGAATTATTTGGTTTTACTGCTGTGTGTTTTGTCTTTCATTTTTGTGAGGAGAACAGGCTTCTCTCTCACAAATGATTTCCTTATGAATGGTTTAGGTGAGGCCTGAGTCTTTTCCACTCCTTAAGCAGGACTGCAAACTCTTTGTTTTGTTCAGGAGATTGCAGCTACCATTGCTTCTTCTTTTCTACTCCCTCTCTAGCCTTTCCCCAAGTTTGAAACCTAGAGTTCCTAAAGTTGACTCCTAAATTTCTCTTAACATATTTAACATTATGTAGAGAAGTAGTGCAATCTCATGGAATGAGTTTGGGATTAAGACTTGAAAAATTGGTAGTATATTTTTAGCTCTGTCTCTAATCTGTTAGTACTTGGAATACCTGTAGGCTTCACTTTTTCTCCCCACAAAATCATTATTGGCAGAGATCAATATATCATACTGGGCTTCAAAACAGAAAGAACAGTAGAAAAACATATTCTTTTGCCTAGATGGGTCAGTTTTTGCCAATTATTTATATTTAGAAATAACCTTGTTTGGTTTCTTATTGGAACTGTGGTCATGATTAAAGACTGTTCGTTAGTAAGTCAAAGTTCTTTGTGAGTTTTGGTTGGTTGATGGGTTTTTGAATTTTTTTCTTATAGTCTGTTATTCAAAAGTAAATTTCCTATGTATATACACATATTTAACACATTGAAGAACAATGGGGTTTTGCAACTTCATATGAATTTAATAATTGAAGTTCAGGAAGAAGGTAGTTATTAACGCTAGAAAACATCTGCATCTCACGTGTGTCATTGTAGTGCTGTGCACTGCGTGTACTTTTGCATTTAGCTGAAATGAATTGACAGCTCATCAGACCCAGGAATCCCAAGAAGTTAAAAACAAGGGCAATTATGCTATCACACTTTCAGCAAGGGTGTCTTGAGTGTCCAAAGAAGGATTCAGATTTCTGGGAAAAAGCCTTTTGAAAATCTAAACACCTGGTTCTAAGAAATATTTTCTAAAACATTTTCAGACTTTTCTGATTTATTAGCATCTGGGTATTTTGGTAAAGTTCTTCCTGATTTGTGAAGACCCTAAATGAGGATGAAGGTAGGCCAATAAACTTCATTTTTCTTAGGAAGTGGGAACATCTGGAGATCAATGATTCTGCTTCTTGTATAAGAAAGTATTGGGGCCACTAGGGGGAGATAAAAAAGATTTAAAAGTTGATTAATAAAAGTAAGGAACATGGGTTTAATTTTGTTCTGTGCACTTGTTACTATCAAATCTGGACCCCAAATCTTAGTTTTTTGGCTGTTTTCTAGTACCAGTTCCATCTCTGGGTTGTGAGAGGGGAGGGCAAACCATTAGGATGAATGAACTGGCTATTAGGGTCGTCCCTCCCAGTGTAACAGCCCTGCCAGGCTCTCCCTATGCAGTGGTTTTTGAGGTCATGTCTGGGAAAAGCAGCTAGCAGCAGCTCCAGCTTGCACAGACATGCAGTGATGTGGGTTTTACACATAGGGAATGATGACAACTCCATACAGGTTGTGCTTCACTTGTTGCTGTAGTGAGTGCTGTTTTTGATGTTTCTGTGGGACACTTAAGATCTTAAAGGACTTTGTTAGGCCTAGCACAATTATCTAAAGGCATGTGAGAGTTGTGATTTGCTGAGTTACTTTCACTGTAGTCTTGCAGTGCTACTGTGCAGGGCTGATCCAAGGACACTCTTTGTTCCAGGTCTTTGCCTGGAGCAAACCTACTTCCAGATCTATGTCAGAAATTGAGTTTTACTGAAAATTAGGGTAGCTTTTATTGCCAGGCTTTAAAAGTCTTTTGGTTTAGTTTCATTTATGAGCTGGAAATCTTAATAGAGAAATTCTGTTTTCAAAAGAAGTAGTCTGATGGTTTTGAGGAGCATGAAATAACTGCCCAATAACATGCTGTAAGGAAACTGTCATCCCACTGATACGTTTGAGTCTAATCTTAACTTCCTGTTACTTTCTCAGCCCACAATCTGTGTATCCTCTTTTAGGAGACTTCATAGCTTTTAAACCTTTTGTTTTATAATTTCTCCTTAATCTTTAAACTTTTCCAAGCAAATTTCCTGACAAGATCTGTACCTTCCTGAAAAACTGTGAGTCTTTTGTGAAAGGATATGTTTCCACTTGATTCTTAATGCAATTTAGACAGATGGAAACCCACACTTCAGGCTATAGCAACAAACTACTTACCTCATGTGCACAGCAACTTGGCACTGAAATATTTCCTGTGATACTTCTCAGGAATTACAGTCAATCAGGTCTTCTACATTTCCAGATAAATCACTGACATTCTGTTCAGTCTTTACTCTTGTAATTCATGAAAGTTGTATTTTTTGGAATAGTAATATATGTCACCTCTTCTCTGATATGTCAGATTCCTGGAAATTCTTCTGCCTTTTGTAGGGCTGATTCACTCCATCCCAGTGAGGAATATTTAGAAATGTGTAATTAAACTAGGATTGCTTTTCTAAATTCACTACTGTGGATTTGCACTATGAATGTGTTGCAATTTTGTGGCATAAAGCTCTTTCCAACCTCATAAAAATATTTTTTTCAGTAGTATCAGCACATTTAATTGGAATTGAAATTAGGCATATTTATTTCTGTTAATCCTTTTTAAGGTTTCATTCTTAGAGCACACATTTACAATCCACCAGAAAAACACTTTGTAAAATGTTTCTTTATATGTGGATGTGTTGATTTCCACTCCCTCTGCAATTTCTGAATTATGTATACATTATCCATCCATAGCTTTTATAATCTAAAAGCAGTGTGAGTACCTCAAGGATTTTGAGATCCAAAGCTATTTTTTTTCCATCTTTAACAAAATTTTGTTAGGATTTTACCATGTTACTTGCATCTTCAATGACACCAGTGAAAACTTCCAGTTGTTGTCTAGAGGGAAGCATAAACTGGAAAGCAGTGATATCATAGGGATCCCAGAAAATTCTTCTGAGCCCCAAGTTTAGGACCCCACCAGTGCTTATAATTAGTTTTCTCTCTGGTTAGGACTCAGCCAAGTCTTCTACTGTAATCCCAGCTCATTCTTTTCCTACTGATTTGCTGGTACCTGTTGGCTGCAGTGCTGAAATTGCTATGAGTCCTGAAGGAAGAGAACTTAGATTCATCCCATACAATTTCTCCCAGATCTCAGCAGACCACCTGAAAGGCAGACGGAAGGTTGTATCTTCTTTGGAAGCTGGCACAACTTGGAGTGTTGAGTTTGTCTCCTAATGAGTCAGAAGCTGCTGCAAAGTGAAGACAGCCTTGAGAGCAAATGGATTTGAACCTCATTGTTCCCCTTCAAGTCCCACTGTACGTCATACGTTTTTCTTTATGGGACAGCTGGATTTAACAAGTACAGCTCATTACTGTAGTCTTGACTGGGAAGAACTATATTGCTCTTTGTGGAAGAGGAAGGATCCTTAGCAAACCTGAAGTGAGGTGACTTTTGGTGGCAGCCTCATGAGCTCTGTCTCTTCCCATTTCTCTCCTTGCTCTGCCAGCACAAACTTCTAGTGATGTCATCTTTCATGTTGTTCCTGGTTTAGTATGTTCTTTTCATTCACCTCCGCCACACTTCAGTTGTTTTTGCCAACCAAAATCCTTGGAAATCTGTATTTCCTGTAGATTGTACCAAGCAAGTAAAGAATTCTTAGTTGTGCTTCTGGTCTTCTTTCTGTCTAGTCTAATGTTTGGGCCATGTTATCTGAAGCAAGGACTCCTTATACCATATATCTTAAGCAGCATCAATAAACTACCTTGGATCTTAACAATAGGTCTAATATCCGTATAAGCTATAAATGCAGACTTAGAGAGTAGGAGTGGGGAAGGATTGATTGTTTATAGGGCTTTACTTGAGTCCTCATTAAAGAGACTAAGATAATGTGATAGTTATTTTTCCTCTTAATTTAAGAAAATGCAGTCAACTTCCCATGAGATAACTACTACAACATTTTGCGTCTGTTGTTGTGTCACAGATTTTAATGGTCGTGAATTAGGATTTGTCAAGCACCACTGGATTTTTTAGTGTACTGTTTGACTCAGCCATCTGTGTGGGCAGAGATTCAATATGTCTTTCACAGCAACTCTTCTGTAGCTCTTGTTTTTCACACTAGCACTATCCCCTTTTTGGAAATAAAAAAACTTAAACTGCTGCTGCAGATTACACTGCAGTCTAAGTAGGAGGAACAAAGAGATTCTGTGGAGATGGATTTCTGTGTTCAAGACTTTCAGTTCTGTGGCCAGAGAAAAGCTAGCAGGCTGACAAATGTACATCAGTCTGATTAACTTACCACTGCTGTCTGGACACATAGTACACGAACAAAATGAAGAAAGAAGGTGAACAAAAAACCTAACTGTAAATAGAAATTTTGGTTACATAAAATACATGGTAAAATTACTGACAGAAATAACAAAACTTACGATTTCACAGCAAAAGGCCTTTTTTGCAAGTCTAGGTCTGCTTTTAGGGTCATTCCCAGAGTAGTGGGGTGTAATCCTATAACTTCTAAACCTCAGGTGGGCAAATTATTTTGGTACAAACATAAATTGCTACAATTCTGCGAAGCAGTTGCATCTGTACATAAATCCTATTAAATAAGGGTAAAATCTGTGCCTGAAGTAAGGACATTTGTATGCTTCAGTGGCTGACAGCAGAACAGGATCTTCAAGCCTTACACCATGGGTTTTTTCTGGTGATGCTTTGATGTGTCAGAGAAGTGCAGCCTGCGATGATGTAAATGCTCTTGGTTTATGACTGAAAAATTCTAGGTGTTCAGGTTTAGCACACCCTTAAATCTGCATTGTATGAAAGCATTGTAGTAAGGGAACATGTTCCTCACTCCAAAATGGATGTCCTTCTTTTCACCATAGTGACATACTCAATGCATACATTTCCTTCCGTTGTCAGTAGAATGTGTTCAGCTGGGTTTCTTTTCCTCATTGTTTTTGGTGAATGAGCCCTTTTGATGTTTATGGTGTGACTATTATATTTTAAGTAAAGAGGTGCATTGTTTGTGAGCCCATAACTTCTTACTTACAAAGAAAGTATTACTGCTTTAGAGTCTCCTTTGTAAGAGACTTCATACAGTCCTGTTAGCTGTGCTTGGTTATTGTCCTGACAGGGTAAATCTGCTTTACACACAAGATGGTGGGAGTAAACAAAACCCAAGCAAAAAGAAACAAAAGACTTTAGCTATTCTTTACTCACCACACCAGTATTGTACTATCTGTCAACTGGGTTTTAGTCTTAAACCTTTGAATCTTGTTTCCTTTATGCATTTCCCTTTTTGCTGGTTTGAATGGTATACCAAACCTGTCAGTAAGTGCTGCCTCAGAATGCTATGGTACTTAACTGTATTGTGCTCCTGGAACAACTGTAAAAGTTTAATAGAGCACTCATTTAAAGAATTCCTTTATCCAGTGTGAATTTTACTGCATTCTTCCCTGATTCTACATGAAGCAGTTCCATTAGAAATACAAATGAAATGTTTGTTTCATGAAAGCCTAAAACTATGAATCTTAGATGGCTTAGGCACAGTGTATATACAACAGTATAGTGCATTCAGAATTTTATTCGACCTTAATGTGTTGTTGCCTTTGAAGACTGAGTTATATTACTGCTTTGGTTGCCTCTCTCTTTGAAAGATTTGAGACTATTGTGTTTAATCAAAAAGCTGTGAGTATGTTTTCCCTTGTTAGGATGCTAAAATAAGTATGATACTGGTTTTAAACTGCTCACAGTATCTATTGTTATAAAATATCTCAGTACTACAACTACTGGTGAAATATGATTAATTTTTGATTTGGGTTATGCTTTTACTAACAGCAGTCTGTAGTTGTCCAAATTGCAACTTTTAAATGTGAAATTGTTATTTCTATATATTATTTTCCCTTAATGTTATATGAAGAAGACAGATGAGGAGGCTAAAGCTTATGAGGACAAAAAACTTGATATTGTAAAAATACTGAGGGTATTCATGTCCTTCAAAAATTTTAGTTGTTTTTGAAGGGTTTTTCTTCATGTGCAATCAGTAGTTTTGACTGTTAATAGCTGTTGAATTGTATTATTTCTTAATTCTGTGATGGAATTAGCTGTGGTGTGTTAACGTGGCTGTTTTTTCTACCAGTCCTTTAGGGGGTGGTTTCATTAATGAATGTTTGATAATACTTTTTTTTTTTTCCTTCTGAAAGATGCTGATACTGCTAAAAATGCTAATTAGGTCTCAATTCGTAAAGGTGTACACAGATGTATGTGTGTTGCAGCCTACACTACATTTGTATAAACAAATTCACATTTCAGAGGTGTTAGATTATTTATGTCAAACACTGGTTTAAAAAAGTGTGAAGAGAACCAGTAGCTTTTTCATGCCTTGTCTTAGGAAAACCTTACATCCTATAGATCAGGGCATTGAAGTTGATTGACTTTAGTGTTAAAAAAAAAAAGAAGAGTAAGCACCAATGTTTTTCCCCTGTGGATGAGGTGTTTTGAAGCTCTTCATCTTGCGCTGGTATCTCGAATAAGATAAAGGTTCACAATGTGGGTTTGCACAGTGGAGAAATTTAGAGGTTCCCACTTTTCCAGCTGTATTCATGATCACAAAATGTCTATGAACTTAATTATCCTTGAAACCTTTTACCCACTCATTTGTGAAAGTTTGAAAATGACTAATGGCTTCAAATGTTGGAAAGGAGAAGGATGCAGAAAATGTGAGACTAAAGGCTAAAACGCACTGCATGTGTTTGCAAAAATATTCATGTGATTGTGTAAATTTATTTTCCTTAAGATATCAGGTGTAGAAGGGTTAGAAGACAAATAATGGAAAGGGGAAACCAGCAGAGGTTTAGAAGAGGAAATGAGTGGAAAGGGCATGTGGTCAGGTGGATGTGCTTTGGAGCTGCAAAGGTGTTTTCATATGGGTGTTGCAA
>WEIU01011415.1:76919-201144 GCA_013389925.1 Aegithalos caudatus | reverse complement strand
AACCAGACTATTTACAGCTATCACTTGGACTTGCTTGTAGCAAAGTTCTTGTACTGGAAATGTCTTTAGGCTTAAGTAAGGAAGGCATAATACCAAGTGGTGCTGTAAAACTCTTCAAGGTACATGCAACTGTGTGTGAAGTGATGAAAGAAGCCAACTGGGGAAAGGATTAGTCACCCACCCTAATTTAAAGACAACCACAGTACCACCTTNACAAGGTAGAAAATGGCTCTGTCTCTAACTCTTTCCAAGGTCTTTTAAGCATAATTTGTCCAATAGCGAGATGACACCTATGTTATTTTTACTTTTAACCCAATATCCAACGACCCATGGTCTGCAATGCGGACCTCTTTACCCAACCCATGAAGAAGAAGGTGAAAGACGAAGTTAGCCTATACCCTAAATCCTCCATATTGCTTTATATATATTACTATATACTAAAACCTTAATTCTTTAGCTTTGCAACCTCTGATATCACACACTTCTATTCAAACTACACACCCATAATTCCAGTGCTATCACTCAGTATTGGAAGCCTGTTCCATGGCCTCAGGTCAAATGTAGTGCTTGCCTGAGGGTCAGTGCCTTATAGCACAGAAAGCCTAAAATGCTCAGCCTCCAGGGTTCCAACACCACCTGTTTTGGGGGTGGGGGAGGGTGTTTCTTTTAAATGTTTGAAGCAGGTGTATTAGGGACAAACTCCATCTTTATGATGCTAATAATGCCCATAAAATCCTCATTTGCAACACTGATAAAGTCAAGCTCTTGACTCTTCTTAGAGAAAATAACAGTCCTGCCTAGTGTGTGGCCACTTTTGAATAAAGATTGTAGATCACATATGAGTTTATAGATTGAGAGCCTTGTACTACATAAATCAGATGACTGCCAGCTTCACTAACAAAATTCATTTTAGCAGTGCCTCTAGAAAGCAAGCAAGCTTCCAGGTAGGCAAGCATTTTAAACATCCTAATGTGAAGTTTTAAGGTACAGGACACAGTAGGTAAGGTCTGTGAATGTTGGATCACACTGTTCATTTCACTAAGCAGTTCTGACTGTAGCATGATGTGTGGGCATGTTGAACTGTGCTTCCAGCTTAGGCTTTGCACACACTTCTCAGCATTGATGCATCTCTGGATTTAAATGCTGTTTCCCCCTCTAGATGCTACTTATTCTGAGTTCCTCTGCTACTTCTACCAGATACTAGATCAAATCCCAAGAATCCCAGTGAATCAGCCAAAAGCTTCTCTCATCTCATTCACACACCATTCAGATCACAGGAAGAATTAGTGCCTCTGGCTGTCTTTATAAGGGTATTCCCAAACCAATGCAGAGGGCCAGCTGGGCTTCTTCTGGGAGAGTAAAGGCAGTCCAGAAGTAAACTGTTAGAAATAATGCTTTTATAAATGGAATTTCTGAAAGAGGAACTTAAAAACTGCAAGTGGATATATGCTAGTGCTATTCAACTTTTTTCTTTGTTTTTTTTTTTCTTTTATTTTTAGATCACCTTTTGCTGCTGTCACAGATTACTCAGTAACAAGAAATAATGTCATACAACTCTGTCTGGAACTAACAACAATAGTACAACAGGTATGAGACAGTCTGCTTAGCAGTTTATTTTTTCCTGAACTGTAATGGCTATTACCTTCTTCCCACAAGTTTGTTTTACACTGGCTATATCATCGTCCAACCAAAATAAGGGAATACTAGTATTTAGTAAATGCTTTTTTAAAATTTCTGGTTTTATTAAACTAGTTTGTGTTGTGCTGTGCATATGGCTCTGCATATCTCAGCAGTAATATTCATCTAGAGTTCTCTAGTATAATATAATCAGTGTAAAATGAGCTCTCTACTTGATAATTTGCATATTTAATTTCTCATATTTTGTCTTTTAATTTTAATTACCTGTTTCGTTCAAAAGATCTGTATATATTGGACTTTAGTAATCCACTCTTTCATAAAGTTCATATCATCTAGACACCTGTTGACGCATGTTCCCATGGGGGGGTTAGAATATTTTGACTGTTTTTGTACATCCTACCTTCAAGAAATCCAGAAGTAGTTACTGAGAAGCACTTGCTTAATGAGCTTCACTGGGGAATGCAAACCTGAGAACCTTCCCCACTCTTCTGTGTGTGGGTTAGCTCTGTCTCTGTGTTTGTCTGGTGTTCTACTGAGCTGTAAAGTCTCTTTGCTGCTAAGCACAGCTTTGAGGGATTGTCTGTACTTGAGAAGGTAGAGTGGAGAAAAAGTGAGAGAGTGGGCTAGGTAGGAGCATTGAGGAGACTTCTGGTTTTCAAAAGCATCACTCCAAACTAAAAAAAACTTAAACTTCTGACCCAGCTTTCCAGACTGGTCATTTTCCACAGTAGCTGTGAATTATGTCTTTAGATAGTTTTTAGATGAGGGAAAGAGCCACCTGATCAATTTTCATATGTCCTCTATTAATGAGAAAGTGGGTAAAGCAGCAACCACGCAGTATTTCCCAGGAATGAGGTCAATATCAATTCGTCTTATGAATTCATGCCTATCCCTGATACTGCTAATTCACCATGATGTAGGTTGATATTTCCCTATGTATATTTTTCAGTGTGAATGAGAATACATGTTACTATTTAATACCTTTGGAGAACAGCATTTTTGCCTTCTCTAAAAGCAACACATTTCTGCAATCAGAAAGCAGCTCATGAATCCATACTTTGAAGTCAAAAGAAGCATTTATGTGCCTAAATTTAAGCATGTACTGAAATTGAATTGGGCTGTATTCAGAAGAACAATAATGAAAAATTCCATTAGTGGTCTCAAACACATGTGGTTTGAGCTCTACTTAAAACAAATGCATTCCAATGTAGCATTTCAAAATGTCTTAGCTGCTGATTTTTTATATGCTCACTGAACACACTGAGAATCCTCATTGTGCTTTCTTATGGCTGTAAATTAAATCTTTCAATATCACCTCATCAGGTATTTTTTCTGTCTCATAATCTTGCTTTCTTTTGTATGCAAAGTGTTTTATAGTACCTTACTAGCTTTTTTTTTAATAAAAAATCCACAGAAGGCAATGCAGTTTTTCTTTTCAACAGTAGTGAACAGTTTCTTATAATGCTTAAAGGTTTATAAAACATATACAGTATGTACATTTGTTAATATATTTGAAGTATTTTAGGACTTCCGTAAAATTTAAAAGTAGAACTTCAGTACCTGAGTTCCATCAGGATTTTTTTGCATTAAGTTACAGTCAATGTTCAGATTTATTATCCAAAACAAAAAAAAATATTCTTTAGTCAGGATGAAGAATAAAAAGGGCTAGATTTAAGGTGGCTTGCTTGAATTATTTTGCACATTTTGAAGCTAATTGTAATACTGCGTTTCTTCATAGAATTAAATGATACTGGGTTGTGTCCCCCTCATTATCAGAGCTAAATGGATAATGGAACAAAATGACAGTACTGCATCACTCTTAAAATGGTGAAGTCTAAGAAAACCTATTGAGTTTCTGTGTTTTGACCTATAAATAATTAAAAAAGTTGGAGTTAGAGACAAATTTTAGAGTAAAGTGTGGGAAGACTCATGTTTTGTTTTAACTATTAAGTTTTCTATGTGTGTTTCACATTGCCCAAGGCCTGACAGGCCAGTGTGCAGTGGGTATTTGCCAGTGAGAGCAGGTCCCTCAGACCACTGCAAGTTATCACTGTAGCCTGCACTAATCATCTGCTTCTATGCAGCTGCTTTATTTTGGCTTAGGTATTTTTGGATTAAGTATGAGACTATTGTTATTTTTGCTACCATCTCCTTGCACTCTCTTTCTCTCCTACACATATCTTCCCCTCTGTAGGAATTGAAGGCTGAGCATTAGATTTAGATTAGGTTTGTGTCGACAGAATTGTTCCAGTTACAAATGCATATCAGGAAGAACATGAGAGAATGTCTGGATGGTGTTCATGAAAGTCTTGCTGTTGACTTGTTTAGTTGGATTATTCAGCTTCAGAGGGTGCCAAGAACTGGTCCTTTTGAGTGTGCTCATTTTGGTTTAGAAAGGTAGCAGTAGCTACACTGATAACTTTAAGGAACAGAAGATTTCTTGCTTTCTTAGGCAATCTGTAGATAGCTTTTATTATCATTCTCATTGCTCTTATTCCTCAGGAATTCATTAAGGTTTCACTTAAGAAGCTTTCTTCTTTAGAATTGAAACCTTGGAAATTGGGAATATCTGGAAAGTCTAATTTTATATTTACTTTGTAAGTTACCAGACAGTTAAAGAAAACTTTGCTGCTGAACACACTATCTTTTTTTATTACTCTTGAATAGTGATCATTAGTAGCCCTCATCACATCTTTTTTGCTTTCCTTAATAAGCTTTCACAATGATTTGCAGTGTTTATTTAGTTTTAAAACCACTGATGTTTATCTTGCAGCTTTAGTGTCTTGTGGGATTTACTCAGGAGTATGCTCCAGTAGAAGCATAGCTGTAGGCTTGTAAATACTCCTTTAGAAAAGCTTCACTGCATTTAATTCTCTGCCTAAAGACCTTTCTGAAGAGCTGTGATGGAGGCAATGCTGTGTAACTGGGGTGGAGATGGAGAGCAGTCACTTGGCTGACATGCATCTGTCCTGCATTGTTGTCACAGAGCACACTTCTGACATCTGCTGTCTCACAGCAACTTTCAGAGGTGACCTCAGGTTTTGGATGACACAGGGTGGGAACCAGGGTGATTCATTTTGGGAGGAGGCAGCCAGGATGGAATTTAGCAAAGAGAGACCAAGATAATGTTACACAAATGCACTGTCTGGACTTTATGGGCAGCTGTGATTTTGAGCTAAAAGCTGTGCTATAGAGCACACAGAAGTGCTCTGTGTACTGCTTCAGCTGAGAACTTTTTTCCCATTTAAAGGCATTTGAGATACAAAAAAGAAGGTGTCCATATATCCCTTGTGCATCCCAGTGGATGCACTCCCCATCTCAGGGGATATTTCAGTTGGGCTTTTAGCCATGGCTGTTTTTCAAATAAAAGATACTGAATAGGATCACAGGTTATTTCTTGGGCAATGCACAATTTTTTATGTCATTGTGGGTTTCAAATGTTAAGTTTCACTGAGAAATATAAGCTCAGGCTTGTTTTCCAGTTAAAAGGATAAAATGGAAATTTACCTTCTTAGCTCCCCTGTTCTGACTCAGAATCCAAATGCAGTAATATAAAGTGGTTCTATTCATCTGTTAAGGACAATATCAGATTCACGAATGAAGAAGAATAATTAATATCCAGAGTACCACTCTTACAAATTATCTCTTGTTATAATCTTTTCTTTCACAATTCCTCACTTTTGTTTTTAAGTCCTAATTATTAAGGACTCACTAAATATAGCTTAAAATTTTAAAATTTCAGGTTATACCAAATTTGTAATTACCTCAGGAATCTTTAGCTCATAAAATGGTTTTAATAGTTTTGTGGTGTGAAGCTTTGATTGGATCATCATTAAAACTGTTTTGTGCCTCTAAATTGTAGGGATTTTCAAAACAACATGTTTGCTGGAGACAGTTGCATACTAAATTTTAAAGTTTTTTTATTTACATTTTTAGCATTATTCTCTCCACCCCAACTTTATTATCAAATGCTTTCAGAAAAAACTTGTTAACCTGCTGTGGTAATAATTCCTTCCTTCCGCCCTTTTTTAGATAAAAATACTTCATGATGAGGAGGTCAGATTCTTGAAGTTTTTTATATATATGCATAGCACACTGTTTGTACAAATCACCCCATTTTTGATAAGTGTTCAGGTAAGGGGTAAGTGTACAAGTAGGTACCTAGATAGATGTGGGGGAAAGTTATAATAACTAAGTAGCTCCCCTTGAAAAAAACTCACAGGCAATATCTGCCTCTACGTACAAAATCAAAAGGGTCTTCATATGAGGATGTTATAACTCATTGTAGGCAATGCTGGCAGGAATTCAGACTCACTTTACATCCTTCAAGTGTTGTTCTTAGGCAAGATTTTCTGTTGTACAGGTTTCAAAGCAGCTCTCCAAAGTGGTGTTTCAGAATGCATATTGATCTGTGCAGTTGTTCCCTTCACTTTTAAAAGTCAATGTGTAATGTCTGTAGAATGTATATGTAGTCAAAAAGAGAAACTAAAGGATTGTGGGAAGTACAAAACTGTTGTTTGTTTACAAGAAGTTATATCAAAGTAATTTCAATTTATGCTCTTTAGAAATGGTTTTCTCTTTTTCATAGTAGAGTAGCTTATTTCTCTTAAAGCAAGAAAAATGGAACATTTTTATGGACAATTCCAGATGTAATTTAGTGTAATGTAAAAAGTGCCTAAGGTACTTACCACTGCTGCCTGTTTCTGATTCTGATAGTTTGTTTCTGCTGTTTGATTATACAGGTTTGTTTTTTTTCCCTTGAAATGGCTTACTTGTACATATATTCTCTTTTGATTTAAGTTTTGAAGTGCTTTTTGAAATGGAATTAGGTATGGAATAGATGAAAGATTAAAACATCAATAATAGTCTTTTGGGATGAACCTCTACTAGAACTAATCTGATGACTCATTAGTTGTCATTGAGATGGATGCTGTAAAGAGGTATGGGGTTTTCTTCCTAAAGCTGTGTACTGTTGTATATGTCTGTGATGTGACATTTTCAAAGTAGCTTATGAACCTGTCACCCTGTAAAGGTGAATTTGTTTTCCATTCGCAGAGAAAGCAATTTCTTTTCCTAGGGATGGAAAAAAAAAAGGAAAAAAACCCAACTAAAAACCAAAACCCACCAAAATACTCAATGTTGCTTAGTATGTAAAAAACTTAGTGACCAAAAAGGAACAATGAGTTGATATTGGCTTGTTTTGTTATTTTTAGACTTGCTTTTGCTTGTTTGCTTTTCTTCCAGATTAATGATTGACAGTCCCTGAACATGGGGGAAAAGTGAAACACAAAGCAGAATAATTTCTGAAAAAAGGGTAGTCTTTTTGACAGGGCATGTGTTGGTAAGCCAATGCAGCTGTTAAATTTTTCCAAGAAATGGAGCTTGAGTGAGTCAAGTTGAAGTGAAAGAGTCGGGGACTATGGAGTCCACTCATGAAACCACATGCAGAAAGAAGCAGAAAGTTTGTGAGAACTGAGATGAAGTGTAGACAGGAGAGAAAATACGGTTTTGTATCTCATGTTTCCTTTAAACAAAAGCTTTTTTTTATTACACTGATGTGGGCACTGTGTCCGTGCACACTGAGTGGCGTCAGTCTCCATCTGAATAGAGGCACACACAGGATGTGTCATGCTTACTGTGTAATTCTTTATGAATGGTAAATTTCATGATTAATAATGATGTGTTGGTCATATCAGTAGATGTGAAGCCTGAGACTCTGCATTTCTTTCACTTTGGAGCTGATCTCCCTTCCCAGAGGCAGAGCAGTTTCTGTAACCAGGTACAGTGAAGCAAGATTCCAGTTCAGTACAGTGAGTTACAGAAACCATGTGTTGCTAAGTAGCTAGTAAGAGCCTTAAGCATAAATAAGTGTAGTGTCTATCTTTATTTCAGGAATATGGGTGTGTGTGTTTGCTTAAATGCATTACAAATACGTACATTTCAGATGAGCCAGTATGAAACATTGAAGTTGTAGCTGAGCCTGGAATGCCGTCTACCTAAATATTATTACTTTTTTCCATTTTCAATTAATTTGGTCTTTTTTCTATTGGCAAAATAACCATCTAGACAAATATAAAACATGAAATATTTTGCTGCAGTTGTATTTTAAAAACCAGAATTATTTACCCTGACAGTACTAGAGGAAAGCAGAACTGAAAAATTAAGAAGTTATTTACCTCTAAATTGTCTTGGAAGTGACATTGAAAACTTAAGAACTGCACAATACATTGTGCTACAAGCTCTATTTTGCATGCCAATAATAAAATAGATTTGAATGCATGAGGCTTATTTAGAGGTGTTGGGAAGTGTTTTGACTTTGTTTTTTTTTCCTTTGGATGGACGATTTTTTCATCAATTCCAGTCTCTCATCTGTTGATGGTTTCAGTGGATTTTTTTGCCTGCTGAGAATGTCACTGAGTAGAGAAATCATCTGAGCAGCTGAAATTTGACTTAGACCATGTAACTGCTTGGATTCTGCAGGATATATGAGCAAGTAGCAGTGATTTTAGTTGGTGGTGAAATACTGGCTGTCGTTTCTGACTGAGTGGTGTACTGGCTCATTTTAGAAACAGGGAAGAGGTGTAACTCTCTACATGCAAAGTAAGAATTAGTATGTGATCAGATCCCTAAGGAAGGCAACATGATGTCTTTTACAAAAGGGAGAAATAATTGGAAATGGAAAATTACTTCGGAAAGATAGAATAAAAGAGCTTAGTGTACCCATTGCATCTCTCTTAATCCAGCAAGCAATTTTTCCCAGTAGTTGCTTGGTCTGTGGGTGATTTATGTAAGTTGTATTAAATTTCTACATTAAGTATGCTGTTACTATGGTGATAGGTGCCACTCCACACAGATTGTTTAAATAAAATTAAAGCAATTCTTTGTACTCAGTAAGATGGGTAATTGCTATTAGTTTGTACACAAGGGTTATGAACTTAGAGTACTGCAGGTTTATTGCATTTTCAGGGAAAGGCTCTAGACTTCTAAAAGGTGTGTAGGTTGCATTAGAAATGTCCTTTTCTGTAGCATTTATTTAGTAGCTTGCGTTGCATTTTCCCAATAGAGATTATTTCTTTCTCTTATTTATAATGTCTGCTCACCATTCTGCTTTTCTCCCACCTCTCTCAGTTCTTATGCATGTTTCCAATGGGGGAGGACAGAGTGGGTTCTGCAGGTTCAGATGAGTTCTGATTTCAGTGTGGAGGGGAAGGGAATTAATTATAATAGAATGAGGATGCTATAGACCCAATGGCAAGAAACTGCAAGAATTGAATAACTGTAGCATAAGTGAGAAGGAAAGCAAATATTTCTGAACGGCAGTGGGAATAAAATCGACAGGATTTGTGTGGGAAGCGAAGAGGAGTTGAAAATGGCACCCAGGTTGTGAGCTTGTGGGACATAAGGTGGTGGAGCTGTTAACAGAGACAGGGAAAGAAAGGGGGAGCAGGGAGCGTTTGGGAAGAAACGTGATTTCAGCTCCTCAGCATCCTGTGTTAGGGCTGGTGGCAAATATCCAGAAGGAGATTCTGAACTGTGAATGTGAACAGAAGGGCTGAGAGATCTGTGACTCATCTGCACAGAGATGATAATTAAAGCAGCATGATTTTAGGAGGCTGCTGAGCAATAGAGGAGGTTGCAGAAAAGGGGAGAGTTGAGGATAGAGCTCCCTGGGACTGTCACAGTTGAAACAGCCATAATGGGAGACCTTTTGAGCAGCCCAGTGGAAAGAAAGTCATGGAAATAGCATGTTTTGGGATGTTACTTAGACATACAGTGTAGAATTTTACAGTGTTTTTGTAATTTTAAAAATTAGTTTTGTGTGGCAGCAGTCAAGGGCTACCTGTGCAAGCACTGAGTGTTGTATAAGCTTAGAGGAGGTTACTATTGCATTGTAGTTAGGTAAGAGACAGAAGAAAGGTATTTTCTGTCCACCTCTCTCTGTTCCAAACATTTGTAATTTTCAGTGTTCCCAAGGCCCATACATTTTGTATCGAATGACCTGCTAGACCTCTTAAAATATAAGATGTGGTAAAGCACATCAGGAAATTGCTGTGTCATGCTCTTATTCCTTAGCATGTTGCCAGAGGAGAATGTTACCTGCTTACCAGCTTTTGTAGCTTTTGAGGCATTTAAGTCTTTTGTTCCTTGTCCTTTTAAAGGAGGGTCGGAGTAGGGGCTTGAATGGACTGTATATCTGCCAGTTTCTATTCTATTATTCCAGTAATTACTCAGACATACCTGTAAATCACAGTCTAAGCAGGGTTCCATAATATCCATCAGTTTTCTAATCATCATGTTCTGCAGAACACAGTATTTTGTCATAGCCAACCATATCCAGGGCTGCTTCAAATGCAGGTTGAGGGAGGTGATTCCCCCACTCTGTTCTTGTGAGGCTCCACCTGCAGTGCTGCATCCAGCTCTGGGGCCCCCATGTAAGAAGGATATGGATCTGTTGGAATGACTCCAGAAGACATCACAAAGATGATCAGAGGGCTGGAGTGCCTCTGCTATGAACCAAGTCAATTGGGGTTGTTCAGCCTGAAAAAGAGAATGCCCCAGCGAGACCTTACATCACCTTCCCATGACTAAAGGGGCTACAAAAGAGCTGGAGAGAGACTTTTCACAAGGACAAGTAGTGATAGGACATGGGGGAATGGCTTTAAACTGAAAGAGATCAGTTTTAGATTAGATATTGGGAAGAAATTCTTTAATGTGAGGGTGGTGAGGCACTGGCACAGGTTGTCCAGAGGAGTTATAGATGCTCCCTGGCAGTGTTCAAGACCAGGCTGAATGGGGCCCTAAGCAACCTGGTTTACAGTGTGCCATCCCTGCTCATGGCAGTGGTATAGGAACTAGGTGATCTTTAAAGTCCCTTCCAGCCCAAACCATTCTAGGATATCATTCAAGTCTACTGTTTCAAAGCTGTCATTGTTTATTCCTGCCATCAGCTGTATTAGATCCATTTTCCATGTATTTTCTAATTAGTGAAAGGCTAAATGAGCTCAACCTGTCTTACCCTTGTATGTGTTTGGAAACTATGTACCAGTGTGTCCAAGAAAAGTGATAAAGGATGATAACGAATGAAAGTACACTAAAGGTTATAAAACTTTTGCCACCTTCATGTGTTCGCCAAGCTTTTGACTTTGTCATCATTATTGTTGAGAACTTCTGTGAGAACCTTTGGTGATGACTCCAGCAAACCTGTCCTGTGGCTCTCTTGCTATAACTGAATTGGGCAGGATTCTAACCAAATGAGCCCTTCAAGAGCCAATGGCATAAATTGCCCAGACCTAGTGAAACTGGAACAGGTGCCTTGAAGCCAGAACAACTTATTTTGCAGTACTGAGACTGAAGGGGCTGGAAGTTATGATCTGGGAATTCTCAAGTTAATTATTTTTTATTGTTGCTAAGTAGCAAGACAGATCATCCATTTGACTTGCATTGCTATTAAAGTACTCAGTTACAGTTTTAATCAATTTGAGAAGCAAAGGGATTTAAAGGATGGTTTGGCTTAATTCCAACCAATGGCTACATTGCTCAAGAGAGTTTTTATGCCAAAGGTTTGGCAATTCATGAGAGTCTGAACCCTCTTTTAAGCAATCATGTAATTCATTATTTTTGCACATAGAAAACTGGAGTTGCTTAGCTTAGAATATTTTGCATGTCTTGAAAAACAATTGTAACAACAATTCATCAGACACGTTTTTAAGCAGTATGTAAAATATAGCTGGTGCCCTCGTAAAAATAGGCATGGAAGATGGGTAGGATTTCTCATGCATTTTCCAGATAATTTTACTACCAATTTTAAAATGGTGCTCCTAACACAATTACATACATTTTTGTCTGCAACATATAGGAAAACACGGGGCAATATTCACAAATGTACACATGTATATTGGCTTCCTGTAAATTCATTTGGACTTCAGAGAAAAATAAATGAAGAAATAAGTGAAGAAGCTCCACCATAAGCATCATGAAAGCTACTCAGAGAATTAATGATTTTGTGGCAAGCTCTTGCTCTTCACAGGTTGCTCCAGTTGAGTCGATCACACAGCCTTCTTTTTTAGGCAATGCTACTATTGTGAATTTACAAAGGACATTTTTGGGTTAATATGTTACCTGACAATTGTGAAATTTGGGTTTGTCCCTGAAAATCATGTAGTCTGCTTCTATATCAGTTCTGCCTAGGAATGTGTCTTCCTTTATAGGAAAAAAATAAATTAGGATGACTGCATATACATGAGCAACCAAGGCATTGGGCTGAACAAGAACATTACAATGAAAGGTGTCTATGCTATCTCTTGGATACTCTGAGATTTAATGCACATATTTCTGCATTTCTCCCTTTTTGTATCCATTAACTATTTCTATGTACATATTTCATTTTCTGAACTAGCATAATTTTATCCTGAAGTAAAGTTATGGAGTTGACAAGAACTTAAGACTGCCAAGAAGAGTGCAGTGCATCAGCTGCCTGGAATACGTGGCAAAATCATGAATAATAATAGTTGTAGTAGTGGTAATAATGATGGAAAGCTTTAAGATTACAGCCTGCAAGTATCCTGAGAGAAGTGTTTGACAGGTAATTGTAATAGGTAATTTGACAGGTTGCCAGCTTGGACTTGTAAACCAGATCATATAGATGCAAAAATAGAAATGTTTTCTGCAAAATATTTACTCCACGGTTATGGTTCTGGAGAACTGCATGAACATTTTTTTATCTGTGGGACATGGGGCAGTAGGGTGAGTTGGCAGGTTGTCTGTATCTCAGTTCTTTACATTTGGAGTTGAGATTTAGTTAATGTGGCTGCAAAGAAAACAAAGAACAAGAAAAGTACTAGTGTAATTAGCTGATCCCATTTCCCAGTTCTGTGAGATACTTAGACAATTGTTTAAAAAGAACTAATACTGTGAATAGAAGAAAAAGAAAAAGGAAAATAAAGCATCAGAAACACTGCTTTAGAAAACAAAATAAAGTCCCCAGATATTTGTATTTTATATATGCTGTCTCATGTCTGATTTGTTCCATCAGTTTCTGGGGTGGGATGAGTGAGATGTGTACATTTTGAAGTGTTGTCTCCAGTCAGTGCTGTGCGATTCAGATTTAATTTAAATGTCCTTAGCAATTATTCCTTATGATATTATGGTCGGATCTGTGCAGATACAACAAAAAACTTTTTTTGTAAGAGGCCATGCAAAGTTTTGGTTATGAAGCTCAGAAATTCTGGAATAAATAAGCAATGCCCCTCAGTAATAGCAGAGTAGGTCTTGCTAGTCTTAAAATTAAGTTTTGAAATTGTACTGGGATTGAAAATGCAGAACCCTCTCTCTCCTTGATTTGTGTGGTTTGATCTTGCTGCTTTTAGCTTCCTCNCCCCAGTTTTGGAGCTCTTGTTTCCCTTTTTTTTTTTAGGATTTTAGCCTAGTTCCAGCTGGATGATAAAGGTCCCTTTTGCTGTTTTTATGCACGAGTTAAAGCTGGAAGGAGTGACCATGACGATCTGATATTAGTCATAGAGTTGTTCCATTATATTTCCCTTTTATTTCTTTCCTTTTTTTTGTGGATGATACTCTGCCATTTTCCTCCCTTAAACTACTAATGTCCAGTATTCAATGTCTTTAGGAAATGTAAATTAATACAATTTCTTTTTTTTCTTTATTAGCAATGTGTGTCATTAATGTTTTAGAAAATAATACACAATTAGAAGATTACCTTACAGTGTTTCAGATGAAGTTTTGTTTGGTTGGTTAGATCATCACATAGCCTAGTTATACTTAAGAGTATGAAAAGTTCAGAGAATAAATGGGTAGAAGGAATGTATCTCCTTGCTGTAACTGTGCCTTTCAGTTCAGGGATAATCACAGTATTGGTTTAACTAAGAGAATAGCAAGTTTTTAACTTGTGTAGGAGTAAAGCTTGGTTGCAGAATTTTGTGTGTGTTCTTGCTTTTCTAAAGTAGAAAAAAAGTTGATGTTAAACTTGCATATGATCTGTTTCTTACCTTAATTGCAATATTTTGATACCCTAGTTAAACAGATATTAAAGAAAATCCTTCAGGAGTAAGATATAGGCTTGTATGGAAGAAAAAGACATTCTCCAGGTGTGGGTGGTATGCTACTAAGAATAAAAATTTATTTCTAATTGCATAGTTAGAGACTTTTTTATAGTTCTCAAGTGTTTTAAGCTCTTTTAGGTGAAATGAAGTGGGTATGAAAAAGCAGTAACTGTAAATGGTAAAGGCCCCCAGTAAAAAGCAGTCAGCCTAGCATCCCCCCAAGGGCTGTTTGTGGAGGGTGGCACAGTTATCTTCAGCCCTTGCTTAAAGATAAAGCACAGGGCAGCAAAGGGGAAATAAACCATTCCCTACGAGAGAAATTGGGATGTGACTGTCGCTCCCGGGCTCCTTCAGAAGCAGACTCAGCCCTCATCTCCAGGGATGGCTGTAGGAAGTGGAAACAAACTGCAGGGATCAGCTTGGTGACCTTTCCCTGGGTTTCTTTGAATCCTAGACTTCAGGGCTGCTCTGGGGTATGCCGTCATGGTTCTTAACATTCCTGCACATTTCCCGGAGTTCATGCTTGAATTATGTTTTGTTGGATGTCATTCATGAATGGAAAAAGTATGTTTTGGAGTTGTTTTTTGTACCTAGGCATTGTATTTGCTGTCTTCCCATCTGTGTTTTATGGTTTAATGAACTGTTAATTTTTCTCTTGCCTGAATATGTAGTATCAACAATCTGCTCTTGGTATGTAATGAACTTGTTTAGCAATTCCTCTGCCCAGACCCTGGATTTGTAGGGAATTGTGTGTTGAGGAGGGAAATTCAGGGTGAATCTATTCATAGGCTTGAATGCCTGAGAAGTTTTCCACTTGTTTTACTACTTTTTGTGGATTCATAATATTTTAATTTTTCACATACAATCTTGGTTTGTCAGAAAAAAACATATTTCTTTAGCTTCCTTCATGATCATGGGTGAGTTTCAATTCAAGGACTTAGCAGTATTTCTCTGTTATTCACTGCTTTCTTGTTTGTAATAAACCCCTACAGCATTTGAGAATCCAGAATCCTTCTTTCCTTAGTAGTGAGACTTCTCAAACAGTATCCTCTTTTAACTGAGTGTTTAAACTTATAGTAAACTCTTCCTATTACCAATGAAATTATTATGTCTGCTTTTCCTTTAATATAAATGTTGCAATCTCTTCCTGCTATTTTTACAAAATGATTCATAAGTAACCATGCAGAAAATAGATGTATCCAGATTGAAAATGTTACATGCCCTCCCACATACAACAATGAAATGTGTGTTTTGCTACTAAGATTGCAAATACTTCATTGATGTCTGCATATAATTAAATGTGTTAGATTTTCTTTCCGGCTATACTTGCTAGCAAATGTTTCCTGAATGCCAACAGCTGTTATTAGGAGACTGCTCCCCGATCAACCTGCTACTTCTACATAGGTGCCTTTATATAAATCCTAAGAACAAATTGGCTTTTCTTGCCTGAGTAACACTTGAAGTGTTTCATGAATTAAGTTCTTTTTTTTTTTTTTTTTTTTTTTTTAACGGTTGCATATAAAAAAGTTGGTTTTCTAGCGGGATAAATTGATTTCAAAGAGAGACTTGAAACATGAAAACTTAGTCACATTTTTCATGTGGTTTGGTAGGCAGGATATAAAGCATCTGTTCTAAACAGAGCTTGCACTAATTACCTCAAAGTCACAGCACCTGAATGAACTTAAGAGGGGTTCTTTCACTAATACTGGTGGTTTTTCATATGCTCTCTGCCTTGGTAATTCCATTTCCTTATATCCACTGAGATTCTGGCCTGTCAGAAAAACTTTTGCATTCCCAGCCTCCCATCTGTTGGTCTTGCTCCTGGAAGCTGCCTCACATGCTGCATGGGGTGACAAGAATTCATGCACAGTCCCAGCAGGCTGCGTGTGCTCAGCTTTCCCGTGTGCTCCGTGTCCAGTGCTTCTCCTCCCTGCTATTCAGGGTGTTTTAGAAACAATCAACTCCTCTTCCCCCTCCACCAAGGTTTTCCTTCCCTTCTTCAGCAGTGTGCAAAAACGTCAGCTCAGCTCAGCAAGAGTTGTTCATCTCAGTCACTGAAGACTGTGCTGGCATCTGTTTTCCCTTGTTACCATTAGAAGCAGGTCACTTTTGTACATGCTCAGGGATGGCTGGTGGAAAGCACTTGTGTGGTGGACATGTGGCTAACTGGTGTGTGCCAGAAGCATGTAAAGTGGAGAGAGTGCTGTCTTTCTCAAGGAAAGAAGCAACTAGAACTAGTGAATAGATACAAACATTTACCAGTATTTCCTTTCCTTTCAGTACTAGCTTCAACTTTTCTTTCCATTCTAAATCTCTGAAGTATTTTGTTTCGTCCTAGAGACTTTTCAACTCAGTTGAAATCTTTTAAGGATAAGTCAAGGAAGGGTAAATTATTGCACCAATTTAACCTGCTTTTTCTGCTTTACTTTTTCAGGATTGCACAGTATATGAAACAGAGAACAAAATCCTTCATGTGGTGAGTACTATTTGGATTTCTGATAACAAAGCTTGTAAAGACCACATATAATTTTAGAGCTATGTTTTGTGCTTTTTGTATGCAGTGCTGATTTTATAACTAAATAGACTGGGTATGACTGAGTGAAATTATGGAACTACTTGTGAGTAGGTCAAGAGCTTTAAAAGGGTTTGTGTTTGGCTGGCTCAGGCCCATCTGTTATTTGTAAACCATGATTAGAAGAGTGATGTTTTAAAAAGGCAGTTTTTTGAGAGAAAGATGGTTGCTAGGCTTCTATGAAATCATTTATGTTTGTGTTAGTGATAGAGTTTAATTTATACAGCTTGATTCCTCATAGGAGCCTGGAGATAGCCTAATGATAGGAAAATTAATGCAATGTTTCCTATTGAATTCTCAGCGTAAATACAGTAGTCTCTTTTGAGAATCTTTAGTGCTATTTATGGTAAATAAAGCAGAGAAAGTTATCAGGGTGTCAGAAAACATGAGGAGTTTGAAAGGCATAGAAGTGCATAGAGAGTCAAAAGCTTGAGTAGACCTTGTTTGAGAGCTGCACCCAATTTTAGGTATTAATGTGTTTCAAGTTGGGGCTGAGCTTTAGTGAGTATTAAGTTAACCCACAGCTTGTTTCTAAAAGTTAGAAGTGAAGATAATCTCTTTAGGGGTGAGTAATGAATTACTTTAATTTATCTCACATTCAGGTAGGTTTTGATATCTTACTGTTCTTACTACCAGAGCTTAAGCCAGAAAATACTGCATCTCTTTAGGTGGGCTTCCCAGTAAATGTTAAAATACTTCTTTTTTGTTATTTATGTTATTCATAGTGTACCCATATTAAATGCTTGGCAGGCTGAATTCTGTAAGCTTTTGATGTTTTGGTGGAATAAAAAGTCTCCTTGTATTTTTAAGTTTCACTGACATTTTTTCAGGTGTGAGACATAAAGAATTAACAAATTTAGTGAGGCTGACATCTATGCTAGGTTGACCTCTGCAAGTATTTAAGTAATAAAATATTTTATTACATAATCCTGGCAAAAGTTGAAATGCTATGAGTTTGAAATCTGTATATATAGCCTGGTTTTCAAAGCATTCTTGTTGTGTGCTGTAAGAGCTGAGAGTTCTGGAATCTTCTGTATACACTATATACCTTTCACAAATTAGCAGAAGGGATTGTAAAGGAAGCTGCCAGAGTTAGAACTGAAGAAGCATCACTTTATACTCTCACGAACAGACAATTTTGAAGAAACTGAGAGTGATTAATTTAAGATACATGAGTGCACAAAATCGAGACAGGTTTCAAAAGTTACCTTACATCATTCAGACTTTTGTAGGTTTATTTCTTTAGTCTGCAGTAACTTCATTGTGGTCACAGGTGGCCATAGGTATAAGTGTACCTTCTGTGATCACTGCTCAAGCCTGAAAGGAAATATGAGCACAAACAGTGTTGAATGTCTTAGTGAAGCTGTGGGTTAAAAATGACCCTACGTGAATTATATATGACTGTGTGTATTACATGGAACTTGGATGATTTCTGACCATGTTGCATATCAGCTGATCACTGGGATTTTATGGGAGAAGGCTGACCAAAAGCAATTGGTGAAAGAGGTAGATCTGTGACTAAATAAACAATGGCACTTGAGATCATATTTTCAGTTTGAAGGGTAGTTGTTTACATGGGAAGTAAAAAGGATGATAGAATTGGAATTGAGAGCAGTCACAGTTCCCTCTAAATCTTTTCCCTGGAAGAAAGAAAAAGGTGTTGTGAGTTTATCCCATTAGACAATCTGAAGGGAGCAACCCAACAGTAAAAATAAAGTTCTCTGATACAAAAGGAATAGCAGTAAGTTGTGGAAAAGGCATAGAAGGAATATTGAGTAAGAAATACTGACAGAGCTATGAAAGATTGAGAGGATGTGAATGAGATATTGTAGGAGAGAAAGTAAGTTCTCTCTTTTTAAATTCCAAGATCACACTATTCCAAGTCCATTTTCAGAGTCCATTTCCTGTCTGAAGTGATGTTTGATCAGCATCCCATCCAGCTGCCTTTGAATAATCAGGTACAAACATAGAGCTGTGTTTGCTGAGGTGACTTAGACAAGAAGTTGAATTCGAACCTGTGGGCTCATCCCATGTAATTTCATGTACCAATTTCTCTTCATGAAACAAAGAAACTAGTTTCTCAAAAAAAGTGAAAGGAAATGATTATCAATTAGCATTTCATGCAATTAGCATAAGGAAATCCTTATTGCAAGGCATTGTTCTTCCTAAAGATTGAAGTCAGATTTTAAGAGATCCTTCTTACATAAGTAAATTATAACTAGAGCTACAGAAATGGAAAAAAATATAACTTAAAGGACAATTGTGTACTCTTATTTGTCAGTTCACCAAGATATTTACTACCTTAGGAGCAGACTGTTGGATCAAAGTAATAGGTTTTTGTGTTCTGGGTTGAACATCTCCATTGTCCATGGAACAAAAAGGGTTGGGTTTTTTTGACTCATGCTGTGGTTCAAGAGCTGGAGCTCTGTAAGCACAGATCTCCTGTGGGGATACTGCCCTGTTTTCCCTGGAGTGAGTGTGCTTTGTGCCAAATCGGGGAGCCAAGAGGATGTGTGACCATTCTTCTGCTATTGAGGTGCATACAAGGAAACCTCCAAAGTTAACCCTTCACTGAGTCTCCATGGCTTCCCCTGAAGCACAGTGAAGTAGGCAAGATCCTCAAATAAATGACTGATTGGTCTGCTTTAATTAGGTAAGGCCAAAAAATAGTTCATGTGCTCATATTGTAACAGCACTAATTTATTTTGAAAAGCAAATTAATGCCTCTTTCCTTCAGAAGTGACAGTGTGGGTGTACATGTGAAGATTGCTGAATCACCTTGTCCACAGATAGCATGTTTCAATGTCAGTTAATGTATTCACATTAGTTTTTCAGGATTTTCATTTTAAGAAATGGTATTTTGTGGAAACTATAGCTTCAGCTTATATTCAAGAAAGAAATATTTTTGTTTGCTCCAAGCAATTTGGGTTTCAAATGCTTTCAAAAAGCATTTTGATCATCATCATATTAGGTTAGGCAGTAAACTAATGTGTTATTCAAGTAAACACGTAAAATGTATCTAAAGGAAAAAAGGTCTGATTGAAAAATTATGAAGTTTTAAGATGAAATTACCTAGTTGAACTTGTTTATTTCTTCTAAATGGAGTTTCAAAGTGTGTCTAGGGAAAAATGTCTTTTCTATTTTTTTTTTTTTTTTTTGTCCTAGAACTGTAGGAGTGTTGAAAAAATTAAAGACAACTACATTTCTTAAAGTTTTGGGTTTTTTTTCTGTGACTTCATTCACAGAAACACTTGGTTAAGAAGTGGAAAACCACACAGGAATAATGCATTGGTTTTTGCACATTAAAATTCTGAAATACTCATGAATAAAGAGAAATGCTTCATATTTCTGCCACTTCATTCCTCAGTATGATTTTTCCAGGGTAGATTTCCCTAAGTAAGCAATGTAATAAATAAATAGTTAAATAATACTACTAATAATTTTTTTTTCATAAATGGTAAGGAAATAGCACTAGAAAATAATACCAAAAGAAGTAGATGGCATTAGAAAATTCTAATTTCTGAATAGGTTTAATAATACTGGGGCACTTAACAGGAAAGGATAAGCCATAGGCGTGGTGCTGGCTTCAAAACTGAAATTAGTGTGCCTCTTGCTAGTTCATATTTAGAATCGTTATATTGATTTAACTTGAGGTGATAAAGTATTTGGAAAAGTGCTCAACTTAAAAGGCTATCAGTTTATATCTGCTTATTTGGGGAATTATATGTTAATTGTTGCAAAATTTCGACTGGAGCTTTAAAATACTTGAAGAATAATTCGTTGATTCCATCCAGCTGTTCAAGGCTGTATTTGATGGAAATATCCAGTTCAGATTAATCCATGTGAAGCAGAGAGTATTAAAGGGAGAGGAAAGCTAAAAGAACTAATTATAGAAAGTAGAAGCCAGGCTTCAGTCAGATTAATAATAAGTTTTAACTGAAAAATTTTAATAATTTTTCTTTTAACTTTTTTAGTTTAATTCCATAAGAAAAAAAAAAAGAGTTTTCTTAAGGAGTTTCACTTTTTAAAAATAAGGTTGCATTTATTGCAAACAGAAAATACAATTTTTTAGAGTTGGAAAACTGTAGAAAGTGATCTGCAGAGGGAAGGTAATATTCAAAAGTTTTTTCAAAAGCAAATGAGCTATGTAAATTTAAAAACAGTTAAGTTTGAAAAAGAGAAAACAAGCAATGGATCATAATTTTATTTTTTTCCAAGAGCCTTATTGAAACCACAGTGATGATAATTTGCTTGTGCCCACTATATTTGAATTTTTGTTATAGAAATACAATGAATTTAAAATATGTTGTCAAAAACACCGTTTTTATAGTCTTAAAAAAATAAAAAGTAACTACCTTCTGTTGCTATTGGACACGAAATGAAGAGCTTGACTCCAGGTAGAAGAAAGATCAGAAAGGCTTTGTTTACAGTTTTGCACAGCCTTTTTATAACTTGCTGCACTAAGAAACTGTATAATTGGTCAGTAAAGACAACATTTCTCTTCATTGGTTAAACAATAGAAACAACACCTGTGAGAGGGTTGTATGGGAACCTTGGCTGTGTAATGAAGAAAATAGAAGACATTTACATTCACTGTCCTTGAGAGGAATGAATTCTCTCAAGGGAGGAAGAAATCAGCTACTAACAGCTGAAAACTCCACAGATTCAGAAAATCAGACCCACAACCTTCTGCCTTTCAAGAGTCTATACCTTGTAGATTGAACTGAACAAGCTTCAGTTTAATAGAAGCTTCTCTTTTTGCAGCCAAAAGCAGATGTAGTTCACTGTTTAAACTTCCATATATGTACCAGTGCATGTTCAGGCCCACTTGGTTTTAAGACTGCTGGAGTTACAGACGTGTTCTGTACAATGTAACAATTGTTTTGGACTAAAATTATTTAGTTAATAATTATTTGGTTTGGCTTAAGCTAGTTAATTAGACATCATTCATCTTGGACAGCTGTAACTAACTAAACTAACAGACTAAGCTTAACATTAACATGGACATTTTTTCTTACTGTTAGTCTTGAAAGTCTGTATGTCTTACTGGTATCCCATTCCCCACTCAAATTCTATAGGTGAGGGTGCTGATGAGGGAGGCTGGTGCTTTTCTTATCCTAAGTCCTGGGAACATGTTTAAGGCAGGATGTTTCAGTATTGCAAATATTTGGCAAGATGGAATTTAAAATTGGTCCCTAGCCTGGATAAAATGAAGGACAGGGACAAACCTAAGTCTGTTTGCTTGATCAGAAATGCTTGGTGACCCTAGAGCTGCCCAAGCTGAACAGACAATGGATGGACAGGCTGAAGAAAGGCCCCTGAAGGTGTCCATAGGTATGTCACTGTGCTGCTGGTGTTTTCCCAGCACAAACTGAAGTGGCCACAGAGAATAAGAACTGATGCAAATCTGATTCAGTCACCTTTAAGTCCCCATCGTCCTGGCTGAAAGAAGGAGCAATTGTGGAAAAGCTGTTGGAAATTGGTACCTTACAGTCCAAAAATACAGGTAGAAACTAACCATTAGCTGTCATTCTTCATGCTCTGAGGCATAAAGAATTTGCCTACTGAGGGAAACATAATGTTTTCCTTTGAATTCCTACCAAACAGCGAGGTGCTGTGTGGTGATATTTTTTGTTCTCCTTTGAATCATTTAGCTTTGCACATAAAGACTGTGGTGTAGCTCCAATCTGCAATTACAAGTGTGTCACTTGAATAGAGAGGAGAATTTATTACTGAAGTGCAGTGATGAGTTACTGCAAAAGAGAACTGAAATCATTGCTTTAAAGCTTATAGTGAGAACAGGGACCATGTGACAAAAGGAGAAAATGTAATTATCTGTTGGTTTCTCTCAGTTAATCTTTTGTAAATTGCTGTTTTTTGGGGGTTTTTTGTTTGTTTTTTTTTTTTTTTTGGCCTGGACAAATCCTTTCCCTGTATGTAGATACTTTGCAGACTGGGTGCTGAGTACAGCTTGGAGAAGGGTGGGGATTTTTAATGCCTGCTGATTTTTGAGGGAGCAATTGGATCCTCAGCTTCGTGTGTGTCTTACTGTAACTAATACTGCATTGCAGTAGGCAATCAACACTTACAAAGGATAAAGGATCCTGATCTCGTTAACAATGTTTTTATAATCAGAAATGTGGTTTTACAAAGCATCCAAAGGTGATGAACATTAGGGAGAAAAGGTGACCGACCACCATCTTAGAGCACATGTCTATGATACAGATTGTCCTGAATAATTCTGCTGAGATATAATGTGCTCATAAATTGTTAGGAACAAAATGAGTAGAAAAAATGCAATGTTTGAGTGCTTTGCCACATGACAACATCTTTGCCTTGTAAGACCCTGATCCACTGAGTAGGTCCAAGATCTTTTTCCATAAGGATGCCTAAGAGGGGGAAGCATGTTCCTGGTGAACAAGCTGTTTTGTTTGTATGACAATTTAGGCTGATTAGCATATTATCAACACGAGCTGTGAATGAGATATTCCTGTGAGTAAATACAAGGAAAAATGCATTATTTTGCCTGTGTCAGCCTTTGGACATGTTTCCAGTGAGGGCCTATGTACCCTGCCTTTGCAGTGGGTAGAGAATATCTGCTAAGTGTGTGCTCCCTGCTGTCCTGGCTCTCTCTGGACAATTCAGAGTTCATGAAAATTTGTCTTCAATATAAGCCAGTTAGATCCTGGTCCTACTTACAGTTCAATTCTTTAACCAAGGAATATTTAATGAAAATATTTAAATAGTTTATGGGGATAATGTGCAGTTGAGCTGCAGTGGGAATATCTAAGAAAGCTGTGAGACCCAAAAGACGGTAGTCTTTTAGAAATGCATTGAAGCATATGGTAGACTTTTTTATCCTAGCAACTTGGTGATTTTGGCACTCAGTATTCTCAGAGCTCCTCTCTTGGGGAATATTTACACCACCTTGTTTTAGGATTGCAAGCAATGTAACTGTACTGGAATGCTGATCACTGTAGGCATTACTGTATAGACTGTACCCCTCTCATGGAGAGGCAGAGGGAGAGCAGCTGCTCCAAGGGGCAATGCTCAGTGCATCTCAGCTTAGGCTTCTGCTCCATGCCATGCTGGACTTGCCTGACTCCTCTCCTTTCCCCATCATCTGTCAAGGCAGCTGGGAACACGTTTTTTAATGAGGAGACACATTGGTGAAATGTCATACCTTGTTTTAGGTGGTAGGAACACTCCTTTTCTGTGTGTTTTGGCATCTTTCTGCAATGCAACAGTTGAAAATTGGAGAAAAAAATTAATTCACTATAAGTAGAAATTTCTCTGAAATTTCTCAGAACTGCATACATTTAATGGGTTTAGAGGAGATTAATAGGAAGAATAGGTGCATGAATAAAAGTCTAAAGAGGTATGAAAAACTCCATTTTCATCTGCAGAGAATAATTTATAACATGGGTCTCTTCACTTTGCACAAATAGCTGAGTGCTCTGTAAATTTTAAAGCATTTTTTCAATAATTGTCAGTGCAGTTCCAAGATGGAAATAGAAATAACATATGAGCCCTGTATTTAAAAACAAAAATAAACAGAAATCTAAGCTTTCATTTTTATTATGTAATTTTATTTAATTTTACCTTTTAAAAATGTCAGCTCAAAGCCCTTTTCATGTGTACAAAAGCCATTAAAGAAGCCCAAATTTCAGTAAAGTTCTCTTTTCCACTTTCTTGTACTTCAGGTAAAGCACAAACCATTCTTAACCTCATTTTATATGTTTCTTGACGTCCTTTGTTCAGTAATGATTCTACATCATGAAAAAGTAGAAGGGTGGTATGTGTGGCTCTGCTCAAAGGTAGTATTTTTTTCTGGAAGGAAGGTCATGTTGGTAATAAAAATTTTGCTATATTTTTCATTTGATTCTTATTTGCTTATTCACCCTGAAACATTTTTGCTCAATAAAATAAGCCATCTGTATACAAGCCGAAACTTTCAACTCTTTGTAATTACTTTAAAGAAGAGAAAAGTGTATTGGTCTGTTACAGGATTAAGATGTCATTATCATTGGTTGGTTTTGTTTTTTGTGGGATTTGGGTTGTTTTTTTGGGGTTTGGGGGGCTTTTTTGTTGATTTTTTGTAGGGTTTTTTTGTTTGTTTGCTTTTTGTTTTTGTTTTGTTTTGTTTTTAATCACTTTTTCAATTTTCCTTTTCACGTAAGATATTTGTAGTTTGCCATTTGGAATTCTAATGGTGATGCAGTAGGAGGTTATATCCAGATTTACATTATGTTTCCATAGCATTGTTGCAGATTTTTTACTGTAAGAACTATACCTTGGAATCTTGGAAGATTGATTGGTGCAACAGTTGTGTTTCAGTCATTTGAGGAGACTGGTTAGCTTTCATCTTTTGAATTTCAAAGCAGTTAAGCTGGTTCTTAATTGCTTTTGGAGATGCCCACAGTTTTGGGACCAGAAGAATGTCCTAATCCCTGACTTTGCTGACAAAAGATTCATTGGAAACCTGAACAGTTGTTGACAGGGGACTTCCTGGAAAGCATTGAAACTCTCAAAATCACTTTCTTACAGAGATTGATAGAAAAGCCTCACAGCTTTCCTGCTTCTGAGAAGGGGTTGTTCAGGGAGTGAGAGATCAGGAGATAAAACAGTACCAATTTCACAGTCTCAGCCTTTTTAGAATTTTTTTTCTGTCTTGCTGCAGAGGCTGCCAACAATAACTGGTTTAAGAGTTATCCCATTGTGAAGTGGTGATTTATTGTAATCTTCATGTCTGCAGTAGTAAATCACGTTTGGCAGCTGTAGAACATGAGAAACACAGTCCAAAGACAATTAGCATGTTTTATTATATAGAATAAACTTCAGAGTTAGTGAGAAATACCTGTCATCATTAAGAGCCAGATTTTCATCTGTGCTGAACAGCTGCACATTCAGTGGAAATCAGTGGGCTTTGAGGCATTATTGTCTTTACAAAAGATGTGGGTGGGGTGGGGGTTGGGACATCTATCCGTGAGAGTGCATGGGAACCCCTCTTTGTCTCTGCTCAGTTACAAAAACATTTGCCTCCTGTTCTTCCCTGGTCTGGTGCTGTTGGCTCAGGGTCATCAGCAGATAATGTATTTTGTATTTATTGCTGCCTCAGGCCTATCCCCCTCTGCCTTCTATGTACTTGAAAAATGCGGTGATTTAAACTGTATATTGACATTCAAATAATTAGCAGTGCTATGCTTATTGGAACGTTTTCTTTTCTTTTTTCTTTCCTAGTGTAAAACTCTCTCTGGTGTCTGTGATCACATTATCTCGCTCTCTTCTGACCCACTGGTGTCCCAGTCTGCCCATCTTGAAGTGATCCAGCTTACAAACATCAAGCCAAGTGAAGGGCTGGTAAGAAGTACGCAGTTAATCAAACCCATCATCCAGGATGAGAAAGTGATTTTTTTTTTTTTTTTTTAATAAATTGATAAGTATGAAACGAACAGGAAAATGAATAGGATATTTTAGCCTTTCGTGTTTTTAAGTTTGAAAACAGTTTGATTCCTCATGCTAGTTTGGTTTCTCATGCAGCTGGGCCAACAGGAAAGTATTTTTTAAAGCTGACTGAAGTATGCAGAGTTCAGTGAACAGGGAGAAATGAGTAAGATGTTCTTGCCATTTATACCAGGTTCTGAAAAATGGTTCAGATTGTTCTAGGATCTTGAAGTCTGAAGGGACTTAAATTACAAAGATCAGCTCAACCAAGAAGTTTGCGTGGGCTTATGCACAAAACCTGTCAGATTCTGGAAAATGTTTCATAGTATCTCGGGGATATAAAACTATTTCCTAAGTTATTCCAGGGCTTCACAGCACTACTGATAAGTAATTCATCGAATTTTACTGCAAGAATTCTGCATTCTTAATCAGGTGCTTGTAAAGGCTCTTAATGCAGCCACCCTGTGTTTGTTGTTCGAAGACTGACCATTGATCTCTTGTTTCCTCAAGTATCCAACACCCACTGCATGGAAAAAAGCAACACTGGTAACAATTCCAGATGTATGACTTTACATCATTAATAATACCCGTTCCCATAATTTTTGGAGGTGGAGAAGGAGGTGTCAGAATAAAGTTAAACATTTTTTGTCTAAAGAAATAGCATTTGCAACTTCTGCCCAAGCTTATTCTCATTCCATATTCTTGAATAGTCTTGAAGGAGGACTGCTCTACTCTTTGCACTAGGTTTTTGAAGTTGTCTAGATGTTGTAGTTTTGGAGAATATTTTGGTTTGTGTGTTGGTTGTTGCTGGGTTTTGGGTTGATTTGTTTTTCTTGGCAAAGTTGGTATGCCAAGTTATTTAGAGCAGTTGTACACTAAATTATTTTTCCATTCTTTTGGAAAATTACAAATAAAATTTTAGAAAAACCCCAAACACTTGGATGAGTAGATGTGGCCCCATCCTTTGTTTTAGTCTGCAGTTTGTTTTTCCTTCCTCTTCTGGCTTTCTTTTTTATCTTTGAATCCATTTTAAACTTGTCCTTCAGGATTTTAGCTTCTCATGGATTCTCTCCCTCTCTTTCCCTCCCTTTCCCCTGTAATTTTAACTCTTCCACCATCTCACTGCAGTCAAACTTTTGAAATCCTTTCTTCTATTGTAATGAGAAAATCTTCTTCCTCTTGGTCTTAATCACCCTTTTATGAGTGCTGTCCATTTTTATCTGAACTTGAATTTTTTTTTCTTTCTGTCTTGTGACTGTTTTTTATTTTTTTGCTTTTTTTCCCCTTCATTTAAGTCTTCCTGTAGGTTGGTATGAACTCCCAGGGACTGAAAAATATTGAATGGTATTTTTGTAAATAAGAATGTGCTTCATAGGTCTGTTCCTGCTGGGTAGCTGATGAGAGAATCTCTTTCCCTCTCTGTCTCTGTTTTATACCCTCTGTCTGTCTTGTCTGTTTAAACTGGAAACTCTTCAAGGCAGGGCTTTTTCTTTTTGTGTGTTTGTGAACCAATTTAGCAGGATCTCGATGTCATTGTCATAAAAATAATTATATGTATTTTTTTTAAAAAAGGAAAGTAGCAACCATACAGTATACAAGCCTGAGAAGGATACAATGGCATTTTGACACTGTCATGTTTTTTTCCCCTCATCTTTGCCTGCATGCCACTATTGTGTTGCCTCGGCACTGTGCCATCTCCTCTAGACTGTGAGCTCTCCAGAGCAGGCACCAAGGGTGGTGAAAATCTTCCCCTTCCCTTTGTAACAGGGCCAGTCTTGCCAACACATCACCTTTGTCACCTGGTTCTTGGGGCTTTATGTGCTTTTGGGTTCTTGGGCTTTTGTTTGCTTTTTAAACTAATACCTTTGTATTAAGACACAGTGAATGCACATCAGTACTGCTCCACTGAGTGCTGAGGGTGTCAGTTTGAGAATTGATGGAGGAACTTGGAGTTGTGACTATTCTCTGCACATCAGAAATTCTGGGACAAATGTGAAGCTTGAGGATTTCTGGACCTTCTTCCAGGATTTGTCCTATAATGGAGGTGGAAAAATGGTTTATTGTCAACTTGCCTGTAAATTTTTGACCCACATGACAGTTCTGTGCTGGCTTTACCAATCACTAAATAAAATGTTCTATAAAATTGAAGGACTTCAGAAGAAAAAAAGACATGGATGACTGTTAACTGGGAAGATTCTTTGTCACTTATAAACAGAATATCTACCATCTCAAATTCAACAGCTAAGCTAAAGTAAATTTGGGAGAGAAAAAAGAAAGGAGATGAGAAGGAAATTAAAAGGTTGGAAAACAGTGCTATTTCCCTAAACTCATGGTAAATATATGATGGAATTAAGAAAATGCTTGAAGCTTTTACAACTTAAAGAAGATTGGCATGATCAGGATATTTTAATCAGCACAAATAGTTCCTTTACTGTGTTCGGTCTTTTCATGTGGAAACGTAAGTATTTGTCAGAGGTAAATGTAAATTTTCAGACTAATACCTGAATGCAGAAGAAACAAGTGAACGTTACTGTGTCTTATGACTAAATTACCTTTCAAGAAACTAAACCTGTCAAGCAGAAATGCTGTTAGAGTGTGATGTGGAGAACTTCTTTTGTACTAAGTAAAGAAATGTTATGGGTGGGATTTGGTATTGATTTTGTTGTTTGCTTTTTGTTCCTTTTTTGTTTTCCCTCTATCCTTGTCTCTTATGACTGGCTGCATTCATGTGTTCTCCAGTGAATGCTGCTGGGGGAAGAGATAGCCTGCAGTGGCTGTGCAGTAAGGATGAAAAGAGTTGTCATGGTACAGTTATTTAAAAAGCCTTAAAATGGATTTATGTGGTCAACTTTGCAATCACCAACATGCTCCCATGTGTAATCCTTTCTTTTTTTCCTTATTTCTTTGAGGACTTGCAAGTTGTTTCATCTGTATCTGTAAGCAGAATTTAATTTTGTATGTTTTTACATTACTTATATAGAAAGAGACAAAGCTGACTAGCTTAGGTAGTATTTTTTACTGGGAAACAGACTTAAAAATGTTGCTGCTTGACTGAAAACAGTGAGTTTGTATTTAGACAAAAAGCAGGAAACCAAGCTTTTCTTGGGTAGTTTTTCTGTAACAGTCACTTTCTACTTTATTTTTAATATAGAACAGAATATCAGAGAACTTTAGCAAAGGTTAATCTTGAATTTCAATTGTTTCCTGTTCATATAATAATTTTAAACCCAGTCAGGTAAGTGACTGTGATACGATTTCAGGGATTCAGAAATGCAAATGAAAATTGATCAGAACATGAGAGTGATTGTTTGGGGTTCCTTTTTGCCTGCTGAAGCAAGCACAAAAGATGCTCATAATGTAAAAAATTGTTCATAAAATGCAAATCATAGATACAGCAAGGTGTGGCAGCTGATAAGAGTGCACTGCTTACTCCCTTTCCAGGATTCCAGTGTACTACTATTCCTGATATTTCTTCTGAATTTTTTAGTTTGAAATACTGGAAAAGCTGGGAAAGAGTTATGAACAGGATTCTGAGAGCTATTTGGGGTTAAAGAAGCTTGTGCAACTTTGGAGGGCTCCATGAAAATGGAGTGAAAGTAAAAATTCAGTCACATGTGTGATAAAATGAAATTAGTGTCTTCTTTCCTTTTCCATCCACCGTTGCATTAAATATAGAGAAATACGTTATATATTTGTACACAGAAAATATATTAGAAATATATCACATTCTGTTTTAATTCTTGAAAAAATATAAACAAAAACAAAGAAAGGGGAAAAAATCACAAAAGGTCTCTTTTCTAACCTTTAACTTAATCACCAAGATAAATTGTAATGATTGGTTTGAAATGAGAACTCTACCCATAACTGATCAGGACAATCTCTCATGTAATTAAGCATGAGTTACTTTTTTTTTAAAATCTAGGCATATATTTATTCCTGATTACTAGGTTGATTAGTTTATGGTTATTTAAGTCATATAAACTGAAATATTTTTTCCTTTTCTGGTGTAACTGATTCTTGTAAATTCTTAAGGATTTACCTTTGAATACCTAAGACTGCATCTACCAATTTCTTTCAGTGCAAGTGGACAGAGCACACACTGATCTCCTCTCTATTCTTGATTGCTAAAAGTACTATTGATACTGTGCAGCCACAAGGAGGCAGAGAGGGGAAAACTTGTAAATGTCTGTGGTATTCTTATTTCCATTCCAGATCAAACAGCTATAAGCCAGAAATGTTCTCTTCTCTTCTCTGTACTATTTCGCATATATTGTTCACTTAAAACAAGGAGTGGAGAAACATGGGTGAACTGGGCTCATTTTTGTGTTGCAAAATGTTACCTCTTCTCATTTAAAAGCTGCTTTATATGAAGAATTATGTTGGCTCTTGTAAAATTAATGTGACATGGTACTAATATAACATTTATTAATTTTGCACATGTGGAGTAAATACAATCAAGGGTGGATATTTTTCAGCTTCCTTCTTCCCTCTCTTTCTTAATGTGTGCAACATCTTCATCCTAGCCTTTAAAGAATATTCTGCAAAAGTTGTTTCTCCTCTTTTTCATTTTAAAAGTATTTTAAATTTATCAAAAAGACTAGATTGGATGTGAATTGTTCTCTGGAATGGTAGCACACTTGGATGAACTTACTATCCTTTCGAACAATGCTTTGCACAAAACTAAAACAGCGTGTAACCATTAAGTGTGACTTTTCCCTTGGCTTTTACCCTGATGTTTAAGGTTGAAAGCAGTAACTCACTGTGAATAAAAATAAAGATGTGGCTTTCTTCAGAAATTGCTCTGTTTGGGGACCTGACTCAAAGTTGCTGTCACCATGGTCACTGTGATTTTAGCTCTTGCAGTGTCGCAGGGTGTGTGACCCAGTGACTTAGATGGGGAACCTGAGAGGGATTGAGGCCCTGATTAGTGGTGGTTTGAGGGTGGTTGTATGTACCAAGGAACAGATACCAACATATCTCAGCCTCTTGTGTAGCCCATTATGCTTCCTGTAAGATGTATGTACCTTAAGTGTTGAGATGTGTGTACATTATTAGTGTTTCCCTACCTCACAGGGGTGCTGTGAGGATAAATGTATAAAAAAAATCCATTCTATATTTGAGTGAAGCAAAAGATGTATGATGGAGCCAATCGATGGACAAATTGCTGACGGTACATAGAGGAGCTGGAAGTTGAAGGATGATGTCAGGGAGTTTCTGACCGTGTAGTAATAAGTAGGTTCTGGATTTTTTGCCTTCTTGCTGTGGCAGCTGAACATGATAACTGGGTTTGATGTGATTAACACAATGTAATTGTGCAGAACAAAATAGGAGTTCACTTTTGAGCCCCTATCCAGAGAAACTCAGGAAGTCCCTGGCTTGTTTTACTGGGGATATCATCCACTTTGTTAATTAAAGTGTACTTCTTCATATCTGCTACTAAAAATCTGCCAGTTTTGGTCCCAGTGTAGATTAGTCCAACTTGATATGTCTTCCTTTCCTCTTTATGATACTTACAGTGAATGCACTGGGCTCCTCAGCTAGGAACAGACTTCTCTGTGGCACTCTGTTTAAAAAGAGAAAAAAGTAGGTTATGGAGAGGATGTTTACTCAGGCACTCAATGTTTACCTGCTTTCTGTAAAGTGGTTGAGGGAAAGGAGATTCCTCAGAAATCATTGAATGCTCAGCATATGCCAATTATCTCTCCTTTCTCCTTCTCTCAGTGTCACAGTGGATGCTGCCAAAATGTTTGAATTAAGGCTTGGTGAAAATACATATTTGAGATACTGTCTTGGACTACCCATGCAGGAACTTCTGTCTGTTCTATGCCTTATTTTTCATAATTTTTGAAAGAAGTGGGGTAGCTAACCAAGTTGATGTTGACTTTTTTATCACTGATTTTTATAGCTGAAGTGTTCATTGGGATGAGTGAGGCTATGAGAAGGTCTTACAGCCATTTTGAAGGCACTATTCCAAGCACCTGTTAGCAGTTTGAAAGTTGTGTTTGCAGCATTGCCTACTGAAGACTCCAGATCTTTTGAAACTCAATATAGTTTTTCAAAGCAAAATGGACATATTGATCATACTAAGGCAATTTGTAATTCTGGGGCTTTTTGTAAGGCATTGTTCTATTTGTAGTTGAAGAAATGCATTAAAAAGCTGGGGAGTATTTATGAACATAACTGTGATAAACATTTTAGTTTTCTATTGCCAGTAAGGGCCATAATTATTTGGGCTGTTCTTGAAGCGTATTAAAAAAGCACTTCTTTGGCAGAGACAAATTCCTCATGGCATGCATTAAAGTCCACAAATCTTAAAGAAAGCAAAAACAAAAGAGAGATTCTTTAAGAGATATGCAAGTTTTGTTTGGATGGTGATGGTTTGTGAAACACTTTAAAAATTCTTTCCCATGATGTCTTTTTCTTAGGGTATGTACATTAAGTCAACATATGATGGTCTTCATGTAATTACTGGAACAACAGAAAATGTAAGTATTGTTAATACTGTATGTTCAGGCCTGGAAGCCTTTCTGACCTTACCTGTGGTTAATGCTTTCCCTTTGCTATAAACTACATTTTGCTTGCAAACTTGTGCTGGTTGGCTGTGAAGGACCAATGGCATGTTGGACAGCAGAGATGCTTGTGCTTGTTTTCCTCAGAATTGAAAGAGTTGTTCCCAGTTAAGGACCTAGAGAATCCGCCTTGATTTGTTCTTGCAAGACACTTAAAATGCTCTCGTTGATCAAGACAGGACGCAGCTGTCTCGGAGTTACTTTGCTCTGTGAATAAAAGATAAATGTCTATATTATATTGAGGCTGTTATGCTGAAGTTTGCTGCAGTGTTAGACAAACAGCTTTTATATTTTCCATCTATCAAGCTTCATTTTTTTAAATAAATGAGTGCATGAAAATGGACATCCCTTCACATTGACAAATAACCATGTATTTCTGCATGAACTTCTGAGTAATGCCTATGGAAAAGAACACTTACTGCCAGTGTTAAAGGCATTAAAGAGGAAGTAAAACATAATAGATTGCTTTTCAAAAGCCTTTGAAATACAACCTCCTTCCCTTGTACAATGTATTTAGGGAACTGACTGTCTGTTAGGAGATGAGCAAAATTATAATTTTGGGGGAAAAGGCTTCTATCCATGATCTTCAATTAATGTGGAGCAATCACTAAACAACACTGAACTGTTCCATAATGGTTTAGGCAATTCTTTTCAAGGATTTTGATGGCATTTTCTTAAAATGAAGCTGTCAGAAATGTTTGTTTTATCATGCTATTGTGTCATCCTGTGGGAAGTGCAAACTACCTACATGACATTTACAGCTGCTCCATCTCATCTGCAGTGAGGTTCTGTTAACATCTCAATAAAACAAGAATATTATTTTCGTCCTTTCATAGGAACTGCAGTGTGATAGCCTTTTTCCTTTCTGTTTTCTGCTGTGGATAGAATATCCATGGGTCATAACCAGTAGATAATACCTGTTGCATAATTGTGTGAATGCCACCTGTCGTGGAATTAAAAAAAAAAAAGTAAGGAATTTGAAGGAAAATAAAAATTCTAGAGAGTCAGGCCTACAGCTACAGACATCATTAGTGAAATTAGTAAAAGTAAACAAACCAAACAGAACTACAGTTGAGCTTAATCTAGAAAATATGAGATAAAGAGAACAATTTTTACAGTTGAATCTCTCAAATTAAAGAAGGAACAATTTCTTTCCATAACTTGCTAATGGATTTAATTTCCCAGGGGCAAAGATAAAAATAAAATCCTAATGCATTCCCTCAAAACTCTTATCTTTTATGATTCATGAATATAATTTAAAGGTATGTCAGGAAGCTTCAGTCATGATGACTCTTCTGCTGTTGTTACTGACTCTCTCACTCACTGTGACACCCTGGAGGTGCTCACGGCAGACCAAGAAACTGCACTCTGTTGCCAAGGGGAAAAGCTGCTATGTGTTAAAGCAATTGTGAGAGTGAATAGTGCCTTAGAGAAAAAAGGGTGTCTTCTGCTTTTAAGAACACAGTTTCTAGCTGCTTTCTTACACAGACACACACAGAGTTTTGATTTTGGTAGATGGGAGGAGAAAGTCTAAGCAGCATGGTCAGAATAAGATCACAATGGTGCACATGTGATCTGACCTGCTGGCCTTAACATGTTTACTCTTTGCAGTACAGTTTAACTTCTAGGAAACAAAAATCCAAATTCTCTTGCATTTGAACAAAATTTTGTGTCCTTTTAATTTCCAAGTCTGTCCCACGTGAGAGAATAACAGAATTTTCTGTCTGAAAGATCCTGGAGAAGAAGTGTCTCTGTATTAAACACAGTATCATGGTAGTGCTCTCCACATAAGCCAGTAGTTTTGTAATGACAGTTCTGCTTTTTCTGTCTGGCCTTTGAGGTGTTTGATGTCCAGCTGCAGATCCCATTAGAGTTTGGGTCTTGCTGTTCAGCAATTGGAGTCATGTCCCCCAACACATTAGCCATGCAGATCAAAGCAGCTGAGCTCAGAAGCTTGGACTGAGAGAGAGAGCAGTGCTCCTCACAGGTCACTGCCCTGTAAGGGCTTCTCTCTGGTGGCCCTGTAGCATTAGAGCAAGGTGAGCTTTCCAGTTTGTCTTCTGTCTTTTGTTTGGAAGTAACAATCTATAGGGTGTTTTGATCAAACAGAAGATTTTAGGTTTGTTGTTGAGTAGCCCACCTAGACCATGTTGGAGAGATTCTTTTAATTCAAAAACCAAATGTGTACTTCAAATAGGACCATTTTGTCATTTGGTTTTCCAATAAATAAGAGCAAATGCTCTTTAATTTTTCTAAAGTAATAGAATACATTTCATCTCCAGCAGGAATGTGGCTTTGAAGGGGGTGCTCCCAGTGTCACCACTTACTGTGGTCTGGTTGGCTTTGCATGGTGCCCTTAGATCACAGGGAAGAGAGCTTTTCAGAAGAAATAATACCAAAATCTTCATTGTGGGGATGCAGCAGTTGTGCTCCAGGGGCTCTAAACTGGACTTTCAGACAGTATGGGTATACCAGAGGAATAGGAAAAAGACAACATTTAGCCTAAAGGGCAAAACTAAATCTATTCTAAAGAATAAGTCTAAGCAGATTCTGAATAGCTTTTAGTTGTTGATATGTGAGCCTCAGTGACAGGTACTTCCATCTCTTCTACTCCCTGATGAACTGAATTACCAGCTAATGAAGATACAGTTGTGGTATGGCACACTTTGTTCCTCCTAGTAGGACTTCTTGAGTGGATTCTGTGCTTAATGATCTGCATATAGATCTAAAAAAGAAAGACCTCATCGATTCTCCTCTGTTTTCCTTAAATAGCCATGATAAAAGGTACTATTTGACAGCAAGGTCTGTTTTTTACTGGAGAGGAAAAAGCAATAAGGAACAGGAGTTACAACCCCTTCATAGGACCACAGCCTTGACATATCTTTATAAATGATTTTTACCTCACCTTGTGTTTGAGACATAATTGCAATGAGGCTTTTTTAATATAGACTTTTCCAGTTTAAAGGTTCTCAGACCATGTTTTAATGGCTTGACAAACCTGATCTGTTTTGTCAAGATTTAAGTTGCAAATGCTGAAGACACTGCAGAGCAATGAATGTATCATAGTAAAGTCCTGAAGAGTTCAAAGGTAATGACACAGAATTCACTTGAATTTGCATTTTAAAAGTCTTAGGTATAACTACATCTGAGCTAAAAGAGCTATATTACATAGAAGGTTTATAAAGATTTTAGAGGTATGAATGAGTAAGCGAGTAGTGAAATGGCAGACAGAAGATAGATTATTAGGACATAATCACCGGTGTTAAAATTTCTGTCCAAGTCATTTGGCCAATACTTTTATTGCTTAAATAGTGCCAAAATGTCAAGGCTGGTGTTCTTTATATTAATAAAATGACATTCTTACCAGCCCAGTTTGATTTGAGATGTTCTGTGCAATGTCTGCTAAGACTGAGTCATGAGTGACCCTTCTTTCAGCCTCTCGTGTCTCTTGGATATCTTTCATTTGTACACTGTCCTTAACTTATGCCATGAATTATGTGCAATTAAACTAGAGAGTCATGGCTTAGCCCTGGGACATGTGTTTTGAATGGGGTTGTAGTACATAGGTTATTACAAAACTTCCGCATTTCAGGCCTGGAGCATTTTCTTCAGATGCCCTGTTATCTCACCTGAAAATTAAATTCATTTCACTCCTTAACATAAAATTTGTAGCAAGTTTTTTTGGAAATCTGGTCCTGAGCAGCATGTTTCCTTTGGGTTCTTTTTTCAAACTCTGTCTCACCTTCTACTGTAGAGTCAATTAAGTGCCTTCTGGCAGCCACAGTATTGTGAGAAAAATTAAAGTGTGACTCTGAAAACCTGAAGGAATTTATTTCCCTTTAAACTTAGATGTATTCCCCTCAGAAAACAGTTGGTCTAATGTAAAGAGAGAACCAGGGAAAATTTGTGGGATTTTTCACTTTATGGAAGTGGCATTTTTTGTTGTGGTTTATATTTTTTTTATATATATATACACACATAATTTTGTTGTTACTGTTACTGAGTTTTTTTGAGGCAAAAGCAAAAAACTAGTTTGCTTTTTAGAAAGTGTGATCACTGTAGGATTTTGATAATGGTTGCATTTCTTTCATTCTAATAATATTCCAAAACCAAAGTTACCATAAACTTACTTGCTCTTCCTAGGTTGTACTTAACCCAGTCTTCTCTTCTTGTGTGCTCTTTGCAGAACAGTAATTTACTAAGGCTCTCTGCAACATATTGAAATGTTGTAGAATAAAAAGACAAATTTATTAAATTCATGAAGAATTGCCAGTTAGTCTTGGTAGGTTCAAAAGTCAGCCAAAGATTGGCTTTCAAGACCTTCAGAGATGTCTGATAGACTAAAGCATCCTTTTGTCAGGATTAAATTCTAAAGAAATCCTTAGTACTCAGTTATCATATTTATTCATACCTTAACATGTGATTTTGTTGTGTAGAATAGTGCATATAATTTTTCTCCAAGAACAAACTGATTTACTAAATATTTCTTTAATTCTTTATTTCACAGTATAATGTCTATCAATCTAACCTGATTTACATAGCTTAGCAATCATACTGCTGAAAGAGAGATGATGACTGGTAAGACCTGTATTCTTGATCATCTCTTTTATTTTAAATTCAGTCACCTGCAGATCGGTGCAAGAAAATCCATGCTGGGGATGAAGTGATTCAAGTTAACCACCAAACTGTGGTATGTATAACTATGTTCTGTGTCAATTAGATAGACTTGTCGGGGCACATTAGCATGTATAGAGAAGAATTGTGTAGAAAAATGTATTTTTATAAATCATTATTTCTTCTAACATCTAAATTTTCCTTTTCTCTTTTGAAACCACATAGTTCTGAAGTCTTGCTAAACCCTGATCATCTGAGTATTACAGGAGATATCAAGATAGGCATATCTATGGCTAAATATCTAAATATCTGTGGCTTGGGAGATGTCTTAGGCTGTTTTCTGCTTGCCCATGAACTCTTAAGAAACAGTTGTTTTAAGTGTAATGGAAATTTTGGGTTGAAGGGATGCACGGAGTTGGAAATACTGTGCCCTTGTGGGTTTAAGATCAAGAATGCTTCCTGGAAGCTGGAAAACTTACTATTTTCCAAACATACCAGAAGGTGTAGAATGTGTTTTTTAAAAAGACAAGCACGTGAAATTCCCATAGGGGTACCTAGGGTGATTGACTGAATTTAAATACAAGTTTTAGACTTGGAAACTTTAAATTAAAAAAACCTTTCAGATATGATAGTCAAGAAAATTAATCCCATGCAAATTGCCCTTTGTGGGAACAGATACTTGTTAGTGCCAGGTGATTTTATTTAGGATTAGTGAACTGTTAAAATTAATTTACCTTTTCTAAGGGAAGGCTTTGTAAGAGGAAAGGCAGACTTGCAGTGTAGAAAGCAGTCATTCTTTTTCTGAAGTATGACGTTTCTTGAGAGTAGTGAAAGTCAATATATGGTCTTAATGCAGCAGCCATTTGTTAAAAGTTATGTTTTGTCATTCCACATAGGGTTCCACTTCCAGCCTTAGGCCATTGTACATCACATCAGCTCCTCTGCACAGATTAGGGTAATATCTTGCTATACCCTCCATCTAAATTTGAAATCAAATATATTGTACATATGTGGACCTTAACAGATGAGAAGCTGTATTTTGAGCTATGCAATGTAATTTGATAAAACTGAGCAGGTCTGGGTGAATTTTAATACTGTTTTGGCCATACAGCTTCTTTATAAGTGTATCCCATGATTACTGTCGTGTACAGTTGATGACTAATTTCTCTGGTTTTCTACACTAAGGGAGCTTATGACATTTAATTTGAAAATCATTTTAGAGCATTATTATTTTGGCTGTTAAAATGTATATACATCTGAAGAAGCACATCATTGAACATTCAGTACTAGCTAGCTAGTTTTCTCAAAAATTTCTGATGGTGCTGTAAAGTTGCCTTGTCAACTTGAGAATTTCCAGTTGGTTAGGTATTTATTCAAGTTTTCTTAGCACATCTGCACTGCATTTATTTGATGGAAAGATCAGATTCTTAACCCTAACACTAACAGTAATGTTTTGACTAGCCTCAAGATGAGCTTTCTTACCTACCTGCATGGAATATTTAATGTAGGATTTGGATGTCCTTGCTTTTGCATAAGTGAAGTCTTTTCAGAGGCACAGAAAATTGTATTTCTAGGGAAAAGGACCATGGAGAGCTAAGACCAACTTAGTTTAAAATGGTGAATATATATAGCTATAGACTAAACCACACATTTACTTTGCTTTTCTTTGTTGTATCAACAATAAAATTGAAATAGTCATCATCATTGATAGTGTATATAATGTATACAAGCAATTTTCTTGTGTTCCAGTGTTAATTTTCCACAGTGAGAGTCAACTAGGATTGTCTTAGAAATGTGGTAGGTACCCCCCATGTTACCTTTGCAAAGGTACACTATATTCTCTTCAATTGATAAAACCCAAGTATTTCATTTTTTTTCTATAGATTCTGCAGAATTTGACAAGAGTCTAAGTAAATCCTTTTGTACTCCAGCCCCTGTCATGAGGAATTTACTGTCCAGTTCTAGGAATCTGTTTTTCTGGGAAGAGGCATTATTCCTTACAGTGACTCTTGCTTAGGAGATAAATAATTCTGAAGATATTACATTTTGTTTTTAGTGTTTATTGATTTTTTTACACTTGATATACTGCTCACCAGCTGCAAATAGAGGACAACTTGCTCCCTGGAACTGATCGTACATATCATATGTAATTGATCATACTTACATCACTAGTACTGATCACAGAAATAACTGACTGAATTTTTAAAATATCTAATTCTAAAGCTGTGGGGAAGTGTTATTCATGTGTAGCTGTTATTAAGGTCATATCTTGTAAATGAAGACTCAAAATGTTAAAGAAAAACCCTTTAATTTCTTTTAGAGTTAAAGCCCTGTTTTAAAAAAAAATCTTCAGTTATTTCAGTGTATTTTTATGCCAAATTGAAGTTAGTCTGTCTTTTGTACATATTCCAAAGAGTAAATACAAATATGATGAAGAGAAGTTCCATACAATTGGTTTAAAAATCCAACTTGTTAGATAATACTTTTTACAAGAATCACATTGTAATCACTACGAAAAGGCTGCTTTTTCAGAAAGCCCACTGGCTTTCAAATAAGCAGCATGACAAAGCAGGAGAACAGTTAAGTGATTTAAACTGATTTTCATTATGCATGTCCTAATACTGAGTGTCATATAGTTTTAAATGGTCTATTGACATCCTCTGCTTGTAGTGATGCTTAATCTTTGTAGTATTTCATTTGGCAGTGAAATCAAAGAATTTCAAGTGGTTATTTAGATTCTTTGCTATTCGATAGAAAACATACATAATGGGATTATTCCACTTGTTGCTGGCAGGATGTTTGGACTGTTTGAGTCTTCTAAATTAAAAAAATAAAAATTGATTAGGCCTAAAGTCGGTGAAAAGCTAATGTTCAGAAAATTGTCCTTTAAATAGTGGTTTCTTGAGGTTAAATAGCTGTGTGAATCTTCTCTGTCAGTTTTGCCTCACAGGACAGATGTATTCTTCAATAGCTCTGTAAGTAAGGGTCATAACTCCCTCCAACATGAGAAGGTCATGGACGTGTTGGATCAAGTCCAGAGATCACTGGAACACCACTCCTATGAGAACAGTCTGAGAGAGCTGGGGTTGTTCAGCCTGGAGAAGTAAAGGCTTTGGGGAGATTTTGTAGCACCTTCCAGTAACTAAAGCGGCTGCAAGAGAGCTGGAGAGGGACTTTTTGTGTGGGCCTTGTTTGACAGGCCAAGGGGAATGGCCTTAAACTGAAAGAGGGCAAGTTTAGATTAGGCATTGGGAAGAAATTCTTTGCTAGGAGCCTTGTAAAGGACTGGAAAAAGTTACCCAGAGAAGCTGTAGATGCCCCATCCCTGGAAATGTTCAAGGCCAGGTTGGACAGGGCTTTGTGGGGGGATGTCTCTGCCCATGGCAGGGGGTTTGATGCTAGGTGATCTTTAAGGTCCTTCCAACCCAAACAATTCTGTGATTCTGTGGCTCTTCTATTAAGACTGAAATGATTTAGACAATGTCTTCTCCTAAACCTGCCTGCAAATTCTATCCTTAATCTTCTCTAAAAGCCTGTGTGTCTAAAATACTTCCAATATAAACACCTTCCTCACTTGGATATTTCAGAATTTGCATTGTACTGCAATATTTGTTTCTGCCCATATATAATTCAAGAGCCTGTTTTGGCTCAAGATAATCCTTTTTTCAACCAACTGAAAACGCAGGACACTACATTATTGCTTAAATGAATTAGTACTCTCCACAGTACTCCTTCTGGTTGCATCAGTGATAAAAAAGTGGAGAAAATAGTCCAAGCACAAAACAGGGATGTACAGACTCAGGATGGTATAGGATTCTTGATTAACAGTCAGTTCTTGTGTAATAGTTTCTTTATTTTGGAGGCATATTTGGCACATATTTGGCATATACTTTGAATAGAATTATGATATAACTTATGGATTGAATATGTTTGATATGAGGTGATAGACTAGTGGATTCCCAAAATTTGTGTTTGTTAGCTAAAACTCATCAGAACTTACGTAAATATTGATGATGGGAAAAAAGTGGGTGACTATGGGCAGTTATCAATCTGTTGCATCTAGAAGCTGGTAGGTTTAATGTATTTAACACCTGTAAGTTTCAATTGTTTCTTTTGGCATCTTGTAGTAGATAACACATAGCTTTTATGCAACAGATTTCTTACTGTGGAAACTCCAGTGTGCCACACCAAGTCTACATAACTGACCTACAAGAACTCTTTGTATTTATAGTACAAAAAGTTGGAGGAGATTTTGCTAAAATTCGTCTGAAATACAACAACAACATTTACAAGATCATACCTTGATTTGTTGGAAGGGTAGACAATTTAGAATATGATGCCTTTCTAGATACTCATCCTAACTTAAGTCTTTGTTTAGGAAAATGAAAGAAAAGATTTTTTAAGTTGTACTGTACAGTTAGTGAGGAGAGTTCAGCTTCCACAGAGTGTCAGGATTTGCTGGAAGATGGTAAATTCCAGCTCATAGGAAATACTGAACTTGGGGTGCATGTGAATCTCTGGAGTGTATACATCCAAAATGGGATTTGTGGTAGATGGCTTCTTACTTTGGGGGGGAAACCAAACAAAAGAAAACACTTCTAAGTAGAAAAATGATGTTGCAAATATTTGTTTTTTCTGCACTGTTTCAGATCCAGCTATGCTTTTGTGAACACAGGTATTTCACTTAAGGCCTTGTTAACTTGGCTTTTAATGAGGCAGTATTTTTAAAGGGGCTTAGTGGAGAAGTGGGCTGGAATGGTACAAGGGAGGGGACAGCCAGGTCAGTCCAAGCTTTTAACATAAGGTGTTTGACACCTTACATAGTTTCCATTAACAACACCTTTATTCAAAACAGTATTTTTTTTTTTCTTATGATGCTTGACTTGAATGAAAAAAACAGTGCAGCAAGATCATAAAAGTTCAAGAGAAATAAGCTTTTTGTTCAGTTTCCTTCTATTCCTGTCATGTATGCGCTTCTATGGAGGAGGAGATAGAGGAACAGCTCCCAAATCATGCTTTTAATCCTTTCTGTATCCTTGGGCTTTTGCTCTTTATAAAAATTTAGTAAATATTAACACAAATATTTCGTTTTAAAGGGGGGTGGGATTTACATTTGAAAGCTTTTTAGGGCTATCCAAAAATGTTCATGGAAGTCTTTATGAAAATAATAAAATAACCTAGTTCTGTAGAGCTCTGTTGTAAACTCTGTAGTTTGCCAGGATAAGGTGTCCATACTTCTTAGAAATTGTAGTCTGTCCTTCAACCACCCTCTCAAAATTTCAGTGTAGTTCCCTATCCTGTTTTTGCCATCTCTGTAAATATTGTAGTTCTGAGAAAGGAACTAAATTGTCATGATCCCTTCAAAAGAAAAAATACTTCTGTAAATTTCCCTCTACCATGGAATTTGTGCTGAGACTATATGATGTTATTTATGTTATCTTTTTTACACAGATGTGCAGTTACCCACAAATATTTTATATTGCATATGTCAGGGAAGTGTAGTATTGCAGAAATGAAGTGTGTGAGGGAACATAAACTTTCATTTCCTCATGGGAACAAATGCTGGATGTTCTTGTCCATGAAATCTCTTTCCAATTGATCTCTGGGGGCTGTTCAGAGTTGATGTGTGGAACACACACAACTTTGATAAGCACAGGCTCCTTCTTATGTAAACAGGATGGTGTGCCAGTGCAGGCATCCAGTTGCACTTCTATCTCTGGCAGGACAGAACAGCTAGCAAACAAGTTGTTGTTCTATCTGTGTTAGATCAGTATAAGCTTTGGCCAGCCCATGCTGCTCCATGTTTCTGCCAAACTTTAAATAATTTTCCTTATTAAATTTTCACACTTAAGCGCACCTGCGTCACGTTCCAGTGGAATTTCAGTTGCAGCAGAAAGCCGCTGCTGCCATTCCAGCATCCACCTGCCTCCTAGATAACAGAACTAAACAATGTCATTTTTTCTACTTTAACTTAAAGTCAACCCACTTGTCTTAGGTGAAAGCATTAAACCTGGTTGACTGTGCCCAAGAATGGAAAGGGAGCACTGTCAGTGTCATTCATAATCACAAATGGTTATGGAAACTGCTCCTTACTGCCTCTGGCTTTGTGAGTGACACATTTGGTCCTGTAGCCTGTGCACTGGCATCCCACATCCAGTGTGCTCTTGGTTCTGTGCGCCAGAGCATCTGATCCCTACCCTCTGCTGCAGTTTGGTGCACTAGAGTATGTGCTGGGCATGGTAAACATCATCTGTGGGATTCGTATGGAACTAATGGAGCTGTGAACAGTCAAGCACTGAAAGGTTGATGTTGCTGTACAAGTCCTTTCAGGAAGTTGTTTCAAGAAAAAGTTGATGCAACAAGAGGTGCTCATCATCTCATATGACTAGGACATGGCTTCAGTACCCATACACCATATTTCAAGCAGTATTCCCTGCCATCTGGTTGTGGTTTTGCTCACCAAATGCCATTTGCTATGTCCTACAGCTCACTCAAAACCAGTTGTTGTTTTTTTTTTATTCTGTCCTGGCTGTACCCCAGAATGGACAATTCTACTGCTACTGAGCCCTGATACTTAGTTGTGATTATATGAACATACAGGAACAACATTCAGCAGACAGCATTCATATTGAGTTCTTGAATTATTTTTCTTTTGGGGAAAAATGTTCTTTTGCAATTGAGGACATAGACTGCTCTGTACAGCTGCCACTGGGTAATACACACCTGGGCTGACTTTCAGGCACCAAGCATCTTTTGAAAGCAGTGTCACTGTAGTAAGAAATCCTCTGCACACACCAGTTTACTTAGTTTGTGAGTGTCATAGTGTCACCACTGGCAATAGCCAAGTTTTTGAATCCATATCCAAGTCTAGTATTTTTATAGAAGCTGTACTTAGGACTATACTCCTGAGGATATGTTTGCTAAAAACTGCTGCAGTATTCCATGGTGTATTTTTGTGACCTAGTTGATAAATTCATCTTTCTGTACAGAACACACTGGAAAATAATGTATTTTAATGGTTTTATTTTTAGAGGATTTTTTCTGTTTTGCTTTTTTTCCCCCCACATGGTAGCATTTCCATAGGAAAAAAATCCTCCAAATGGTGCTGTAAATAGTATTAATATTTTCAATATAAATCTTGAAAGACAGTATGCTGCCAAATTGTTTTTACATATATTCCTGATAAAAACTATTTTCTTATTTTCAGTAGTTGCTACTGGCTACAAATCTTGGTACAATTTGTATTTTCAGTCAGTTTAAATAAAAATGTTAACAGTATGTTCTTTGCAGTGAGAATACTGTAAATTCTGCAGTTAAAATAGTTATTTCAGAATATATAATTAGAGTATATTTTTATGCCAGGTAGCAGATACTAAGTAGAATTAGAGTTTTTTATTGTTAACTTTTTTGATGGCTGTAGAACAGAACACAGATTATATTACTCTTTTTGTCTCATAAGAACAGGTTAAAAAGGCTTACTGTTAGTATGTGTTCAGGTATGTATATTTGGAAAGAAAGGCAGGTATTATTCTGCTGCATATAATTTCCTTTTAACTGAGATTGCTGAAAATTGAAGTACACAATAGAGAAGATGATGAAAGCTTAAGGAGGGATGTCTTCAATGTTGTGCATATTAAAACAACTGACATTACAGCTGTGCACAGCCTGGACCACATATGAGTTAGGATGGAATAATTTTGAATACTTCTGTGCTTTGTGCAGGTAGCAGCTGTGTTCATGATACAGCTGATCTTCAGGCTCCAGCCTGATCTGTTACATAATCTGTTGTTTTATTCTGATGAAATTAGGAGGTAACTGTGAGGAAGTGTAACACAGTGATAGTTGTTTTAAAAACAGATCAAAACAGTAAGAAAAGCAAATTCATGCTGTGTCATGGGAGGAAAAATTCAAGCAAGCAAAATTCTATGATTTGAATAGATGTACTCTGAATATGTAAATTTTTAAAAATTTTAAATATTTAAGAAAAACTCAGTACTAGATTAAAAGAACTCAGTGGCTTGAACAGAGTACACAGTCTGTGGCTGATTATTTTAATAGAAGTAAAATGGAAAAAAAAAGTTCTGTCATGACTAAATAATTACTGCTTTTTAATGAAAATTTCTTTGAACTCCATATCCCTGTCCTTCCTTTAGCTAAGTGATGCTACTTAAGTTTGCAGCTCACTTACAGGCTTATTTTGGATCTGGATTTTTTTTTCCTGTTAGCTTGGTCATTAGTGACATTAAGATTTTTTTTTTCACCATTTCTTTGTACACATCTCAATTTATTTTCACCATATAAATTCAGTCTCAAGAAACATCTGCTTCAAGGATAACAGCATTGTTTAGCTGCAGGATAGCTGGGGATCTCAAGTAGTTTATTTATGTACTGAAAAGCTGCGGGTGTCAAAGGCTGTTGGAATAACTGACTCACTAGAATAATTCTAAAATATTAAGTTTTAATAATGTAAATCTAATCTAATGGAGTCTAATGAAAAAATTATATATGTAAAAACTTATATATGTGTATGCATGTATGTTTACATATATTTATTTTTTTAATTCCAAAACAAGCATTTGGGAAATTTAAATATGATACTGTGCAATGCACACACACACAAAAGTCAAATTGCAATTGTTAGGTGAAGCACAAGGCCACATACACGAGTTCCTGTAAGGCAAATGTGGCTGGGGGTTAATTCTGCAGGGTCACCCCTGAGGAACACATTCCTTATGCCACATGAAATGTGGAGAGCTTGGCTATTCCTCTCCCCTGAGGAAAGGGGAAGCCATCCACATCCATATTGCAGCTTAATCTATGAGAAACCAGGGTGTGACCCAGTCTGCCTAAATCCTGCCTGAGCCTCCAGCTCTCTGTGCCTGCTTAGATATTTATCAGCACTTGAGTTTCCTTAGCACTCACCCGAGGCCACCCAAGGATGCTGAAATGTCTCTTCTTGGGCTGGGGAGATACTGTCCTGGGCCTGAGCCTTACTGAAATCAACTGGCACCTGGGCTTTCCATGTATTTCCTGGGAGCTCTTGAAGATGAGGTCAAGGAAGGACTCTGGTGGCAGCACCTTTGTTCATAAGAGTTTAATTTCTGTGTCTTTGCTGAAGAAAGGGGTAGGGCCTGCCCATCCCAGCAGGACTCTCAGACCCTGTTCCCTGCAGTGTGTGTTAGCTTAGCATTTATATTATGCAAAAATATGGTCTCTGGGAATTGGGACCAGAACCCTCATTTCCCTATCCCAGTGCAAGGACCTATTGGTTTCTTGCCTGTTGTATGATTGGGGTTTGTGTTTGCACAGTCCCATCAGCATAGTACTTTGCCCCCATGGAAGTTATGCTTGTCTTGGTGCTTGAGACACCTTTGTAGTAATTGAAGGACTGAGTTTAGTCACTCTGAGGATAAATAATGCTGAGATCCATGCTCTGAAACTAGATGGAGGGTTCAGTGAAAACCTTACAAATTGCCAGTAGCTGTCTTTTATGGTTATCTGTACTCCTCGCTGAAGAGACAGATGCCTTATAACTACCACACTGCAGACAGCCAGTCACTGCAGGTACCCAAGTGAAGAAAAATGCTTTAAATTTCAGAGGTACACCAAATCTGAACTGGAACCAACCCCATTTTTTTTAGAGCCATACCCTAAAATGGAGAAATGAGACCCTTCTTCCTCAGAAATTCTTCCTAGTAACTGACCTTTATGTCTATAAAATATATAATGAAACCCATAAAGTTGGAGTCTTTGCCCTTCCAACAAATATGCTCATTTATTTGTTCTAGGATGTTGTGCTAGCAATGACTCAAAAGCAAAACAATGGGGTTTTGCTGAGCTGAAGGTTGATTGTATCAGTACAAAATGCAAGGTAAGCATTGCTGTTAAACAGTGTCCAAGCTTCAATATAGAACTGGTTCTCCGTTCCTGGATAAATCAAGTTTTAGTTCCCCCATGGATAATACAGATAGTTGCCTCCTGTACTGAGGTGGTCTGTAGTTATGTTATTAATATTGTCAAGTTTGTCGAATAATGGCGGTACTTTGCAGAAGTTAAGCTCTGGGTCAGATACATTTTCTGGAAAGGAAATGTGGAAGCTTAATGAGAGGCAGTGATTTCTGCACTCAACACTCAATTTGGATCCTAATTTAGTTTATTCTTGGGAAGGTCTCTTAATTGTGATCTTTAGTGTACATAGCCAAAAATGAATTTTAAAATCATTTATTTCATGGTTTGGTGGTAGTAAGCAAAAGTTTTAATGAAATATCAGGAATTATTCAAGTAAAATATGTGATTTTTTTCAATGTAATTTACATACAAACTGTATTCTTGTGACTTTTGGCTATAATGCAGTGCAGTGTGATCAGTGATATTCTAAGGATGCACAGAACTGACTTTTAACATTGAATTAAAATTGCATTGATTTAAATAATGTAGCCAAGATACTCTTTAATTAGAATTGCAGCCTATGCAATCACAATATTATTAACCTCTCCTCTTTGAGAGAAAATCATTATGCAAGTGTGGATGCTATTATCACACTAGCTTAAGAACCTGGATAAATCCCTGAAAAGGCATCTGCTACTCTCCTGACACTGCTTCCTCTACTGCCTGTAGATACAGCTTTGCTCTCTGTGGTAGTCCATGCTGTAAACATCCTTTTGTGGTTTCCTCACCAGTTATATTTTCTGGAAACAGAAGACCTATGGCTTTCCAATTATTTTTCACCTTTTCAGGCATCTGCAGCTGGGGGAAGGGAAGAGGATACTTGCTACTAACATTTGTTTGATGGGGCTAGCAGCTGTGACCATCCTCATTTCTGGCCAGTGTCCATGGAAATCAGTCTTAGTTTAGCAGCATGATGCTCTTAAATTTCTTGTCAGATTCTGAGTTGCTTAACAACATGCTATGTTTGATGGTTATTTGAAGTACTGTATTAGGGGTTATTTTCTTACACACTATTTTTTTTTTACATGAAATGCAAGATGGTGTTTGATGCGGAAGCTCTCAAAAAACCCATTTTTTAAGGCGAATACACCTTCCCTCATAGAAATTGTTCAGGTTTTTTTAGCTGAAAAATGAGGAAAAGCTTGAGGCCTGAAATGTTGATAAGTCAAAGTACTCTGGGTGCATGCAACTAATTACAGGCGACATTGAAAGAAAAAGAATTTTGGTTATCTTCCCAGTCCACCAACTTTTAAAATTAGACACTAAAGTGGATTTTGCATATTCGCATAGTCAGAAAGCAGGAAATGGTTCAGCAGATTATATTTAACAGCAAGGTTTTATTTTTCCTTCAAAAATGTAATGATATTGCTACTTTTACCTTTTCAAACTGTACAAGTCAGGAAATAATTAAAGTAATGGAAAAAATGGATACAGAAAGCTTACATTAACTTTCATAGGACTCTGATCACTCTTAGAATAGGATTATGCCTGTAAAAATGTGAACTCTGTTCTGTTTACCATTTGGCTGTTATTCCACCCTCTCAATGATATAGTTTCACTGTGTATTGGGTTTGGACACTGCTTTTAAATGATGTGGCTGGGGGTACAAATCCTAGATTTTTCAGACTGATGCTATTCCATAGTATCCTAAAAATAGTTGGTGTAGGGCCATCCAATTTTATTTGAGCTGCTTGCATGTTAATACTTTACAGATCTTCTTTCTGGATCATGACATATAGCAGTACTCATGAATGAGCACAGGAGTATGGGAATACTGTCAGGAGTGCAGCTGTGTGAAAAAAAGATTCAGTGAATGGTCATATTTACTTTCAGTAAAAACAAGATTATTTCAATCTTCTGAGCTTCCCATAAGGGGGCATTAGATTTATCTGGGGGAAAAAAGTAACTATTTAAGAGCAACATTTAATTATTTAAAAGTTAAATTCTTGACAATTTTGAAGAGGTATTCAAAATTAAAGTTTAATTTAATTTAATGTTGTAGTATTGTCATCCAGATGTGCTTGCTGCAAGCCAAAGGAGCATAGAAATCTTTTGAAGTATATCTCAACTTGGTTGGCAGCATGTTGTTTTCCCAAGGGGTGGATGAGGAGCTCTAAGGGCACCCTTTGCTAAAGCTCACAGCGATTTGGGTTGGAGGGTGCCAGGCAAGGACAGGAGCGGGGTGTGTCAGGGCTGTGCAGGGCTCCTTTGTGCCACTCTTGCCCTGCTGAAGCAACCTGGGTGTCCCTGGATAACTCTGGAGCACTCTGGTGAGGGCCTGGCCCCGCTCTGGGCATGTGGTGCTGGATGAGTGAGGAGTGTGCAGGTGTCCTGCTGCCCGTGCTGTAGGCACCCTGTGCTCAGGCCTGTGTCTCTGCAGTGTCCCCTCCCCTTTGGGAGCGTGGTGTCCCCCCCGTGCCGCCCCAGCAGCACTGCTGGGCTGGCCTTGGGCCACCATTCCGTAGCCGTGGGTTATCCCTGCTCTCCTCCAGAGAGGTGCTGTAATGCTGGCAAAGCCAGCTCACCACCACCCCTCAGGTGGTGACCTGTGCAGGTGACCTGTCCAGAGCCTGCCATGGTCCCTCTCTGCGCAGCAGCCAGCAGGGGTTCAGGAGTGGGCAGAGAAAGCCAGCGCTGTGCCATCAGACACCTCTCCTGACTGCTGCTTCTCAGTTTAGGCACTAGTTTAACAGTGTAAATTTAGCTTAAAGCAAGTAACAGTAACTTCCTTGGTCTTTAAAAATGGCCACCTGGTCAGTGCAGTGCACTGTTTTCCACTTAATTTCTCAGGTTATTTTACTATAAGTAATGTCTGCTGATACAGTCCTCTTACATATATATTGAATTTTCAAACCGTGTTGAAACCTTTTTGTTACTATCCTTTCTTGATGTACATGGGCAGAATAAAGGATACTTTGAAAACTGCCCAAAAATCTTGATGATTAGAAGTTGCAAATTTTTAGCTGTGGTAATGAGAAAGATGATGTTAGACTAAAACCAAATTGTGCTTAAAGGATAGGTTCCGTGTCACTGAAGTGGATTTTTGAAAAAGAGTTTTCAGTTCAGATATAGTCCCTTGCTTGTTCTTCTTTCTGGTCTGACGGCCTCAAATAAAATTGTTTTGTCTGTGTCAAAATGAATTTTGAGAGGATCTGAACTATGTTGGAACTGAAAAACAGGCCTTCTATGTGGACATTTGATTTCCTTCAATTGATTGTTAACTGCCTCTTACGTGACTTGTTCCTCTTAGGCCAGTTTAGTACTTTCTGTTCAATCATGAGAAGCCACCAAGGCCTGTCTAAATAGCCAGAAAACTTTTGCCAGGGAACTAAATGTGGAAGATGAACTTTGTTTGAAATTTTTAGTAAACTCAGAATTTCACTGTGAAAAATTAAGTTAAATTGTTTTTATTCATGAGCTTCTAAATTAAATACATCAGATTTAGTGCTTTGAAGTGATTTTTTTCATTAATCCCCCTTACTCATATAAAGAGACTAGATAATCTCCCATTTATTGCAATGTAAGGCATATTTCAAATTCACGAGACAGTTTATCTCTGCAAGTAGGAAAGTGCATTTAAAATATTTTTTTTAATGCTAGCATAACCAAAAAACCCCACTTTTATTTATATTCCTCTGGCTATTTCAGTGAGAAGCAGATGGCTTTAAAGTACAGTTTTCACATGCAGTGTCCTACTAACTTAAATGGGAAAAACTTTACATCCTGACTCCATGACTGAGGTCAAATCGTGTTCTCCTCAAGGCTTCCTGTGCTGCTCTGTTCAGCAGAAGGATTCTGCTCCACAAATCCCTCTTCAGTTGTTGCATTAGGGAATTACAGTGTGCAGTACCTTAGGTAAGGAGATAGCTTACATGAACTGTAGGCCAATAATTCCTTCTTTTGAATAGCAAATGAAACCTTGCATATGCCCACAGTTGACAGTATGTAACTGTGGGGAATGTATTGCTTCTAAGCTGTTGTGGAAATCTCTCAAAGTAAGAAAACAGTATTGTAAATAGGAAAGCATTTTTAATGAAATTATAATGTCCTTACATGCAAAGCTTCGGCGTGAAGATAATTTGTTTAAATGCTGTTGAAACACAATAGAAACTTCAGTGGGATGTGGGAATTGAGCTAGAGTTGGTTAATTTAATGTTTAATTTTATTCAGAGTATAATAGCCATATGCCTAGTACATGGGACCGGAAGTAACAATTTCAGTATGCTTGGAAGTCTTCTGTGAAAGCTGAAAACTACTCTATAAGGATGCATGTTACCAATCCCCTTTTTCTTTGCATACAATAATCTTACTGTAGAAGTGCATCCTGGATATAATGAGCTTTGCTGTGGTGGAAGCAGGACAGGTAGGTTCACAGAAGCTGAAGAAAGGGTGATGGGATTTGAGCAATGTCTGTGATTCAGGGATGTTGGTAAAATTAGTGTTGGCTCAAGTGGGATGCTTGTTTGGGAGAGGCAGTTCTTAATTGATACTAACTAAAGTGAAGGTTGGTGAAATAGGGAGTAAGGTACAAAATAAGTAGCAGTAAACTACGTGTGATTATCTTGATTAAGCATAGGTAATGTTTGTGTCATGTTGCACTATACCAATGATAAGGAACGTCTGTACTCTTCGTTCACACTGCTGATTTGACTTTTCAAATGCATTGATATGATATAAAATAACCTTATCACTTCAGAGTTCTAGATTATTGTTTTTCCTCTTACCTGGGTAATTATCTTCTTGTCAGTGTTCTTGTACACACTGTGAAAGAAGGAAAATAATTCATAATTTGGATCATTTACAAATTAGGAAAATTTACTTGTTTGTTTAGTGGAGCGTGCATGGGGGACAGAGCAAAAAAGAGGGAGAAAAGCTGTCAAATTTACAGAAATAATCACTTTCTGAGTCTACAGATTTTGAAGAGATGTATGATTCCAAGTATTGCCAGTCTAGGTGCCAAACTTGAAAAAGCATACTTTTACTATCCTAAAGCATTTCACAATAGGTACCTTGTAATCAGGCCTTATTAGGAGTAAAACCCATTGTCACAACTTAAAATGTTTTAGTATTTGAAGTACTTTTTCCAAAAATGCGAAGTAAATTATTCAGAAAGTTCTGTCTTACATTTATAAATAAAAGCTTGTTGCTTTCCATTTTAATCAAGGTTTTAATTTTAGAATATTTCAAGATGCTGTAATTAGATTTGGAAAATTTTGTTTTGGACTAATATATAGTGACTGGACTACATTTCTGTCATCGATTTTTATATTTTTAAACACTGTTTCTGAAATCATAATGAAAGAAGCACTATTTTAAAAAAGGCCTTGTGATTCTGACTTCATTTTTATAGCAGTGTGAAGAGAGAGAGGTTTTCCTGAACTGGTTTGTGCTTGCATAAGCTGCTAGGAGTAATAGTGTATGACTACATGTGGTTAGTGGACTTAGAATAGTAACCACAGGGTACAAGAGGCTCAGTTTTGAAATGAACTGTCAATGCAAAAGCCAGGGCTTTTGAACTTTCTAGTCTCTAAAGTCTTATCTATGTACCAGAGCTAAGTTTGAAAACACTTTTAGATTTAATTGTGCATTTGCAGTGAAGTAACATTAGTTTATTAATTCTAAAACCTGAAATTATGCATATACATCTTAATGCATTGTAATAATTATTTTCCTTTATGTGATTTTTATGCAGTAATTAAGTTTTGACATTTCTAGAGTTAATCTCCTTTATGGTATATATACACTCCTTTATGTTATTTACTAATCTTATTTAAAAAGGGAACATTACATATTGCATAATGTACCTCAATTTTATTGTAATGATTTTACTGGTTACCAGGTGGGGTGGCAGTTGAAAAATTTGGTGAATGCACTACGAGAGGATCCGAGTGGTGTTATCTTAACTTTGAAAAAGCGACCTCAGAGCATGCTTACCTCAGCACCAGCTTTACTGAAAAATATGAGATGGAAGCCCCTTGCTCTGCAGGTAATGAAGCTTAATCATAAGTCATACACCATCATTTTAACTATAGATTATCTCAATGATGCTTTATTGTGCTTCATCCTCAGCAGCATTTAGATTTACTCTTGTATACTTTGAAAAATTGTTTCTGAAATTATTTATCTGCGATTTGTTCTCATAGGCTTAATTGAAATTAAACCTGTTAGAACTTTTCAAAGTTAAGAAGTAATCATCGCAGTGTTCTGCAATGCAGAAAAGTAGCCTTGCATAGTTTTTTCTAGCTGAGAGACAAACCTGTAAATATGGACTAATAAATTTTAGCTTGATTTCTTGTGAAGATCTCAGTACAATGTGACCTCAAAAAAGAGGGGAGAAAAATGTTTGCGTTCTCAGTTTGATCACTGATGGAGTTACAGGAAAATTTATAAGGTGGCTGTATTCAATAAACCACTTGACCATCAAAATTTCCTTATGTAAATAAAGCTGTACTTGTGTCAGGTGTCCTTGAGATTGAAGGCATAGCACAGGATATCTGGCTGGGCACTTAATTTTAGTAAGCCTGCAATGTGCTGAAAGCTGTGGAATGGTTTCATTAAAGCTTTCATGTTTAACTCTAGGATAAAATGTCACTGTGATGGATTAATCTAGGAAATAAAAGTTAGGTTCAGACTGATGAAGGCATGTAACTAACTGATGGAACCAACAAATAATCCATTTTTCCATTCAGTTCAGACAGAATACTGTTGAGAAATTTATTTTGTTTGCATAAAGAGTGCATTCTTTGGGACATTTTTTATTGCCGCACTAAAAATTCTAATTAAAAATTAAGTACATATGAAAGAGAAAAGATTTCTTCAAAGTTTGGGCAAAAAGAAAATGGGATATGGAAATGCCACTGCCATTATCTGTGCTCTTATGCCATTTGAAATGTTAGAAGATACATGAAAAAACTAATGCCATGAAGAACTTCTTTCGTGTGTGTGAGTGTATATATAAATATATATTATAGTGGTGAAATGCATCATAGTCTTTGAAATTAAGTTTTTAAATGATTAAGATATTTTGGCCTTCCAGATATAAAGAGCTGAATATACATGTGACAAAACCTTTCAACCAGAAATTAGTATCTGAGGATAAAATTGCAAGTCTGGATGCACGAAATGAGTGTATGAATGTCTATACTTGAAGGCTGCACTTTTTCCATGGCTTTAGTGGAAACATAAATACAAATGTAAAATACACATCATTGCTTTAAATGGGGTCAAAAGCTTTCAGTCTAAATCCTGAGTCTGTGTGAGTTTGCTATTTCTTCAGGTGAATTGGGCCATGCTCCTAAATAGTCCGTTTTGCTTCACTTTATCATTTATTACCAGCATAATTATGCCGCAGACCCCACATCAAAAGTTTCTGACTGGTGCATGGGTCTTACTCAACTGATCTAACTTTAGATCTGCTGTGTAAATATCTACATGTCATTCAGGTTTCTCGTTTAACTCCCTTTGGCCAGCAGACATATATTAGTAATTACTGATTCATCCATCTGGGCCTGTTTTCGACTGCTCTACGTCAGGATATGGTGAATTTACCACTGCACATGCCTCTCTCTGCATTTGATGATAAAGGAAATCTGGACAGCTAGGTTGAATATAGATTATCTGTACTGGATGACACTGGCCCATTTTCTGTAATCTTACAAATTTGGGGAATGGGGGGGAAATGGGAGTACTGGGGGTGGGAGCATTGGTTCTTGATATTAACATGAAAACCTAAATATTTTCAAGCTAATATGAACACAAATGGAGATACTGTTAAACATTGCAGATATAATTCTGGTATCATGATGGTATTATTCTGATTTTTATCAAACATGACACCAGGAAAAGGCCAGAACCTCATTCAGTGCTTATGTGTGCAGTGGGCACATGTGTGTCTGTTGTAATTTATAATTTTAGTGTGAGAAACAACAGTTTTCTGAAGTAGGCGAAGTGTGGACAAAGCTCCAGGGTAAAGTGCAAACTTTGGAAGATGCATAATGTGGAAATTTCTATTGTTTATTTATGCAGATCAGAGTTGAACAGATGTTAAAGTCAGCTGATGTTAAAGTTTAAATGTAGCCTAAGTGTGAAATTAGTACTGTATATTTTATCAATAGCAAGCATGAAACGAAGTCTGAGCGCGGTGTAATTTTATAGCTGTAAAAATATGAAGAAATAATGTTTATTTAACTAATTGTCTGGGAAAAAATCTTCAGAAAACTGTAACAATTGCAATTTGATGCTATGGCTGGTCTGAAATCTCTTATGTTCCTGATTCACATATTGGGGCTATTCTTTAATAAAGCTTGGGAAGTAATGGGAGAGGGGAAGGAGGAAAATGATAGCGAATACCAAAAAAAAATAAAGGAAAGCAGTACTTAACATCAACTTTGCAAGCAGGGTTGGTTATGGTCACTTGTTTTCCCATATCAGGATGCCTTGAAAAATATTTGAGAATGTCACAAATGTGCTGACATCCCAGAGTCAGGTTAATTGAACTATGTGTATTATTCAACAGACACAAGATACAAGGAAATTGTGACTCAATAATAATTCTCTTTAAGTAAATATAAAGTAAATAATTCCGTTAAATATTCAAAATATTATAGAGTGAGATATTCAGATGAAATTCTGATAAAATGGGAAATAGGATCATCAAAAAGACTGCTGTGGTCTTCTTGTATCTGCAAATAGAGTGAACACAGGAAAAATGCAGTGTCACAACCTAATTGTATTGTGATGGATGAGGTGGGAAGGTGGAAGTTTGCCATAATAATGTAAGTAGCATGACACAAAATCAGACTTGAGTTTTTATATGAATCCCACCAATCAATATGTTCAACAGCTGATGCTGTAGGTTTAGAAGGTAAATATTTCAGTGCATTAAATTAAGAAGCTCATTTACATTAAAATTTAGATTGTGATGTTTAAATTGAGAACCTTTGAAACTCAATTTTAGCTTAAAATAAATAAAGTGGAAGCATTATTGGTAAATTACAGTCAGCTTGTTCAGTCCATAATTGTGTTTAAGAATGTGAAGTTTACCATTTGCAGCCACATGACAAACCAGATTAATGGAGAGATAATAAATGTCTGTGAGCTGGGAAAGTGCTCCATGGGTGTCCCAGCTCAGGCAGTGCAGTGTGCAGGCACGACCAGAGTATTGAGCTGGTTTGTGTGTGGGTGACAGGGTGTCCTAGGAGTTAAATTATAAACTGGTAGTGAAATGTTTCAGAGCTTTCTGCCCACTGCTAGTGATCTAGATAAGCCATATGCCAGCCAAACATAGTCTCCAAGTCTGTAAAATGCTTTCAGATCATTCAGATATTAACTGGTTTCTAATTAACACAAATGCTTCTTAGAATTTTCAGCTTTTTACTTTGAACAGCTCTGTCTTCGCATTGCAGCCTTGCCATGAATTAGGAGTTAAATGCAAGCTATGTAATAATTGATTAATTCTTAATTCTTCGTGATTTTTTTTTTTTTAGCAGAAGCACTTACATTTATTCTTTTCATAAACATTCTTATCCTTAGAATAAATATGAAAGGTTAGGCTAGAGAAAGAAAGAAAGAAAGAAAGAAGAAGAAGAATTATGCATCTGGTTAAGAGTCCTGAAGCTGAAATTGAATAGCTTGATGTACAGTAAAATAATACAATTAGCCTTTGGCTATACTGTGCACCATTACATAATGAGTTTGTATTTACAGACGCATTAATTCCAGCTCTGAGGTCAATCAGTACAGAAATAAAAAACTCCTTTTTTTTTTCCCTCTTGTGTCCTGATTAAAGAGACTGCTGTTTGGTTGGTTGGGTTTTTTTTTCATGTTTGCAGTGAGTTGATTGTCTGTTTCAATATCCATCACTATCCAACCTCTTCCTGATGATCAAGGTTCTCCCATGATGCATTTTAGAATCATGTCCAAATTTGTGAAGTCAAGGGATTTTTCAGCCTGTGTTTTTTGTTATTGCTTTTACAAGAGTTGAATTAGGCAGCTGTGGCCTTGGGGAACTTAGTGGTTGCTATTTGCAAAATGGGAAGTATTTATTATTATGGTATTGTACCATAAGATATTACAACTGCAAGACAAACCTTACTAAATTTGCCTTCCACTTTTTTGATAGTCTGATCCATTGTGTGAGAACCTAGAATGATATTGCAATATTTGTATTTCTGACTGCCACTGAATATGGTGAACAAACTAATTAACCTTAACCTTTAATTTTTTTTTTTTGTTTGTTTTCCTTGTTTGACATAGGAGGTGACTTTATCTTTGAACTCTCCAAATTTTTGTCTGGCTCAAAACCTAACCGAAATAAATTTCCTCTACTCTAGATTGTCTGTTTTATTTCTCCTTTCCACTTTGTGTTATTTTGGGGAGGTTTCAAAGGAAGGCCCCTTCAAGTGCTGTTTGAATAAGGGTGCAAAGTTCAATAGAGAAGATTCTCAGAGCATACGAAATTCTGTGTAAATTGCTGTCAGCACACTAGCAAGACCCTAGCTGCAAAGTCCTCCTGTGCCTTCTGGAAAATGCTTTGTTAATTTCTCAAAAGAAAATGGACTTTATTACAGTGTGGAAGACTCTTCATCCAGGTGTTTTTTTCAATACAGAAAAGGAGTGCTAGAGCAACAAGTCAATTTGGAATGCACCACGTGTCAGTGAGAAGGCTCTTTCTCATGGCAGTGAGGCGGGGCAGGTCCAGCTGCCAGCCACATCTGGTGTGTTGATTTGGGAAAAACCTTCTGACCCCTCCTTCAAGCCTTTTTAAATATCACCTTTTGTATATCTTTATAGTTTGCTGTACTGTTTTGTATTTGATTAAATTGTACTGTTTTAAAAGCACCAGCAGCTCAGTATTTGTAGTTTTTTTAACAGAGTTTGTTTTGGATTAGATGTGCATCATATTTCCACTGTTATATATTCAGCTTTTCATTTTCCTAAGAAGCAACGGCAACAATAAGAAGTCCTTTGTTTGAAAGAAAATGCTACTTTTTATTATTTTTATTCATTATTTTTTCTTACTTTATTATATTGCCTCCTTTATTCATCTAGATACAATGTTATATACTGTTTTCATAATTTATTACTATAACTAATGATCTTACACTTTTTAATTATTAAATTTGAATAAAATACTAACTTGTTTGCTTTTAAATTACTTAGTTGTCTTTTAACTGGTTGGGAACTGGGCATTCTTTGTAGCACTGTTAAAATGAACTGTGACTGAATTGGAGTATCTCATTATTTCATGTCATGATTGTACTTATAAAATGTCTGTTTATTGGAAACATTTTGTTCAATGTATTGTTGTAACTTTAATCCAATATGAAAAAATATATTGGCAGTAAAATCTGCTTATTGAGGCAAATAATGTATAAAGATACTGTAATTTTAAATTTTGTATTAGTTTCGCTTATATTTTGAAAAATGTCTTTTTCTGGAGCAATGTTTCTCAAACTTACATTGCAGCTTCCAGGGGAGTTAATGAAAGGTTCAAAGAGTTTTAAAAAACATAAAAAAGAATTTTAGATAATATATATTAAATATTGATTACATTCATTGTTTAGATAGAAAAATCAATGTGCTGACTCACTGGGACACCCTCTCAGTTTCTTCAGGACTGGGAGTGTGAAAAGCAGCAATGGGTCCTGTTAGCAAGAGGGAGGTGGGGACCACAGGGACAGAACAGCTCCTGAAGGGTAGTGTGTGCTGTCAGTCAGTACTTACAGGGATTTCCTTATTCCTGGTGTTAGAGAAACCAAGCTGCTGTGAGTAAAGATGTTTGGTTCCCTGTTCTGCAGCCAGGCAACAGTTTGGGGAAGGCTCTCTAAAGACTGATGAACCTGAGGAAGGGAGGTGCATTCAAAATGTTTGAGAAATAGTACTCCAAAATATATTGAATTACAGATTTTGTGTCTGTCATTGTGCATTAAGATTGATGCAGAGTCATTTGTGGGACATTTTTTAGGTTGTTCCAATTTTAATATGTAACTTCTAAACTTTCTCTATCAGGGTTTTCCCATGGGCGAAGTATTCAATTCTTTAGACCTGAAAATGTTTTAGTGTTATTACTGTTTCAGCAATCCTACTTACCCTGGCCAGCCTGCCAGAAGGAGCTGCATCAGGAGAATCTCTACTCCTTGGAAGAGAATTAAATCAGTGATAGCACTGATCTCCAAGGCACCCAGTTGAGAAATACCTGACTGGAGTTGCATGTAGTTTTGTGTCCTTTGTGCCTGCATGTGGCCCACAGAGTGGCTGCCATTGAAAGAGCTGCATGAGCTGGTTACTTGCTCTTGACCAGATTGACTTGAACTGTTGAGGTGCCTACATTTCAATGCAAAATGCTATGTGGATGTACCATACCTTTAGGCTATGTTCTGAAGGCTTTCTTTTCAACCAGAAGGGTCTGAAGACTTTTGCATTCTGTATATAAAAATGAAAGCTGAACTTCTACAGCACAAGGTGGTAGTTACAGTGAGGCTCTCAGTGTGTTGAGCTACTACCAGGAGAGACCATTTAAATGTTTTTACCATGTAAAAATTCTTACTAAGCTACTTATTTACTGGTGTTGTAATGATAAATACTGGGGGTTTTATTTTTAAATTAGGATTTCCCTTTTCTTTCTAGTTGAATGGCTTTTCTGTTTCTGTGGAAATAAGCAGAGAGTTGAATTTGGCAATGCAAAAGAAATATAGAAAATATATGAGACATCCTGGTATGTTTTGGGACAATCCTACAGGATTGTACCTCCACCTGGATTGGATTATGATTTCTGTCCCCTTGGGAGCTCCAGGTGCTCTGGGAAGGTGAATTCACTTTGGCATTCTTTGGGGTACCGCAGTCATTCAGAATGTCTGCAGTTACACTGTGTCTTCACCTCTCACATCACTGGCCTTCAGTGAGTTGGATAGCTTGTGGCTTTCTGTGTTAGACTGAATGCCATTTCTTCCTATTGTACATACTGTTTTAACCACCCTCCTGTGCTAAAAGATGAAACAAAATACACATTGGTCAAAGATGCACAAACCCAAACTGATTTCCAGGATCAACCAGCAAATTCCCTGGAGGACAAACTGACTTGTATGTCAGGGCTGTGTGTTATACCACACAAATTCCTCAGACTTCAGAAAATAGGGCAATATCATTAGAATTTAAATAGTTGCAGCCAAGTATTCTAGGCTGTAGCACAAGGGAAATTCTTTCCCTATGTCCTCTAGCCCTCCAGCAGCTTGTCAGGGTCACCAGAGACACATCAAACTCTTTGTAAGTCCAGAACACTCTTATGCTTGAGCATGATTTTCCCTATGTGACATAAACCATAAGCTCATATTGGCTGCCACCATTCCAGTTTCTAAGTCCCTTTCCTCTTACCTCCCCTTCCATGCAGATAAAGGCTTGTCTTCTTCATATAAATGGAGAAGAGCAAGCCCATCTATACAGTTTGTCTTCCTCTATGTTTCTGCTAGTATGAGCCAGGAGCAAACAGCTTGGGCTTAACAAGCATAAACAGGATCTAGGTCACAAAATCCTCTTGGCTTACAATGAAAATTAATTCAACAGGCTACTCAGCAAGCCACAAAGTGTTCTTGTTATAGAAGTGTAAGGTACCAGAAAGGTAACAAACACTGTTGTATTAGAGAGTGGTTCAAAAATACTGCTTAAAATATACTATGGCTACAGTGTTACAAATGAAAAGTCAAAGGATAAGATTTTTCTTTCTCTGAAAAAGGGATGTTTAGGGTGTTTTTTATTGTTTTGGGTTGTTTGGGGAGTTTTTTTGACCTGTTTTTGCCGCCAATTCTTATTTTTGCAGACTTGTCTTGTTTTTAGTGGTTGTAAAGTCTTCTACCTGTCTGGTTTTTTGTGTGTGTCTTTCTCCCTTTCTTCTTGTAAATACTGGCAGTCTTTCTTTGGCCTGGCAGTAGAATACTCTCATTAACTCTAATGAGCAGCAGAAGAGTTAAGCAGTATAACTGTTTATGAGAGACAGAATTTGAACATTCAAACCCAGAAAACGTGTGTCAGTTTATAGCTGTTGCTCTAAAGGTGGACTTGCAAAGTTTTAACAAGCAAATTTTAAGCATGCAGTTTATTATTTTAGAGCTACATAGCAGCTAACACAGCTCTGTTCCTAAAACAAGGCAGTAACTGGCTAAAGGGTGAGGTTTCCCAAGTGATATTCCTTGTTTCTACATACAGATTGTAAAAAAGTACTGCAGTGGTGGGCCTTGGCCTGATAGGCATAGATTTGTATCACTTATCACCAGCTGACGAGAGGCCAGCATTATGGCAGTGTTCCTGCTTTAAACTTTTTGGGTTTTCTGCTCCAGTGTCAAGATTAATGTCTATAAAATGATAACTGATTATTCTGCACAGGAATACCCTTTTGGTCTGTCATAAAGTATTGATAATAGCGCTTGGAGAGAGGGATCTTTCTATGCACCCATTCAGTCCACATTTAGAGCTTCTCTGCCATCAATACAATGTGAAATGTTTGTGTCTTCAAGTAGTTACTAAGGTCACAAATTGTAGGTATAGTGAACTCTCTTCAATCCCAGCACTTCTTTCTTCAAGGAGTAAACTTCCAAAAAGATGGAGAAAAAAACTCTTCCAAAGCAAAACTCAGTATATTTTAATATTACATTCTTTTTAGGGTGTATGAAGATATTCTTGTACTTGCTGTTCTGCTTGCTCTTTTTCTTCTGCCTGAGTTTAGCTATCACACAAACAAAGCCACACAAGGCTTTTGTTTTTAGACAGACGTGTTACTAAGCAGACTAAAACAATCAAACTTTTCTTCTCATTTGATTTTTCTCCATCTGCGTAGGGACTTGGAAAATCTTGTGAAAATCTTTTAAAAATGTGATTAAGAGGAAGGATTCTATCTGGACTGAAATGATAGCTAGGATGCATGGTTATTTTGCAAGGAGGGTACAGTTTATTTACCTGTGAGTAAATGTTATTTTGTGAGGAGTGTGCCCAGGGGAGTGAAGAATAATAATAATCTCCAGTTGATTCTCTCATAGCGTGTGTGCTCTGAGGATGCAGTACCTGATTTAACAGCATCTGCAGGCATAAACTGAAGCTTTTACAGTTAATTCTTAAGCTGTAGAGCAGATGGGAGGACTTGACATTCAGTTTAATGCCTACTTATGCACCTTTTGCTGTAAACAGTAGACTTTTTTTACAATGTTAGTTTAATTAAGGAGTTAACTGGATTCTGTATGTTATTTGCTCGTTAAGATTTCACCAGTAGCTCTAATGATAACTAATTTTATGGGCATTGGCAATAAACTTGCTGTGCTAAAGGGAAAACAGTGTAATCAGAGGAGTCAATTTTATAAGCACAATACATGTTCATTTGTAGATCTGTCTTCTTAGCATGAGTGTTTTTTTAGTCAGTTTAAAAGCACAAAAAGTGTTAGAACTGCTATTTCTTTAGCTTTACAAACTATATTCTGGTTTTGGCTTTTACAAATAAAAATTTATAATATGTAAGGATAATTCTGATTATTTCTCTCTCTCTTTTAAACCAGCCTCTTATTCCTAGAAGCCCTACAAGCAGTGTTGCTACTCCATCCAGCACTATCAGCACACCTACAAAAAGAGACAGCTCTGCCCTTCAGGATCTCTACATACCCCCTCCTCCAACAGAACCTTATGTTCCAAGGTAAAAAAGATCATTTCACAGTACAATTTGATATAAAAAATGTTTGTGAAGTAACCAACCATTCTGTTCATACCTTTACTAGTCTGCCCTGCAGGTAATCCTGTATTAATACTGTATTTTGCAGGTAAACTGTTTACTAAAGGTAGATGTGTTGAATTGGACACACAATATTTTGAATCAGTATCTTATCTGCAAAATGGACAATAGCCTTTAGAAAAGAAGGTTCAATACATTATTTTCTCAGATGTGGGGTAATCAGTATACTGGAACAGTCTCATCCTCATTCAGAAGAGCAAAAGTTACCTGAAACCCTAAACCTGTAACTAGGATTGGAGCTCATATTTGTCCCCAGTAATCATGATGCAGCAAGGGAGTTAAATGCAAGAGACTTTTCAACTTCAACAACAGCACTGTTCAGTCCTTCCATAGCATTTTCTTTTTCAGATATATTTGATTAGACAGCATTAGAGCAAGTTTCAGGTTTTTGTTTTAGTGTGGCCACTCTGCTAGACTGTGCAGTGACCATGCTGTTCCCTGTCAATGTAGCTGCTACTCTGACCTTCCCTCTGGAACAGGCATTTTCATCTCTCCCAGGTCCCTGGACTTGCTAAGTCAGAAGGGCAACACATCTTCCTTGCAGATCCATTAGCCCACCTTTACACAACTACAAATGATTCCTTATAATTCCATAATGTGCACAGATACTGTGTTCCTGAAACTCTGAGAGAATTATAGCTTACAAATAGTACTTAAAAAAAGTGGATACCCAGAGGTGTAGGATTGTACTTAAGAGAAATCAGAATTCCTAAAGCTTCCATAATCTTAGACACAGGTTATCATATGTTCGGTTAACGTATTTTTAAATTACTTGTTGCTTTTATTTTAGTTACCTTTCTGTGAAGGGTTATAAGGGCAGCATGTTCTTTCTTATACCTGTGTTTCTTGTAGCTGAGTTTTTCTTACCTTTTCTTATCAGCAACTCCTCTAAGCAGTTAATAAGATGTATGACCTGATACTGATGGGACTTTCCAAGGGCTTGTCCAAGAGTGAGGTATATGGCAAGTTAAATTGCCTGCTGGGGAGGAGAAGTTGAGATGAGAAATTCTTGCCCTTCAGAGATAAGGAAAACCTTCCAGGGCAGAAGTGTGATTTTGACTTCATGAGGGTGTCAGAAGCCTTTTGTGAAGCCTTAAGTTGTGTCCCATGTTCCTTCCTTATCCTTGCCTCATCTGTAACTGGCTTGGTTTCTGTTCTCAGAGAAAAAAAAATATTTCAAATGTGACATATATAACTGAGTTGAACTTACTCATAATCCAGTTTACTATAACTATTTTTTTTCTTTCAATTAAATGAGAACATTTTCAGTCACATCACTTGAATTGTGCACAGGAATTGAATATGCATTTTACTTCCCTGATAACAGTTTTTTGTTATGCTCACATAAATATTTTAAGGATAGGGTTTTCAGAAAATTTACAGAAAATAACCAATTATTTAATTCTAATCCATTAACATAAAGCTGGGGGGAAGAAAAACCCAACCAAAACATAGTCTTGGGTGTGTTTCTCTTTGAATGCAGTAGTCATGTGGTAAAGACCTGATGCTCCTCAAACTATACTATCTTAAAAGAAAGTACCTTTGTACTGATTCTGATTATGTTTACCATGACAAATTGGGTTTTTTTGATAAGAAGTGTATCCTCATTTTTAAAGCATTTTTGGTGAACTTTCACTACTCTTCACCTTTTGAGTTCTGCTCTAGAAATTGAGATCTTCCGAATGAATTTTGATTATTTTTTATAACATCTCTTAAATCGTGATAATAATGCAGTAGTTTGGGCCAAGTCAGATTAAATCTTATAATACATATTAGTACAAGCTGTAATCTTGTAGACAGATTAAGCTTTGTACATTTGAATTTTTTCATCAGCTTAATCCAAATGGACTATTCTTGATTTCACCTGTCACATAGGGTGCAGTGTTTCTGAATAATTTATTTGGGCATTTCTTCAGGTTTTTTTGTCCATGATTAACTATATTAAATCATGTGTATATTTTGGGTATTATCAAACTGCTCAACATCTGTTTCTCAGTTTGTTGTTGCCATTCCAAAGGAGTAAAGCAAACCAACAAGCTTCCTTTTTTTACTGGAATAGAGGAAAAGACTTGTTATTTTGATGTGAGTTGTAAAACCCAAAGCCTTGGTGGTGATACCCACAGACAGTACAGCTGCTGATGTACCCTTGCTTGGATGGCACAACAGGAAGGGATCAACACTTTCCATGTGCTGGTTGCTTAGGAGTGCTGGTTGTATGTTAATGCCTGCTTATATTTATCAATAAATACATACTTAACTCTGTACTTAACTCCATGCTTGCAGTAAAGCTCCCTCCAGGTCAGGCTGCACTGCCTTGCTTCTGCCAGCCCTGATGGTGGTTGCAGCATCAGTTAGCACCTGGCTGGTTTTTGTCAGTCTCCATCATGTTACCTGCTGGGATCCCCAGCTCTGCCACCACAGAAAGTCCCTGACTGGAGGAGAACCCACAGTGCTGGTGGGGCTGCACCAGCCTCCCTCACTGAGCCAACACCACTCTGCTCTGGGAAAGCAGCTTGCCAAAGTGAGTGTAGTGATCAGTGGGGGTTTGTGATGCTGTCACACCAAGGCAGGATGGCCTTTTCTCATCCTTCATGGCTGCCTGGGTCCTAGGAGGAGGCTTTGCTTGGTCCTCAGATGGAGTCTCAAGGTGCCAGGTGAGGTAGGGGTCAAAGGACAAGCTGGGCCATCTGCTTTTGTCGGAGAACAACCCCTGTGAACTTCCATGTGAGTTCCAAGCTGGCCCAGCATGTCTCTTGATTACCTCTTGAATACCTTCTCTTCTGACTACCTGCATTTTGCTGCCCAGAAATGTCTGATCAGGTCTTTTGCAGCCATCTCCAGGCAGTTCTAGCAGCACATTTACTAGATGAGTCTTGGTGCACCCAGTGCAAGAAAGTGCTCCTAACCCAGCACAGCTTTCTCTTGTTTGATGCCTTTTAGTAGTTTCTGTTTTCAAAGAGTGGGGCAGGGATGCAGGAAAGCAAAAGGATCTTGGGGATCTGACACAAAGTGCAAAGTGAGCACCATGCTGGGGTGGCAGCTGATAAGCAGGTGCTACACAGTGTATGTGAAACTGCATGGATGTACCTATACAACTTCTAGACCTGAAATGACTGTGCAAATCTATGTCAGGTGTCTGTATGTCTTCTGTGCCTGGTTCTTCTTGATCTGGGATAAAGTGTAAGGAACCAGACTGAGTTTGCTGATGCTTGCCATGTAGCCATGTCTTAAAAGTATCCAACGTATTTAAAAATGCCAGTATAAAAATATAAGGCCAACATTATTCCTCTGCCCTAAATCACAGAGTGACAGGTAGATTCCAGATAAAAGAAAAATGAAGAGTAACTGAACATCAATTTTATTTCTGTTATTCTTTTCAAGAGAAATCAATGAAATGGATAAATCAGTAAAGAACTGAGCAAACAGAAATGTGTGAGGTAGCTGGCATATAAATGCATACATATAAATGTATCCTGTGTGATCCTGATGTGAGGTGGATTTCATCTGATTCAGTGTATGAAATATTGACACAGGCCCACGTTTATTGCAATATTCACAGTATAAAAAAAACAGTGTCTTGTCTCAATATATTAAAAACTTCTATTTTTAACTATAGGGATGAAAAGGGAAATCTCCCCTGTGACGATGTCGGCCGACATATAGTGGGCAAACCGGTTCATACAGGATCTGAATCTCCAAACTCATTTCTGGACCAGGAATATCGGAAACGCTTTAATGTGGTTGAAGAAGATGCAGTTTTGTACTGCTATGAGTATGAGAAAGGAAGAACAAGTGGTCCTGGAAGGAGAGAGAGCACACCGACATATGGTACAGCATTGATCCCATAAAGATAATCACCATTTGTTGATTTTAGGATTTTCATGCATCTGCTTTTGTTTTTAACCATGAAAATATTTCTGCTGGCCATTGATTTTTCTGAGAATTCAATACTGCTTTAGTCCAGTTTCAGCCAAAGTTCTTATTCTGTTATAGGAAAGAAAAATACTTACTATGATAGATAAGTCCAGTTTAAAATTGATGGGTTATCTGAATATATATTTTTGCTATCAGCTTAGTTTCCCAGACCATGTTTTTGTATCATTTTATTGATAAAAGTATATTTAAAAAGCTCATATTTTTTTACTAAAAATATGGAATAGAAATTTTCTCTATTACAAGGGAAAGTTTTGGAATCCAGCTTTGGAAATATTTTCCTAGGTATAATAACAGTCAAACCCTTCAGATTTACCAAGAGATGACATGCTGCCTTCATGTTGCGCTGATCTCTAAAAGTCTTTAATTTTTCTTTAGTACCAGAGTTGAAGTATGACTGCTGACAGTGTGTTTTTTCTTGGTAATACTGTATTAACCTCCTGTAACTTCCTATATTGCAAGTGGTGGCTTTTTACATATAGCTGTTCCTCTTTATTTGAGATCAGGCTGTTTAAGAGGGAATTTTGCATGTAAACATGCACATGTATCCGTGCTACATCCACATCTTGGATTTCGGCTTATTTAGGATGAGAATTCAGAAACAATTTGTGGTAAGAGTTTGAATGTTCAAACCCTTGTACTCCAGCTTATTTTACCCTCGAAACTGTTGGAACTCTTCCTTTAGCTAGTATGTTAACTTGTTTCAGCTTTGGACTGGGAGAACTGGTTTTCTGTTTCCAAGTATAAAATTGTACAGTCAGAATTGTTAGGCTATGGAAGAAAATGAAGAGGAAATCTCGTGTTTTAAAAAGGTATTTTGACTGCCATAGTATTAGCTAAGCACACACTTGATTATTTTTTAAACCTACCTGCTACATTACTTCAGTTCTTAAATTGAGCTCAAGCTGTATGTTAGACTTGTTATAACAATCCTGTCACCATATCCCTTTGTGAGGAAAATAGATGTAATTTATGAGTCAGCATAGATTCCAGTACATCATGCAGCCAAGCCCCAGCTAGCCAGCATGAGAACCTTGATATAAATTGAACTTGAGCTGTGCAAAGTATCCGTAGGACCTGGAGCAATGCGCTTGCCCAACATGAAAGGTTGCATTTTCACAAAATGTACCCTTTCTACACAAGTACACCATCCTGCTGAAAAATCTTCAGTATCCTTTTGATTTCAAAGTGTTTTCAGGTGTTTTCTAACCATGCCCATTCTATGCAAAATAAATGCTAAGTTTTCAAAATGGATATATCAATTTTATTACTCCAGTATTTCAAATATTACAATTGGTGGCAGCAGTCAGTTCCATTAACAGAGATGTACTCACTGCTTCAGACATTAAATTTTAATACTGGTGGTTGAGAGTGAAGAACACATTTCTTCTTCAAGGACTGCTGAATCCATTATTTTGTTATAGGATAGCTTTTTTTAGCCTTGTTTTCTGTTAGCAGATAGGGTCATAATGACATGGATCAAAGACTCAGCCATTATTTAACACATTTGTTGTACAATCTTTCACTTTTGATCTCACTTTTATTTAATGAATTCACATCTTCAAGTCCGTTTTCAAGTGTATTTTCTAAAAATATTACCATTTCAGCATTAAATTCTAAAGTTTCCCACATAGCATTTGTTAACATAAGGTTTGTGGGTAGGCATGACCTTAGGGTTTCACAGAAGTCTGGAAAATTACAATAACACTCTTCTGGCTTATGGTCGCCCATTAAAGAAGGTCAAAGAGAGTTCCCAGACCTATAGAAATAATTGTTTTCAACATGTGCTTACCATTAATTTTGTGCTGTGTCAATTTTTCTACAAAAATTTTCTCAGTCCTCCTTCATGAGAGGTTAATAAGGCCCTCTGTAATTTCTTTTTTGGAATCTTTTGACATTTTTTGACAATGTTAACAAAGATATTCCTCTCTCATGCTCTTACTGGCTTTGAGCTCTTCCATAGTTGCTGCTAATTGGCCCAGGAAAGCTTCTGTTCACATGCAAAATAAAAATTTTCCTGAGTGTCCTCCTCATAGAAAAGTGATTAGGGAATCCGTAGGGGTTAAAAACAGGGTTGTTAGGAGAGGTAACAAGCAAATGAAACTTGAGCTTAAGGAAAGAAACAAATTTGATCATTGCAATTTTAATGGCAGATACAAAAGCAGGTACTTTGAACAGCTGAAGGTTTTGCAGAAAATTTGTTGTTACTTCTGATAACAATCAGATTTTAGCAATGTTTTGTAGCTTTATTAAGTTTGCAGTTCCTATTAATAAGATTCTGTGTGTTCAGCCTCAAAAAGAAAAGAAGTTTTTATTTCTAGAAAAAGAAACTGTTGAGAGCTGTTTGTGATCAATTAAACTTGATCTGAATACATCTGCACTCAGGAAATGACTTTGTGTGCACTAAATATCACCTGCCTCAGTCAGACTTAAATATGTGTCCCTAAATAGTAAAATGAATGATAAGTGAAAATTTAAAATATGTGATTTTCCTAAGTACTGATGTATTTGTGACCCGATCCTGTGGTTTGTAGAGAACATAAAACTTTTTGTCAATTTTTTTTAAAAAGATGATAAAAATTTTACCATTAGGCTGCCTGCATTGTGCTGATGTGTTTTCCATGGACGCAGTACTTCAGCAAGGCATGTTTGAATATTCATTTTCATTATAAACATGTCTCTTTTTTTATGCATATCATGCATTTAACCTCAAAAATGTGGAGTAAGATTTTCATTTAGGGATTTTTTACGAAAATAATTTGCAAGACTTCTGAAGGTTTTACTTTTAGCTTTGCTACTTTAAAAATCAAATTATTTACTCACATTTGGGGTTTGTGACTGGTAGATTGATTTTAAAAAGAGCAAGGGCTGATCTTGTTGGGAAAACATTTTGTTTTCAGTCTGTCAGATAATATGCCCTGTGCTATACTTCTGTTTTGTTTCAATACCTTATTTGCCTATGCTTTGTTATACACTATTTAACTTGCTATTTACCTGTGCTTTGTTGTACATTATTTAACTTGCTAAATAGTTCAGACCACTCTAAGTGGCCCCACTAGGTTCCATAGCACACTGGTTTTACTGATTTCTGACTATATATGTGCAATCCTTAAACAGAAATAATTTTTTACTGCATTTTTTAAAATCGTCAGCAGCTTCCAATCAAAATTTAAAAGATAGAATAGCTTCAGCTATTCTTTTTCTTGCTGTCTGAAGTCAAAGTGAATTTAGCAATGATAACATACTTTGCTTTCCGTGGATGAAATGCTATGAAAAAATTACATGTAGAGGTTTTTGACTTCCTTTCTTACTTGGCCACTGATGGATGTTATAAGCCCACCAGCAAATATGCTATTTGTGAGGGTACTTCAGTGATATGCACAAGTTTCTGTTACCAACAATTCACATATAATTTAAAACAGTTCTCCCATGTGTATGCCAGGGGCTTCCAGAATAAAAATAGACACTGCTCAGTGAAAACTGAAGTAATTTGAATGTGTTTGTCAGTGTCAGATGTCACTGCATTGATGATTTTGTAGAGCACTGGATTTGTTTTCTAAACTGAAAAAAAAAATCCATTAGCTGCCTCTTTTCTATTAAAAAAACAGAAGTCCTGTCTTAACCTCTTGTTCAGAGGCAACCCTGGATCCTCTTTCATAAGCAACCCTGTAGAATAGCAGCTTAGTACATAATTTGTTCTTTCTTCTGAAGAATGTTGGGTAAATGCTGCCTTATGGTGCATGATCTCATTTTTTTCTTCTGTTTCTAGGGAAGCTGAGGCCTATTTCTATGCCAGTAGAATATAACTGGGTGGGAGATTATGAAGACCCCAATAAAATAAAAAGAGATACTAGGAGAGGTAAGTAATCTGAACACAAATCTTATACAAGGCATTGTGTGTTTTATCTTGCTTTAAGCTATATATTTCAACATCATTTTGCTGCTTGCTTAGCTATATATATAGGTTTGTGAACCTGTTTTGGTATTTTCTTTATTATGTATGCTTATTTTTTTGCAGTTTATTTTAGGATTGAGGAAGTTGGTTGGAAAATTCTAGAGCAGCATGGGATTTACTTCAAAATCAAAGAGGATAAGTTCTTCAAAATTTTGGGTTGTGAGGCTTGAATGCATAACTCCGCATATAAAATTTTGACCTCTGTGAGTGCTGTTATCAGCCAGGAACAAGATGTTACAGTAATGATAGCTATTTCTGTAAAAATATAAACTAAATATTCAGTAGGGATCAAAAAAGGAAACACTTAGGTATTATTAGGAGAAGAATACAAGACCAAATTTAGAAGTATTCTTATGCTGCTGTATCAGTTTTTGCTCATGCTGTGTGTGTGCAATTCCAGTCTCAATCTCTTAAGAAAGGTGCAATTGAATACAAGAAGGTTTAGGAGACCACAAAAATTAATCAGATGTGTGAGTTGACTTCTAAACTGGTCATTTAAGCAGGCTGGCCATTATTAGTTTGGGGAACTTAATAAGGACATAATAAAGGTTTATAAAAGCTTGTGTGGAATGAAGTAAGGAAATAGGTTTGTCAGTGTTTGATCTGAAACAAGAGCAAAGAGATCAAGTATCTCTTTTGGATGCTAGATAAAAAGAAAATTAGCAGGTGCAGTTCATGTTCAAGCTGAAGAACCTCTAGCCACAGGAGGTTGTGGATACTAGAAGTTCATGTTAATGCAAGGAGAGACAGACAATTTTGTGAAAAAGAAATCTGCTGAGGTTTCCTAAATTGACAGACATTGTTTCTGGGTCAGGATGTCTCAGTTACAAATCGGTACATAATGGAAGAGTATTCAGGGAATGTATATATGATATAGTGAATGATCTCCAATGAATGTTCAGAGCAAATTACTTTGAAATGTGTGGTACCACTGACCTTTGTATTCATTAGGATTCCTGGTAAAAAAGTAGCAAAACCCCCAAAATTATAATAAGTCCGTAATTGGTCATTTTTTAAAAAATCCAAGGCAAAATTTTTGTCTTCTTTTATGTTTTGTTGCCTTTATTTAAAATATATCATAAAAGAGTCATGTATTTTCCCTATGAAAAGTTTGCTCTCTTACTATATCTGAACCAAAGAAGCATATGGTTTTTGTTAATGAAATAGTCCTGGAGAGTTAAAATTGACAGTAGATTTTAGCAAGAATATTGCATGTTCTGGAAGCAGGATTTACATGCATGCAGCAGTTCACAATGATGTTTTGCATTACTTTTCTTTCAACAGAAAATTCATTGCTTCGCTATATGAGCAATGAGAAAATAGGTCAAGAAGACTACATGTTTCAAAGGAATAGCAAAAAGGATACTGGGAAAAAGTCCAAAAAGAAAGGAGACAAGAGCAGTAGTCCAAGTCATTACTCGCTGTTGCCTAGTTTACAAATGGAGTCATTGAGACAAGAAGTCATGGGCACACCTGGACCAGAAACTGCTCTGTACCATGTGAGTAAAAATAACATTAACAAAAGTCATTGCTCTGTGCTTGTGATAAGACACAGTCTTGGTTTTATAGTGGTGTTCAAACCTTCTCTGGACTGCTGCTGTTGCACTGATTTATATTCTTCAGACAATAACTAGGTCTCAAAGAAACATTTTAAAATTGCAGGATGGACAGCATTGTTTTATTTCCTTTATTGGAAGATGGCATTTTTGAAATGCAGTGTGGTACCTCTGCCTTGACTGACTTGCTGCTGATGGACAGGGAAGCAGCAGCAGTTTCCTGACTGGCTAGAAACCTTCTTCCCAGCATCTCTTACCACTGCAGTATGCTAGGTGTTGTCAGACAAGCCCTTTGCTGTAGGTACTTGGAAGGCCTGATAATGGCAGGAAAACTTGTGGGAGGTGTTTGTTTTTCTTCTGAGGTAAGAGGAGCTCTAATGCATGTTTTTAAGAGGAGCTCTAACTGTTTTTAACATACAGGCCTCGGGAATGCAAGTATAATTGTGAAGGTTTTGCTGAATAGGAAGCAAAAGGAAAATTGCAGTAACTTTCTTGTTTTTAAGTGTGTCCAAAAAATGGAGTTAGAATATCACAACATATTTTAGATGTGCTAAGACATTCACCCCGTAGCACTTGCCATGTATCAAGAGAACACTCATCTCTCAGTGACATTTCTTTCTCAGTATATGTTAAATTCCTGACACTATGCAGTGACAAAAACTTTTATTTTAAGGTGCCATCATTTTTTTTGCTTTGGTTCCCTCTATCACATAATAAGTCTAGTTTCCAAATTTTCGTACAAAAATAAATTATATACACAGGAACTGGAAGATTCTCAAAGCTCTGGTTTGAAAGTTAATGAGCAACAGCAAGTGAAGAATTGAAAACAAGCATTTTTCATTTGCTTTGGATATCCATCCACAAAACACTTGAAATGTTGCCACCCCAAATTCCACCAGTATCAGCTAATCCTTCTTGTGCATCATTACCATTAAAGGATTTCTCTCTATAATGCCATTAAATCTTCAGCATCTATTTGAAAGTTTAGTTGGAGCTTATTCCTTTATAAAAATAAGTAAAGGTTATTTGTTCTTTAGAATACAAATCAGTATTGATCTGCTAACTGGCTATGGAGTAAAATGCATGAAGTAAACAGAAAAGGAATCTTGGACTATTGATTTGTCCCAGGGGAAATAGAAAGGAGCCCTTCACAAAGCATTTACAGCCCTCTGCAGGTAAATATTGCTGATGCTGTCTCTGGAAGCTGGCTGCTATGCAGTTATGATGACTAGAGAGGCTGATCTAAAACAGAGGCTAAACAGTTAAAGAATAAAGTAGGTTTTTATTGAAAGGTCTTCAAAGGACACACCTTGGGCAGTACAAGAGCCTGGCCAAGGCTGCACCCAAGATGGGACAAGAGGGCATGAGTTTTCACCCTTTTGTAAGTTTTGGTCTATTTACATATTGGGGTTAATTGTCCAATTACAGCTTCAGGTTATGAAGTCCCATCCTCTCAGATTCACTGTTTATACTTCTTGGGCCTGAAGCTGCAACAGTGTCCTTGGTTCTCAAGCTAGAAAAAGATTGTTTTGTCTAACTAAACTGTGAAGAGAACTTGTTAACATTTCATATGAAGTTCAGAGTCACACACTAAGGCAGTACAGAATCTAAAAATATGAAAGCTAAAACTTTTGGCATCAGTACCAGAGTTTCTAATTAGTGGTGATGATACTCAAGTATTCTGGTGTATACATCTTTTGCCACATAGCAGAGTCAAAGGTTTGGTAATAAATTGGGCTGAACGTTTCTTCCAATCTTAAACAGTGCAGTGAGCAAAGAAGGGGGGAGTACAGATGGCACACAAGGAACTCCTATCTGTTTGCAGTAAAATTTTACTCAGCTGTAGATAACAAATCAGAGTATGAAAACTTACTTTATGCTTAAATTGCATCTTAAAGATCACTAAAAAAGTGGCTGTCCTATTACATGTTTTTTTCAATCAGCAGCTAGCTAGTTTTTCCCAAATATTTCATATTATTTGTAAATTAAGCCTCCAGATACACATGACTTGAGTGCCAAGGAATTGCTCTGGTAGTAGTGAAAGAGCTGGAGGTTTTGTTTGGTTTAGTTTTTTTTTCAGAAGTCAAAGTTTCTCTCATGCTAGAATATCAGGGGAAGAGATAATACTGTGTCTCTGTGCTGTGTGTACCAGAAGCCAGTAGATTTTCCTAAAGCAAAGAGTAGCTTCTACCACGTGGCTTTAGTTGAATTTGAACCTGTAGTGTCTCAATTGTTTGCATAAGGTCCCAGTGCTAAAGAACACTCCACAGGGTTGTTAAGTAGCTCCAGTCCCTGATTGCTCTTGTTAAGAGTATTCACCTATTAGCCTGTGTTTACAATGTCCAGCCATAATTATAAATGTACCATTATCCTTTGGATTTAAACACCTTTTCTTCCCAAATTTATCCCTCAATATAGGATTTTACAAGTTATAATCAAACAAAATTGTAGACTCCTCTTGCTTGCATCTTAGGTTTTTCTTCAAAGATTGTGTTTTCAATCCTCTCCTCCTTCTCATAATTCTTTCAAATCTTCATATCTAATCCTAAACTATCTTAAGTATCCTTCCTAAAGGATATGTGCCAACACAGCACATAAATTTCCAGGTTACATAACCTTTCCTGTTCACTGCTTCTCTATTTTAATGCTTAAAGGACTGATTATGGCTTTTAAGCATAGCCTTGGAGAGAGAGTATGTTTGTTACTTGGTTTTAGTTTTATTTCTTCTGTAATGATACTATTTTAAATCACTTATCTGCAAGACTGATATTCCCAATCTAAAATTTTTTATCTTGCAGTCTTTGTTCTTAGATACAATAACATTGTATATGGTTGGTCATGTTGAATCCTGTGACTTCTTGTTTGTGCTTCCTGAATAAGCCATGTCTCTGAAGCAACCCTAAGAATGAAATATGTGAGAGTAAGGGCTCTGGATCCTCAAAATGGGCCCCCATGATTCCCAAGTCCATAACAGAGGAGTATTGAAGCTCCAGGAATCTGAGGTCTGGTGTGGGGTCTCCTTGTTCTGAAATTATATTTTTAATACATATTCTGTGAAATAGAAAGCATGCACATTTAATTTCTTCTTTTTTTTTTTTTTTTTCTTATATTTTCTTTTCCCTTTTACTGAATTCCCACTCAGCAGTCAGGTTTTTTGTCATTCAGTGGTCTTTTTGATTCTATGTTACTTTCATTCAGTGATGCTTTCATTCTTTTTTGACTCGATTGATATAAATTTTAAATAATTTTGGACTAGAATGCATCCCACTAGTTAATTATGAATTCCCCTTACAATTCCAGGCCTCTTTGCTTTTGAATTTTGCAGCCACTGACGTGAGCAGGTTGATAACCTTTTTATTGTAAAGCTTTTCTGCAGAAAAGCAGCTTTTACAATTATGCTGACTTCAACTCCTTCTGCTGCTTTTATGTATGGCTCTACAGAAAAGAAAAATCTTTGATCAAAAAACTACACTGCTGAATTAAATTACCACAGCAGAAATGGTATTATTTTTTGTGCTGTAAACAAAGTGGATGGTGTTAAAAAAATTACCATGGTAATGTAGAAGTGCCTGGTTGTTGTTTATTTGCTAAAAGCTATTCTGCAAAATGCCAGCAGATTCAAATTGCCATATTCTAAAGTGATCACAAGATTGTGGCAGTCTAGCATTTTTCTGACTGTCAGGATACTAAGCTTGCATAAAATGACTAGTTTCAACAGTTTCGTTTGTATTGCTGACCTACCATTGCAATCCAAAACTGCATTTCAGTTGCAGCCTTGAAAGTGAACAGGGTTTGATTGTGTCCACTGAATGTAATCAATGTGATAGCTGATACCATAGCAAAACAAAAACTAATTTGTCTTGTGTCTGTGAACCAAACATCTCTTGTATCCTCTTCTGGTGTTTCTATACAAATTTTCTATACTGCTTCGGTTTTTTTTCCCATCCTAGAAATTGGTTTCAGTATTATGTTGATTTTTAGACAAGTTTGTTCTTGCATTCTATTTTTCTTCCTCAGTATTATAAAAGAAGCCAACACAGAGTTTTTATTAAGCTGAGGCAAACTGAGCTGTTGCTAATCTGATGTACAAGCAGGTGTTCAGTGTGATCTATTTCTGTAGGTAGGAAACAGCCCAGGTGAAATTGTCTTGAACTTTTGGGGCACAAGAGATGAAAGCTCTGAGATATCATTGTAGTTTCTGAAGTTCATTATATTTTCTGTACAGAAATTTTCTGGTGTATTGTGCTTTGTTTTTGTTGAAGGAAAATAATGTGATTATTTAGGAAGGAGATAGAGTCATGGGTCAAGAGAAGTTCAACATCAGGTTAATAATAATTTGCTGCTAACTGGAATCAATACAACTTTCCCTTAGTCTAGAATAGCATTGCAATGTAAAGAAAAGGTTACAGGCTATTGTTTGTAGTAGTAAGCAAGATTTCTTTTTCTTGCATAACTCCCTACTATATACAATAGGCTGTAACCTACACAAATAAACTTATATTATTGACCTTATTTCTTCTCCCTTCCTGCCTCCCATTATCCCTCTGCCTTTTCCAGTGCATGCTCACTTGTCCATGTGTTCTTAGCAATACATAGTGACGTGCTTGTTGTAGGAAAAGTGACAGAAAAATAACAGCTTCTCACTTTGCTGTGATAACCAGACTATTTTAAATTGTTTAACTAATTAGCAGAGTTTTCTTAGTTATTTTATTTGCATTTGAAAATAAGGTAAGTCTGGTAGCAAAATTTTGTACATCAGAAACAGGTTGTCCAGTAATGGGTTGAGGAGATAAATCAAGGTTTTGTTCCATTGGGATTTTGCTGAATTTACATGTGTAGATATGCACACATGCACAATCTTTAATGTTACAGATCTACTTTTAATAAGGGAGAAATAAAATAAAAGCTATCAGCTGGAGTTGTTGCACTGCAAATTGAATTAAGTTGGTGCAACTTTGGCAAGCTTCTTTTTTTTCCTCTTTAGCAGTGTATAACCATCCATGTGGTTGAAGTGCAGCCTGATGACTCTTAATCATGTAATTAACAATAATACTTGCTGCAGTGAGCTCCCATGGAGAGCCAGGCACTATCCTTTCTCCTCTGCCAGTGAGGCAGCAAGGACCAGGGGTTTGAGGAGGGATAGTTTCATCTCTTCCTCTCTCCAGTCCTCCCAAGGTGGCCCCACCAGTGCAGCTCCTTGGGTTTCCCAGCAGAGCTGGCAGGGCAGCATCAGTCTGGCCAGGCAAGGGGCACTTGGCTGCAACAGTGCTCTTGTTGGGAATGCTTCAAGTGAAGAAGGTCTGGTTATGGACCTATTGCAAAAGTCAGTTTTTAACTAATAATGTAAATTGGAAAGGAGACAATAGTAACTTCTGCCTAAATTATGCCTATTTCCAGGTGTTTCTTGCCTCCTACAGACCCCTTCAGAAAAAATACAGGAAAATGTTTTTTAAAAGCTGAATGCAAAATGTATATACTTAGGTGTTTTCAATACAGAGAAGATTTTACCAAAAAACTCAGGATTTTCAAAACTTTAGCCTAACTCTACTTAAGTGGTTGATTTTCCCTTACTTCTGTTCCTGTCTGTAGAAAGGCTGAAAGGAAGTAAAAAGTGAAAATATTTAAACTGCATCGGTTTTGATGAAAATTTTTGAATCAAATATGCATGTATTTGTAAAACCCTTTAATTGTAGTACCCAATAACTAGCATTCTAAAAAGTGCAGAAGATGTGCATATTAGTTTCCTATTAAATTTGTGCACAAGCTACAATTTATCACAAAAATCTTCTTTATAAAAATGGCATCTAAAAAACATTAAATAGTGCAGAATGATTTACCAAAAAAACAGCCCTAACAAAACTACCCCGCTGGAAAACTAACAGTTTCCTATAATTGTAAATATCACAGTATTTAAAGAATTTCTGTTTGGCGAATTTCTTTGTTACGGATATTTGTAGATAAACAAAAAAATTTGTAGAGAAGAAGTTAAAAATCACTTGCACAGATTTTAAGTAGGTGTCTGAAATTTTGAATGTCATTGTACCATTGCAGCAGATGGAGTTGGTACATTTTCTTCTTAAAAATGTCTGGAGTCCAACTATGGCAATATTTAAATAACAAGGCTCCCTTTTTCTTCTCCCTGTTTTCACAGTGGTCTGTAGTTAGACATGTAATTGTTATAGAATAAAAAATCTAGCAGTCGGTATCAAAGTCCAGTTTAACCTAAGTGCATAGTGAAAAATATTCTCCAACAGTATGTCCATCATTTTTGTTAATACTTGAATTAATATTACTTCTTTGCTGTGGTCTTTCAAGTCCAATTGAATACATGTATTAAAATAATACTGAAACTTGCAACTAGATTACAGATTTACGTGCTTTAATTATCAGCAAAGGAAATCTTAAACTCTTTTTTGAAAATATAATTATGTAATGTAAAAAAAATGATAGATTGTTTTTCCAGTTAAAATCCATTGGCATTTTTATATTCCCAGCTGAGAAACTGCACTGTATTTCAAGTAACTGTCCAGAAATTAAATAAATATATTTTGCTTATTGTTTTTGGAACAATTTTGGAAATAGTTGTGAAAAATTTCAGTCTTTAATTACCACAGTACGAAATTATTTTAAAAATCATTTCTTCACTGCTTTGTTGGAAGTTAGCCTTTTACAGTCTAAATATAATTGTGCACATTCTAGCTTCTACTAGGTTGGAAAACAAAAGTAGCACATATGCTGTTGAAATTTCACATGTGAAAAAACTGTAATTTCTCATGATGTCTAGACTTTTCAAAAACAGCAGTCTCAGGACTGCAAGTGGGTTCCTGGGTGCCTCAGTAGAAAAGTCCAACACTGAGCTGCCTGAGTTTCTTTCTTCTCAAGTATTTGTATCTTCATGAAGCTCCAGCACAGCTTGGCTGGTAAAAGTTAAGCTCCTGGATATCCCTCTCTGGAGGTGACTGGAACATTTTAGACATTTACATCTCTAGGTTACACTGGTCACATCCCAGTTTTTGTAGTCTTTGGGGGTTGTTTGGCCTGTTCTATGACTTCAGCTCCTTGCTCCCTTTTCCATCAGTGGGCATGTAATGAGGAAATAAGGCTGTGGTGGTAACTGGGTCCACATGTGTGGAATGGAAGAAACTCACTGCATTGCAGTAGGAACTGAGCTGAAGAGGCTTATGAAGTTACAGAGTAATCTGATTTGGAGTTATTTTAAAAGCCTCGAAGTCTATTCAGAGGCAAAAGTGCTCATAAAATGTTTCTTATAACACAATGCAGAGGAGCAAAAGCAGTTGTGCTATGAAGGCATCATGAGCTTTGTAGACAGCCCTTTGCTCTGAGAGACATTTAGAAAGAGCAACACTTAAAAAATTAAGTAAGGGAAAAGGAACATAATAGGAAATAATAATAAAACATATTAGGATAAGGAAGAGGAACATAATAGGAAATTTTTACCTATTGCCTTGAGTCTGAAACACCATCATGTCCTACATTGGCCATGGGCAGCTTTGAATGCCTACATATTGGTACATTTGGGGTTTCTTTTAGTTGGATACTTGTGGGTTTCTGTATCTGATTCAGACAGGAGAGCAGCCTGTCTCATATTCTCAAGTTGGAATAGTGGGTTCCAGGACTTGGCCAGCTTCTACACGCACACAAAAAAACCCCATCTAAACAATACTGGATGTATCCTTTCATTTGAATGCAGCACTTCACAAATGTAACAGACACAAAAGTGTTAAAAAATAGTATTCATGTTGTTAAAATCTGTGTAGGAACTTCACCACTTCATAAGTGAACTGTGTAGCATGTAAAACAAACAATACAGTGAAAAAATTAATAAACAATAAGCAAAATATGCCTTTCTTGTGACAATTGGAAAATGATTGGCATAGGCATGTTTGTTGTGGTCAAAGGTAATTTTTGCTATTTCATCTGAGTTTGGCAAAATTTGGATTAAAATATATCTACATTTCTGAGAAAAGGCCAGAGAGAAACAGCATATAAATTCCTTGCTAATGAAAGATGGCTTTATATTATTTTAGACTAGTGCAATCAACATAGAGGAGTAGAGGGGCCTCCTGGGTCTAGTCCTCTGCTGTTACAGTTAATCTCTTTCACTTAATCCTGTTCAGATCTGTATTAAATCCCACATTCAAATATGGTGTCAATTGCTGTCACTAATGATGGGTCCAGTAAAAGGTGATAAACTGGCTGAATAGGTAGCCAGTTGTCACAATTCCAAGTAAAATATTGGACACAGGGGAGGAAGGATGCCAGCAAGAGAAAGGCATCTAATGACTTTGCTCGAGAAAAACAAAAGCCAGATGCCTCAGAAACCAGCATAAACTGCATAGGATAATAGGATAATTCAGTCTGAGAGCAACCTCAGGAGGTTCTGTGCTCTGGCCTTTGGCTCAAACAGGGCCAGCTCTGAGGTCAGACAAGGCTTCTCAGGGTTTGCCCAGCTGGGTGTTAAACACCTCCTGAGATGGAGACTGAATGAGCTCTCAGCCAGCCTGCAGCACTGCTTGTCTGTGCCCATGGCAGAAAAGTTGCAGAGGAGCAGCAAAACAGGTATTTTTGGCAATAGCTGATAGCAGTTTGCTCACATTTAAGGCATAGTTTTTGTTGTTTCATTGCTGCTTAGCTGAAATCATCTCGGGAATGTGCCTCACTAATCTCACATGTTTTCCTAGTTCCAGACTCTCAGTCCTTTGAACTCAGGACTGAAGAGAGTAGATGTGTATATGCAGCTTTTGTAAATGAGTTCTGTTTAAGCATATATTTTGTGAAAAAGTAATACCTAGTCTCCTTAGGAGGGAGTGCTAAATTCTTTTAATTATATGGAATAATATCTGCATTGTTCTTGGGGTATATTATTTCTGTCACAGATAAGAGAATATTTTCACATCTGCATTTCTTTTGTTTGAAAGAAATGGTTAATATTATTAATTTGCTCTTATTGGGGAAGTGGTTGCCCAAATGAAATTTGAAGGTATTGAATATGGGAGATTTTATATCTAATTCTGTATCCTTTTTGATCATTACTAAGATCCAGAATTAATTATTGCAGCAAAGCAAAATGCTCTAGAGATGAGGTAAGATTGGTTTATGGGCCATCATGAAGCACAATGGAAATCTTTTGTGGAAAATTTTTGTTTAAACTTTCTCTATTACCTCCTTTTGCATTGTGACCATGAGGGGAAAAAATGGCCTGTCATAATTTCTTTCCATGACAAAGCTGAGGAGTTCTTTAAAAATGAGAGATTTCCTGTAAAGGTCATCCAATCCAGCTCTGCCAGTCTAGATTTATTCCTTACTGCATAGACTATAATGGTCTGAAGGTGTAATTTTGTATGGTCTAGAGATGTATATCTATACATTAATAAATCTCTCAGCTCGAAACATTTCCTAATTTCCTTTCACACCCCCACTCTGTATTTTTTTCTGGGTTTTTTTCTGGGGTTTTTCTGTTTCATAGTCATTCCTGATTGTATCCTGCTTTTATTATGTGATAGAGGACCATTGCCTTTGTAGGTATTAGCATTGTTTGTACATCAGTAAGCTACATTACTTGTAGCTGGTACAATCACAATAGCACTGTTTTATTTTTTATTAATGTAGAATAAGTGATATAGTCCCCTGGTTATTTCCCTTTGATAAAGAAGAGATTAAGTGCAGCACATTGTAGCAGAGAAGTTTGTCAGGTGTGGCACAGAGGGGACTCAGCATGAGTTCCCACTGCAGTATGGTGGGGAGTGTCACATCCAGGAGAACTTTCATCTAGGGTCTGACTTCTCTCCTGGCTCTTCTCTGTTCTCCTTCCTGCACATGGGAGAGGGAGAAACCAGGACTATGAAAGCATTTAACCAAGAACACTGGCTGGCACGTGTCATGGAAATTTGGCATTTTAAAAAATTTGTACTGAGCGATGGAAATGTTGTTTGAATTAATGGAACACATATGCCTGTTTCAGAGTGCCATTTTATCAAAATGATTTGACAAAGAGTTCCATTGTTTCTGAACAAAGGACGTTTTCCAGAAAGTGGTTTTGATTCCACTGGAATCTCTGTCCCATTCCTCTGCCCTGCTTACACAGTGGTGGCCCCTGGAGCCTGCTGCTAACACACAGTATGGGAGATTGTCTGGTTCCACCTGGGAGGAAAATGGCTCTTTGCAGCACTGCGGCTCCTAAACCGAAGCTGTTTTATTAGGTGTTTCTGTTTTACTGGAGAGAAGTGCTTGTTGCTTAGTGCCTGATCCCTGAGTCAGCCTATCCATCACTGCTACTGTGCTGTGGAGGAAAAAGCAGCCTGGTATTTTTCATAAAGCAATAACTGCTCTTTGTCCACTTCTCAAGTATATCCCTTTGCTTTCAGATTAACCCAAGTAGATAGCATTTCCAACATTACAGAATTCTGACTTTAGAATGATGTGTAAAACTTCTTGTAAGCTGGTTTGTACCTCTGAGGTCACCATGGCCAGCTAAGAATTGAAAAGACCTAATGTTATCTTTCCCCACCTTCTGCAAAGGGCTGCTTCATTTATGATTAGAGGAAATTACTGAATTTCAGCAAGTAATGAGACTTTTATCCTGGAATGAACTGTTCTTTTTCTTCCTTAATTCATAAGGGCAATGGAAGTGTTTGGTATGAATTTTAACAGGATGTATAATTTCTGATATACAGAAACTCTTTCCTTTTTTTCCAACTGAAAACTTCCCCTGTATTGAAAGCCAGGAGGAGTTTCCTGTTTCTTTCACCAAAGCATATTATGTCCAAGTGCTAACAGAGTAACTTTCAGTACTGTATCTTCCTTAAAGCAGAAATCTGTTTTCTCAGAGCACCTACATCCTCTGCATTTTTTTCTGTCACACAGTCAGAGCAGTATGAGAGATCATGCTGAGGGGCACAATCAGAGGTGTTGCTCACTCCTGCAGAAGGAGGTGCATGTGCTCCTTACCGTAAGCAAGCACCAAGGTGTTAAAAGGAGGCATGGGACTTTTATTCTAGGCTAATGATTTTTCCTCTTCAAAGACCATGGGCTTGGAACAAGATGTTAATGCCCCAGGGGTGACCTCTGTTTTATAGCAGTTTGTTTTCTTCTGAGAAGGTCCAAGATTAGCTCCATGTTGTGCCGCATGTTGTGCCACCTCTCTAATCCAATAATAGATCAAGAATAAGTTTCTTAAGTCTCCTTGGATAATCTTATTGTTTTAATGTTTAGATAAGCATGGTGAAAGAGGAAAACCTACTTCCCCTAGGAGTAGCACAGAAATTTTCTAAGCAAACCAAGATTTTTCTTGGAGGAAATTGCAGAGTTTGATATCTTCTGGAGGGGTACACCAGGAGGGCACAGTTATCCACGAGGCTTCTCAAATGCTTTTGAGGTGACTTGTCTCAGGCACTGTGCAAGGACAAAGGGCAATGGACAAAAATTGAAATACAGGAAATTCCATATAAACATAAGGAAAAGATACTTTTGCTGTGAAGATGGTTTAACTGGAACAGGTTGCCCATGGCAGTGGAGTCTCCATCTTGGAGATACTAAAACCCAACTGGACACAGCCCTGAACAACCTTCTCTTCTTGAGTCTGCTTTGAGCAATAAGGCTGGATAAAATGATCTCCAGGGCTGACTTCCTGCCTCATTTGAGTGGTTTTTCTGGCTGGTCCATTCTCCTCAGTAAGAGGTTAAACTAGGAACTGATGGGCAATAGAAATAAAAATAAAGGGTTAAATACTGTTCTGTAGCAGGTGATAGTTTAGTTTCTAGTTTCCTTCTTAAATGCGTGCACTTGAAACACACAGTGATGGAGAAACTGATGCATCTTGGACTTTTGCCATTAAAGGATACATATGATTTTTGAATCCTCCCTTTCTCTCCTAGATTTCTTACTGTCAATAAAAAAGTAGTGTGGGAGGTACCAAAATTACATATTTCAAAGTAGATGTAGAGCACAAGAATGATCTCAGAATAAATTATTCTAATGAACATCACTTGTCTAGTTTAACTTCTTGTTCTCATTTGCTTTAGGCAGCTATGACACTGCTGCAGTCCTTGTTATGTCAGTCGAAAAGACTGGGGGAATATGAGAACTCTCATTTAAAGTTAGTGTTGTCTAGGACTTTTACTGCTTGGTATTTCAGTTAAAGAGTTCTGTGGCTTAATGGTTAGGAAAGAAAATCTTTCCCTGGTGGTGCCTGGTGGTGGAAAGCAGTGCCACGGTATATTATTTTTCCAAGTAGCCTGAAGATTAAAAAAAAAATACTTCATTTTTGCATTCATTATGCTAACAACTTCACACAAAATATTTTCACAGCTTCCACAGCTGCTGAGTTGTATCCAGCTACTGCAGCATTTTCCGCAGACCTCCCCCAAATGATAAGAAAACATACAGAAATGGGAGAATGAATAAGAATCCCTGAGCAGAAAAGCTGTGCTTGCTCTCACATTTCAGATGATCATACTTCTGCCCTTTAGCTAGCCTATTCTTCTTGGATAAGCAGACATAGGAGCAATTGTATCAAAAGAATAGAAATCTTTGATATTATCAACCCTTGTAGACTGTATGGTAAGGAGACCATCCTGCACAGCTCATACAGCCATTGCTCACCTCAGAGGCAGATAAAAAAGTTAGCAGCTTCAAGATCTCAGCTTTTTTTTCTTTTTTAACAGTAAAAGACTCTTAAGGCACAGACATACTGTTTCTTCTTGTGGCCATTAACAAAATGCAAGAATGAAAATCTGCTTCTGATTGGCAGAAGGTTTCAAACTAACAGAAGTCTGACTCTGATCTGACAGAGGTCCTCCCTCGTCATGTCTTTGTAACAGTCTTTGAAAACTTTATTTTCCACGAATATCTGTGAAAATAATTAGTAATGTCTGCTATAAGCTCTTAATGGAGACTAAACAAGATGGTGAACAAAAAAAGATTTTGGCAAAGTCCTGTGTTGCAAATACCCTTAAGCATGAGATGTTAATATTGAGGTAGAGTGTGACATTGCATCTAAATAGGGTTGCATTTTCCCCGTTTTCATTCTTTTAGCTCTGAAATTTTGGATCTCGACACATGAAATGCAGAGAAATGTGTATGTGGTATATCAGAACTGTGAAAACAGGAGACTGCCAGTGTTCTCAAAGCACTGAGAACTCTCTCTCAAAGCGAGAGATCAATGATATAATTGGCAGAACCAGCCTTCATTTTTTTTTCCCAGATACTGGCTTTTCCATCTGTAGCAGAAAGTTCTAGTAATCAGATGTGTTACCCTTCTGAAACTAGGGAAAGCTGTCTTACAGTGACAGAGGGGAATTGCATGCCTGTAAACAGTTCCTTAGTGTCTAAACTTGCAGCTTGAGAAAAATTGGATTTGACCCGAGCTCTAAATAAAACTATAAAGATATGTGCCATTTTCCCTTCCAATCAGACTGAGCTCAGATTTGGGTAGAAGGACTGGATATTATTTTTTCCATAACCTTTTTCTCTCTTCCAGATATTTTCAAATCAGTGAGTGAAAAATCCCTGAAGAATAGTGGAGAAACAAAAAAGCCCTTGAATGAGAATTTTAGGAGCTGTCCAACTTAGTACTAGTTGCCAATCTGTTCCTTCAGAGAATCATCAGTTGGGGTCTTACTGTGGTAGACCTACAAATTCTGTAACGATGAAGAAGTTTATATAAAGACTAAAATATATTTAATTTTTGGGCATGGATGTGATGTTCTGTTGGTCACAGATCTAATTTATATTAGATCTTAGAGAAATTCTAAGGAAGAGCTTGACCTCAAGTCTTTAGACATCTTCCTCAGACACTTGAAGTTTGTCAAAATAATTAGTCTTTTCAAATTTATTGTTTTGATAATCAGTCTATTTGTTTTCTACTTTTATTTCAGGTATCAACTGGAGTAGAAATTTTCTGACTTCAATCATAACAGTTTTATCAAACATTCTCCTCTTCTGATAGCAGTTTCTCTCCAATTTAATATTAATATTGAAAGATCAATTTGTTAAGTTTTCTATTTGGCATGAAACAAATAAATTCATTGAAACTTAAATAATTTCACACTTTCATTTCAATACATTTTTCCAAATAGAGAACTATGAAATTACTACTAAATAAGTTAATAATAAATACATTTTCAGGCTTCTGAATTAATGATTTACTTTCAATCTTGTTTCTCCTCTGAGAAAATACAGAGCAGTCACAGGAGTAATGAATAATAAATACTTTCTCTCCAGAAGAAACATGGATAATTCTGAGAATGAGACAAAACCATGATAGTCTCATTTGTTGAAAATGTTGTTTCACGTACAAGGTTGCTGATCTGTCATTGTGTGCATGCAGATAACATTTATTATACCACTTATATGGGATTATTTTCTTGATAAAGTTCATGTACAATTACAGACCAGTGGTGATCTCTTTGGGTGGTATGAGCCTCCACCTGCAAGTTTTTTACAATGTAATGTAAAATGTTTTTACAATGCTGTGCTATAGTCCTAGAAGGCTTGCCTGTGGGCAGGTTGCTCTTTACAGGTGTGGAGTCTGCTGGCCTTTTGGAACTCTGTCAATCATTTTGAAGACTGTTAGAGTAAATACATCCCACACAACAAGTCTGGTAATGAATAGTTGCAGGAAGAGAGGAACTGTTGTGGCTTTTCCATTAGCTCATGGAGTTTGCAGCTAAGACCTCAGAAAGGTAGGGGTAGAGGCGTGTTAGAACCTTTGTAAGAAAAACCAAACAGAGAAACAAACAAACAAAAAAAAAAAACCCACCCAAAAAAACCAAAATATCAAACCAGAAACACAGGAAAAAAACCTGTAATAAATGGTGTTTTATTCATCTTAAAATACATGTCCTTTGAGGCTGCTAATAGGAAAGGCAGACATATATATACGTTAAATGTTTCTTTGATATTCTCCTTAGAAATGCATTTGTCAAAGGGCTTAGTCTAGGTCTTTTGTTATATAGAACAAGTGCCAAGATCACATATTACAGGAGAAAATCGTGTCTAAAATACTGACTGAGTTTTAGTGTATTCAAAGGGATTTTGATATATGTTAAACATGAAATGACACCTTGCTTTTGGGTAAAAGAAAGTTTTTTTTTAGGAGTGCCAATTTCTACTTGTCTTAAGGTACTCATCTAATCTTTTGTGTGTCCATCTTGTTTCCATTTTTCTCATTATTTTGCATTACTAAAAACTTAATCTTTAATATGGAATACTGCTTTCTATTTCATTTCATGCTTGCTCTCAGAATTAGTAGAAGAGATGGATTCTTGGAAACTGGGACAAGATGTTTATGAAGGCAGTTACTCAAACTCAAGGTGAATCAGAATCAAAGTGCAGTGAACATACATTGGATCTGGCCTTCTGGGTGAATGATTAAACAGTATCTTACATAAAGTTTGCATCAGTACAACTAAGTTTCTTGTTTTGGTATAAATACATGTTTTTAGAGCTCATGGAATTTAGAAGTAGTAGTTACATTTCCATACTTGCCACATCACGGAATTAAGGTGCAAAAGGGGAAATATTATGGTGGCCAACATTAGGACAGGTTGCTTAAAGAAGCTGTGGAATCTACTTCTTTGGAGATAGTTTATGTAGGCTAGAAATGACCCACAACAACAGGATCCAGAGTTGGCTTCAAAGCAAGCCCTGCTCTGGTCAGGAGGAAGGACATGACCTCCTGACACCACTGAGAAAATGGGGGGCACTAAGCATTATCTTAAAACTCGTAAGAGGCTAGACTGCATTCAGTGAGTTCCTAAAAAAGCAACAAAATAAGCCTTTTTAGATTTCATCCTCGCTTTTTTGTTTTTGTTGTTGTTTTCTAATTACATATTTTATATTACATACATGTTTTCTGAGTTAAAAAAAAGATGGTGCTGTTTTTTGCAAAGGGTCAGCTAACTTGAAGCCTGAAGTGTATATAAAATAATCTAAAGTGTTAGGTAAAATTACTGCAGTTGAAATAGTTCCCAGGAACTTCACTCAGTTTTAGAATTTGCCCTTAATTATGATTTAATTCAATGAGCTAATTTAGAATAATAATTGAATTTAATAAAACCTTTCTGTTTTGCAATATAATATAATGTATAGAAAAATGGTTAGACATGTAAATTACATGCTTTCTTCCTGTTAAAAACTGATACCCCTTCATTACCTTTTCTTCCCAAAAACTGACTCAGAAGTTAAGCAGTGTGAACTAAGGTTAGCAGGTTCAAACTATAGACAAAACATCTGAAGAGAAGGCTTTTCATATTGTTCTCACCTGCTCTCAGAATCACTTGTGATGAAATGGAGCAGAAACTTTCCTTTTCTGTTTTGACACTGTGAAAATAATAGTGCAGAAAAGGCAAACAGCAGAATGAAATTGTCTGGGCTGTGAACTGAGAAGCGCTGAAGTTTTGGATTTGTATGTCTGTGTATTTTTTCATCCACTTTGAATTAAGTAAGATTTTCAGAGGGAGTTATTTACACGCTTCTGCTCAGCCACTCTGTTATTCCTGGGTCATTAAGATCTCCTCTGGTCCTTCACAAGTTGAAATATTTTGTGTGATGTAAGTGGGATGGTGTTGCTGTCTTGGTTTGTCGAGAGCTGGAGCTGATTTAGTTGGTACCAGTAGCAGAAGAGAAACAACAAGGGCCAGGGAATGAAAATGAGTGGGATCCTTTTTTACTTCCCAGTGGAGGCCTACTTTGACCCACTGAGGTAGCAATATAGTGCAATAGTTTTTGTCAGATATGGTCTCCCAGGGATCCGCACATCTAGCAAGTCAGTTAAATTTTTTAATTACACTTAATTATTGTCTTGCTGGTAATTTTTCCCCATGGGCATGTTAGTTCTTGCTCCATGAAAATCTCTCAACTGTGTGGAAAGACATCCCTTTGAAGCTGAGTCTGCTGCACGTGAGCTCACGGGTCTGGGAAGCAGAGAGGAGAAAATGAGAATAGAGTCATTAAGGTCGGTAAAGAACTCCCAAGATCATTGAGTCCAACATTTGACCAAACAATATTATGTCAATTAAGCCATAGCACTAACTGCCATGTGCAAAACCAAAGCTGGTCTTTGAATTGAACTTTTTTTTGTAAACTAGGGTGAGTGTTTGACCTACCTTCTAGGAAAAGGATTTGGGATTGCAGAGCTGTCAGTGCTTTTGCTTTGATTTTATTTTTAAAAAGGGGCACAAAAGTATTGATTTCTGTATTGATTCCTGGCAAGCTGAAATAGTAAGTTTTAATATGCAGACACTCTAATGTAGCCTTTTCTTAGTTTTAACACTGATAGGGTTGTCTGCCTTCCTAGAAAACTGAAATTTAAAACGAGTGAAATCACATATTTAAATTTTGGCTGATTATTTACAGAATTTTTTTAGTTCACTGAAAATTTTGGTTGTCTGAGTCAAAGTTTTTAAACAGAAATGGTTAATAATGTTAATAATGGTTAAAATGTGTTAATATTCATTGATATTATTAATAGGCTAAGATCTTAAATAAAGGAACAATTTCCATCCTGTCTCATTGTCAAGGGAGTGGGTTAGTTTGTGGGAGTGGATCAGCTGGAGGGAAATACTTACACTTAAAACCTGGTGAAAAATAAAGTTCTAGTTCAGACTTTTTATTTGGGAGACTTTTTCCAGGTTGTGATTTAGCAGAATTTACTGGTGTCTTTCAGAATACTAGGCCTGGTTCTGAGAAGATTGTCTGATGGCCTAATGACCATTGTGTGAATACTTCCACACCTGCATTAGGCAGTGTGTTATTTTGCATATTTACATATAGATGTAGAGGATACGTTATTTAGTGTATACATTAGAAATACATGGGCTGTGTAGCTTCATTATCATAGTGAACAAAGAGAGACATTCCTTCTTTATTAACAGAACAAGAGGAGAGTGACCATTTTGGACAGAAACTACAGTTGGTTTGGTTTCCAGCCTAATTAGTGGTCTCTTTTGGGATGTTTCACAATGTGCTTTTGCTTTACAACCTTATGAACAGGTGAACTAAAATTACCTTTTTTTTCTTAGGCCTAGACGTCTCTAGGCTGGTGTTACCTGATACGACTTCACGTAACTTTTTTTTTTATTATAAGTAAGTGGTTGAATATAAAAGTGGTTTCACTTCCTCTATTTTATTTTTCTTGTAGACATTTCAGCAGTCTTCTCTACAGCAGAAAAGTAAAAAGAAGAACAAAGGTAAAAAATAAATTTGTTTTCATACATGGGTAGGAAGGGAGTTGCCAAAATTAATTTTATGGTATTGCAGTATGTAAGGAGCTATAACTTGTTAGCTCCAATAAAATGTTCAGTTCAGTTGATCATGTTGAGAATATATTAGTCCATTACTGATGTCTCAAAGTTTCCTAATGCTCCTCTACCTTCATGTATCTGCTTTTATCTTTTTTTTTTTTTTTTGAATACTTAGACTCTAGCCTCTTTGGGGCCAGGGTGGGTTTTTCCAGCTGTGTTCAGGTAATGCCTCACTGCAGCACTTGCTCATTACCTACGCTCTCAGGTAATTTATATCACAGTAAATTTTCCTCCTTTGATTTTGAAGTACAAAGGCCTTAGGAACTGTTTAGTTTCAAAAAGAGCTGCAAAAAGAGGTTTGTGAACACCTGTGAAGTACTTAAATAGTTATATTTGGTAACCAGGAGGGAAGTACATGAATTTGTATGTTGTGTGCTTTGTTCTAATGTGAAACATTTATCTGTTGAAAATTTAAAATAAGCATTTTTCTTATTTTTAAATATCTTGCCTTTCTTTTTTCTCTAGAGTCTTCTGTCTTCTCTTTCTGTGTTCCATTTTTTTTTTGTCTTATCCATAGAAAATGAGCTCTGAGATGCTGAACGTGGTTTGGTTTGATTTGCTTTGGCTCTTGACTTACGGTGGTGTGCATAAGCTTGTTGGTCAAAATAGAATGCTTGCAATAATTTTTCATGGCAATTTGAGGTTGAAATTTCTAATTAATTTTCTGAAACAGATCTGTAGTGCTTTCTGACTAGGTATCTTGTTGATTTAGTGGACAAATCAAATGCTTTCACATCACCTCATTGTCGTTTTCAGCTCCTATTGCTGGTAAAAGCAAGAGACGGATCTCATGTAAAGATCTTGGTCGAGGGGACTGTGAAGGCTGGCTTTGGAAAAAGAAAGATGCCAAGAGTTATTTCTCCCAAAAATGGAAAAAGTACTGGTTTGTCCTGAAGGACACATCCCTATATTGGTATATCAATGAAGAGGTAAACATCTTACTCATTTTCTCAACAAATGCTTTGTGTAGTGCTGTTGTCATGATTTAGTGGGAAAACAATGTTTTCAGTGCTTATATATGTTAATAACTTTATTCACCCAAATAATCATACTGAAATTAATATTAACTGCCTGACAAATTACCATGAAGGTTTTGAGATATTTGTTTCTTCCAATTCACCTCCACTACATGGAGAAATAACAGTTTTTTGTGTCCTTATGACACCAGTTTAGAATAAATTTATCCTCGAACTCTTGAAAGCAAAAAGGTAATTACTTAATCCTGTCATTCAAGGATTAGTTGTTAGTCATAGGAGTGTAAACTTTAATGTTTTGCTGCCTAGTGTTCTTTGTTTATCTCTGCTAGGTAATTAAGGAAGATAGTTCCATTTTCTCAGTTCTGTTCTCCTGTTGTTTCTTTTTTGTAGCTTTTGATATGATTTCAGTACTCATATATGCTGAACTTGAAAGCACAGGAGCATCCCAGCTGAGTTGTGTACAGCTTTGATTATGCAACATTTTCTGCATTGGTACACATTTATTATATCAGCTTTAGCTGCAAAGCTTTTTGCCAGTGTTAGGATACCTTGATTTTTAATCCTATTAGACTCATTAGTAAATACACTGAGATAAAACCATTGTTAACATCTGCATGCACTGTCCTGGACTTGTTCTTTTAATCACAGCAAGCATTTGTACATAACCTTTTCAAAGTAATCCCCAATTTCTCCCTGAGTAAACAGAAAGCAAGTAGTTCCATGGCCAGAGTTCTCGAAGCCTGTTTTCTTAGACTCATTGCATTTGTGCCTTGAAGCCAGCTCCAGATCAGTAACCCTAACTCCCTCCTCTCCATTCTCCTCCCTTGGCCACTACAAGGTTTTCATCAGAGCAGTCAATAATTGATGCCTATGAGTGCAGTGAGTGGTCAGCAGCCAGGTTCAAGGAGCAGCTGGAACCTCTGAGTTGTGCCATGCTTCCCCATGTGGAGGACAGTGCTCTCAGCACCTTCCTCTCCCACCCTATCCCAAGTTTTCCTGGGATTTTCTGAGCTTCAGTTATTTTAGAGACCTCAGCTCCCTCAGCACAGTGTCTGTCATCACCAGCAGACTCAAAGGCTGGTAGAGGGTGCCTCAGTGGCAGGTGAACAGACAAGCCAACCCTGCTCTTGCCAAAACTGTGTTTCTCTAGGCAACCATTCAAAAAAGAAATAGCAAGGTCATTCTAAGCCATGTCTTCTTGGTTTTAAAATACCTGCTAGTGCAGAACCTGCTGCAAGCCTGTACTTTCCACATAATGACTCCAGCTCTAGTTTTACATGCTGATATGTGCCTTTTACTTATTTTTAAGAAGGCATATAATCATATGGACTGCATATGTGGTGTAAATAGCCATTTAAATTCTTAGGAGAAGATGTATATTCGTGGAATTCCTTCACATACGTTTGTGTGTTTTCCAGCTTTATTGCTATGATCCTGTATTAATTTTGCATGCAAAGTTATGAGCAGTTAAATAACAGAGTCTGTGTTATTGATGCAATAGTAGCTTAATATAAATAATGCTTTCAAACTGTGAAAAGTCAAGGGAGATTGTGTAGCTGATAAAATAAACTGTGTAAATCTTCAGAGGAGAGGGGAGGAAGGTCAGATACATTCTGAGTGTTGTAGAGAGATGAAAGTAGCTGAAGAGATATCGTGCCTCTTAGCTGTGATACATAAAAATGATAACACCCATTTAAATTGCTTTTTTTCTCTGTTTCTTCCACTACGCTGCATTTCTCCTAATTAGTCCATTTTCCCTCAAAATTAACTAATTACAATAACTAATTGACTATTCAGTCAATGACAAATGACATGTGATCATTTTGTATATTTTCAAATATTGGTTCAGTCATTTTGTATATTTTCAAATATTGGTTCAGTTGTGAAATTGTTTCAGAAAACTGGGTATCTAAAATTGTATTTTTCACCAAAGGATCTGTCTTGCTACTTCGACAAAAAGTCCCAGTGACTTCTGTGGGAGATTTTCCAGAGCAAAGCAGACATTAGTATTCCTTTTGTAAGAAGCAGGCAGGTGAAAATGTTTTAAGTTTTCAGCATGGTGAGATTTTTTTCCTGGCACTTCAGTTATGGTAATGTCTGGAACTATCTTTGCAGGATGAAAAAGCAGAAGGATTCATCAGTCTACCTGAATTTAAAATTGACCGAGCCAGTGAATGCCGCAAGAAATAGTAAGCATGCTATGCCTAAAAACAATGCAATGATACAATAAATAAAGTGCAAACAAAGGACAAGGTTTTCCCTTAAAACAGGGAGATAATGGACTTTGTTACAATTGTCATGAGGTTGTATCACAGAATAAGCTCATACGAAAAAAGAAAATTAATTTTTTGTGTTGTGTGTGCCACCTTGCCCAAAGAAGGCTGTTTTTTTTTACTTTATCATGAACCACAGTGCTTGACTAGAGCAAAATGAATTATGAACAAGAATACTGCTTGGCTGCTTCTGTCCCTTTATTTTCCTTGTTTTCCTTTCTTTTATTTTTTCCTTTCTGTTTGGAGTTGCTATTTTTCTATTTGTTTGTTGGGGGTTGGAGAGTGTTTGTGTGCTATATACACAGTAAAGAGCTTTAAGCATAATACAGAGACCATCCAAATAAGAAAGTCACCAGGTTCCCAAGTTCATGGCCAGGCTTCAATATTTAATGTAACTTCAAATTAGTTAGCATCATCTCAGAGTTTGCTGAGACATTATTTCAGTCCTGAGGCAGAGAAAAAAAAAAAAAGAGCATGGCAGTGATTTGTTGGATTTTTGTTATATGACCTAAAGATCTCAAAGAACATTTCTTCTCACCTGTTTATGCAGCTATCCAGATTTGTGCCATTGCACAAATCCATTTATTATTTAGGTAAATTCAAGTCTATAGCAATGTGACAGGTGCATGCTCCCACGGAGATATTTTTAGAGTAATTACTGTTCAAAATTTTTTTCCTTGCCTTCTAATCATTTGTACAGTTTTTTAAACAAGACTGGATTTGCTGAAATTTGTGCAAAACATCATTTTCAAATGTAAAATGGTATGACTTGTAGTACTTACAGTTCTACAGAAAGTACCAACCTTGTATCAGTTGATCCATATCTCTCTTTAGGATGAACTACACTTCAAGGTGGTCTCAAAGGGCAGAAGATAAAAATTGCATTAAAAAAAAAATACGTTAGCTGGAGCATGTTGTCTTGTGTCCTTCAGCCACATGGCCAAAGTGCTTCATTGTTTCTTTTTTGTTGAGGCAGCAGCATAAAGTCGACTCATTTTTCAGAATTGCACCCTGCTTAAATTGTTTTGTTTTGGTTTTACTTGATTTAGAGTCTACTGAATAGCAGCACATAAAACGCGGTTATTAAGATTCCTTGCGTGGGTGGCCGATAAAGGGAAAAAACTCTCTAAGAATCCAGATGACAGATGCTGTAACAGTTTTAAGAAGTCCAGTTTTAGGTCTCAGTTACTTGATGATGTCTTTCTAAACTGAGCAGATGTTGCTGTACGTCTGCTTTGGTTGCATAACACTGTTATGCTGTCATTTGTTAGAGCAATCCATTCAGTCTCACTGTTATGTTACCTTCTCTAGCAGTAACTTTCCTGTTAGCAATTTCATTTGCCTCATTTCTAAAACATAGATGGGTGTACATCTGTGTGCACACAGACACATATATTGAAAATTGCAAGCGTGATAAGCATGAAGAACATCATTGCCATTTTTCTGAGACACAATGGATTAGAGAGTGAGAATTATTATATTACATTATATATATATGTGTGTGTTTGTATATGTATATAAAATCCATTGTCTCAGAAAAATGGTGATGATGCTCATCAGGTATAATGTTTGCAGTTTTCCTTATTTTCTTTGGGACTGTTACATTTTTTTGTTCGTAAGATACACTTTCAGATTATTCTCAAAATTATTCTTGTCTGCTGTAAATGATTCATTATTTCAAATGCATTTGCTGGATCTTCAGGTACTTCACCATAAATCTTTATCCAACATAGCTAAAAGATTCTTTCTAGTAATTTATTTCATATTATGTATGAAATGCATTAATTCTCTCAGCCCAGTCATGTTGATTACTTTGGTGGAAAGGAAAGATGAGATGTAATTGCCCATTGCTTAGAATGACCTCATGAACACACTGTTGATTTATGACAGCTTTTCAGAAGTCAATCAGCACATCACATTTTCCTGCTTGAAATGCAGTCATTAGAGCTAAAGGTAATGTCAAAGTCATTGGGATGTGAAATCACAAGGATTGAGAATTTTACTTTTGTATTGAATTAATTGTTTAGTTAGTTTTCTCTTCAGAAAAAAATTGACAGCTATATGCATATCAGCAAAATTACTCAATACATAAAATTATATCCTTAGCTGATGAACTTTATCCAGTACACTGCAGGTGATGGTTGAACAATTATTTATGCACATATGAATTAAGGATTATTTAGAAGGCTAGTTGAAGAGTACTTTACTTGATGAAACCTGGCACAATCCTAAAAGTTGTATGTTCATATGCTGTTTTGGGGCATGCTGCAACTCAGAAATAAGAACTCATCTCATTCCTTGGTGACCATGTGATCTTACATTTCAGGAAAACTAAAAAGAGTTTTGCCATTACATTTTTTAATTATGTTTTTCCTCTACAGTGCATTCAAAGCCTGCCATCCTAAGATCAAAAGTTTTTATTTTGCTGCTGAACATCTAGATGATATGAACAGGTAAGGAAATCTAGCAAAGTTCAAGGACCCATTCCTTAATGTCACATTTCTTGAAGCTACTAATAACACAGGTATAATGAATTACTTGTTACTCTAAAAAGATAAGTTTAATTGCTGAAAAAATAGGTGCAGAGTAACATTGTTTCTAATTGGCTTCGTATGTTAATTATTCAATTCATGCAAAAATCACCTCTTTTTTGATAGAAAGGTTTGAAATATTTAGAAACATGATTCCATGTTTCTAAAAAAAACTAAATAAAGTTTGTGAAGCAACATCCAAACACAATTTCAGAATTCCAGGTTTCTGGAATTGGCTATGTGGTACCTGCAAAGGTCAGGTATCTCCAACTATGCTTCCTACATACTCCCAAACACATGATGCTTCCTCTGGGAGTCCTGTTTCTTGCCCTGGAGGGAATAAGAAGTTGGAGAAAGATTTGAAGCAGTCACTATTCTTTATGCCAGTCTTGAAAAAGGAGTGGGGGTTACAAGTAATGAATTTTGCAGATTCTCTCTACTTCATGAATTTTGAAGTGAAATTTTGGTTGTATTGGATTTCATAGGGAAAATTTCAGCACTTCAAAAAAGAACAAGGACTTAAGTCTTAGTTCTTTGAGTATTGAATTTTACTGTATCTATTCTTGGCCACTTGTGCAATTTTTCAGAAAAATGATTGAGACTTCAGCACAAAATAAACACAATTCCTCTTAATTCATTTGAATGGTAAATTAGAACGTGAATGCCATGTTTATTCAAATATTAGGTTTATTTCTCATTTATTTTCACAATATAAACTGAAATTAATCAAGTTCAAAATAATATGCCATTTTCATCAAATGTCACAGGACACAAACAAAAATCTATTGTTGCAACCTGAGAAGTGTTCTGTCTTAGATAATGTCTGCTGATATCCTCGCTGACTAAAGTTGTTTTTTAAAGCAGAGGAAAAAGGAGCTAAAACTGAATCAATAAAAGTTAGTAAGTCCTATAATCATGGTTTAATCTCTCCTGTGTGTACCTAGATTCAACTACCTGGCAGAGCACCTTCAGGATATTGCCATTTCATTACTGATAATATTTGGGTGGAAGGCAAGCTGATACTATCCTGTGCCTGCTTTCCTTTAGAAATAGCTGTCTGTTAACATTTTTTCAGAAATTTGTACATGACTGAGGCTCACTTCAAAAGTTTCTTCTCAGTTAGAAAACTTAAAACCTTTTTATTTGTTTGTGATATATTAGGCATGCCTTTTTTCGATAATTTTGTCAAGCCAGTCACTCAAAATGCAGTTTGCTGCACAGCAAACAGAATAATGGCATGGTCTATATACAACATATCCTGAACAACAGCAGTAGCTAAATCATTTCTGTCAGCAGGTCCTCACTCAGTATGACAAGGCACCTTCTTTTTAAGGATAGAAATTTATATATTTGTTCAGTAATTAGAAAACAGCAAATATGCTGCAATATTTTAAAAATATATTGCACAGTGTAAAACTCAGGCATTAAAAGATTTTTATCTTCCCACCACAAATAGTCTTTTTATCATATTTTGAAATTAGTGCTTATTAATTCCTTTAGAATGAGCTTGACAGAGTTTTGATCTCAGTTATACACATGTAAATTCAAACTCTGTCAAGGTCTGTGGAATTACTTGAAATTCTTCCATTTGAATTGCCATAAGATTTTCACCAAAGAATTTTATTTTTTCTTTGTTTCATGTTTTAGAAAAATCAGTTCACTTTCACCAATATTCAACTAACTCAATAGGTTGGAAAAAAGTGACTGAAAAATAGTCTTTTAAATGCATGGGTAATAAAATACTTCATGTCTAAAAGTATTTTGAAGCCTAGATGAAGTAAAACACAGAATAAAATTATGAAGTTAAATTAATATTCTTTTGATCATTTTACATTTTTTTTTTTGTCAAGTTTCTCACATAGATTCTAGTTATGTATCAGGCAGTCATTTCAGTGTTGTTTATACTTGAAGCAGAAGAAACAACAGTAGAAAACTGCTAATACATTGACTGAAATTTCAAAATGGTTCGATTCCTTCAGCCCTTGTATAAAATGATTCAGTTGTTTATATTAAAAAAATGTTTCCCAACTATGAAGGTTTTGTTTGTGTGTATCCACTCACATAAAATGGGTATTTTAATCTCTGTTACTGTTCAAATTTTCTTACTACTTTTATGACTGTGCCACTCCATCATGCTGGTAAGGAGTCTGGAGAGCTATAATCACTGAATTTTGTTGCTGTGGTGTCTGAAGTCCTTTTAGTTTATATGGTCACACCAGAAAAATGTTCTTTTTTACCTATGACCATGCTTTTTCCATGTGAGAAGGAGGACAGGCTGTCCTTTATAGATGCAAAATACTATTTTCTAGTGTAAGTGTATGGTCATGGAAAGGTGTTGCTTGGAAATTCGTTGTTATTCTCTTCACTGTGGTTAAGCTGCATTCAGTTACTCACAGAAACTGTAAGGCATCCATTTCCCATACAGCAAGTTCATCCTATAGCCTTGTGTTTTATGATTAAGGAGAATTTGACACCCTGCTTTGACTAAAAGTATTACATCTACCTGAATGTGAGATAAGGTAGAGAAATGTTTCCTACTAGTCTGTGAGTACTGTATGTCGTTCCTTACAGAAATTGCAGGTCTGCAGAAAGTCAGAGGGTTTTAATCCTGTTTTATGTGTCATAAAACTGTTTTAATTAAATACTGACAAGAAATTAATGTACTGTTCTTAAAAAGAAAAAAAAGAAGGAAAACTGAATGACTACTGCAGTTACCAGTGACACTGTATTTACTGTCATTCCTAGGAAACAGATCTTATAATTCTCACAGGAAAATTGAAGCTGCATTTTCTGTAAAGAAGCAATATTTTCTTGGCCTCTTGCCCTCCAAAGGTTACAGTGCCTACCAGGAAACACACACTGAAGGGAAGAAAGATGCAAATCTTCCCATGTCCTAGGGCTTTTTAGCCATTAATATGCATATTAAGAAATATTTGTGTAGCTGTGTGATTGGAACTTTTGTCCCCAGTGCATTGTAATCCAGGCATGTACTACTACTCCTCTCCATTCTTCAGGAGATCTGTATGTTTCCCTTTTGATACAAGTCCAGTGTGTTGGATTTCTCATACAGTTCTAACTTCAGTGAACCAGAACTCTGGGCATGCTTTATTAAAATATTAATTCTCTAACCATATCTGAAGAAGCTTTAGCAGCCACATACCAGAAAACATGCAGAAGTCAATACCATGCCTTTAGCTTCCAGACTGGCAAACTGTTCAAAAGCTGTTGTTGTTCACAGTTTACAGCCACATCAGTGCCTTCTGGTGCACCCCACAGGCACTGCAGGTCATAGTCCAAACCTCAACACAAAATTCATTAAAGAAGTTCATTAAAGGTGAAATCAGTCTGCTCTCTGTCTCAAGAGGGAGAGAATGGTACCGATTTCCTCGGCTCTGACTAAATTATACTTTTCAGGAAATAATATGTTTTTCTGGAAACAGTCCTCTGTCATCTCTGTAAGCAGCATGAATAGACTGTCAGTTACGTGTTCATTAATTTAATTGTTTACCTCGCTAAAGCACTCTTACCAGGAAGTGCTATCTCATGTTTAAGACAGAATGAAGGACAGGAGAACCTTTATAGCTGTATTGCCTAATTCTTTGTGGTCAGCAGCCCTACCCAATGGGATTCATAGGTGTCTGTTCCCTGCTGGCAGTGCAGGTGAGGGTGGTAAACAGGAGTTGAACTGGGAGCTTGAAATCCTGAATAGGTGACAGGCAAACAAAGCACCATCCCCACTGTCTGCCATGCCATTTGACAGAGCAGATGCTTGTCATCTTGTGCTGCTTTACCTTTTGGACACAGTCAGTCTGTGGCTTTGTTGGTCCCTCTGCAGCACGGGGCTGGAGTGCTTTGGGTGACGTCTCTGCCTCTGTGCCTCTGATTTGAGCTGGCAGGTGGCAGCTGAGCTTTATTACCCAAAGGAGGTTTTCACATGTAAAGAATGTGAGCCTAAAAGAACCTTTGTAGGGGGTCATGTTTTGGCTTTGAAGATGTAATATCATTTTCTGAGGTGAGGTTTGATGGATTTCTGTTCCTGAGTGCTGGTTGTTTGTACAACTGTATGGCACTTCCTGTGAATTACAACTCAAATTTTAAGTGTCCTCTTCAGCTTCCCTATTGTTTTGGCAGACGTTTTGATTGTGTGGTAACATGAAGTATTCTGCAATCACTTTAGGAGTCAATCCCTAGCTTTCTTCCCAATGTACAATGATTTATGGACCATTAACCTGGTTTACAGATCAAAACCTGGTCACTGTTTGTGGAAGGACGGTGACAGTCAGTGGAAAGTGCCCCTGTCCATGCCAGGGGGATTTGTAACTAGAAGATTGTTAAGATCCTTCCAGCCTAAAGCATTCTATAGTTCTCTGACTCCATGATGACAAGAGTCAATTTCTAGGAAAGCAACTGTATTTTATGACTCGATGCTTGCCCTGCACTTCAGTGTCTTGAAGACAGGAGTCCTTACAAAGGTGTGTCCTCTGCTGAGACAAACACCCTGTTTCTGTGCATGCAGTATGCCAACAAAACCCATCAAGCACAGGTTTCTGAAGCAGGGGTTTCCCATTCCTGAAGAAAACACAAACCTGACTGGAGTTGTCTTTCTGTATACCCTAGCAGTTAAATTGCAAGCCAGTAGGTTGGCAAACCAGGCCTGTCAAATCCTGACTATGGGATGACTGGAGCAAGTAATCCCAGGTTTACCATGGAATGGACAAGACTGGAGATTGCCATGGTGGTTTAAAGCCTCGTTGATGAAAGACCTGATTCAGTGTAAGCACTTGGCTCATGAATACACTGAGATGAGAGCCCCATGGGGGAAGGGCACAGGTTGAAACTGCCCTGCTACAGACAGTTCAGGGTATGCTTGGCAATGACAGCCCTACTAGAAGAAAACAGCAACAGCTCATTTGCTTTTTGGTTTGGGTTTTTGGGGTGTTTTTTTTTGGTTTTTTTTTGCGTTTGGGTGCTGGGGTTTTTTGTACGGTTTTGTTTGGGTTGTTTTTTTTAATGCAGTTTTGCAATTTATGGAATCACTTTTTCAAGGCTAAACTGAGATTAAAGCCTTAGATGTGAATTGCATTGAAGCAACTGTCTTTCTCCCTGCACTTCTCTGACACAAACACAAAAGTGAATTCTGATATGCCTTCTTCTCTTTGTACATGGCACTATAGGTAAGCTCTAAAACGTAATGGCATAATTAAACCACAATGTCTGTTTGGGAATGAACCTGTTCTTTTTACTGCTGTTTTCTGCTCTGTTCCTCTGCTAAGTTGCCAATTCAGGCCTTAAAATATTGCTGAAATCTCTGAAAAGTGGTATTTATTCTTAAGAAATCAGAACAGCAGGAGTATTTGTGTGATGGCATATCTGTGAGCAGCAGACTTAACAGCTCTTTGATTATCTCTAAATCCTTTTTTTTAACAGATGTTTGACATCATACATGGTTTTCCATTTGAAATAAAGTCCTTGTTGTGAAAACAGTTTGTTCAACAGCAAAGTCATAGATCTTTGGAGACTCCCTGAATAGGAGTATCAAAGAGAACAGCTGTTTGATATGAAATATAACATCGTCCTTAATCTCCTTCAGATGCTTCTAGCTTTGTTTTTGCTAGAAATGCACGCAAAAATTAAAATTAAGAGGCTCGATCAGTATCACTGCTTTTTTTTTAATATTTCAGGTGGCTCAACAGAATTAACATGCTTGCTGCTGGCTATGCAGAAAGAGAGAGGATCAAACAAGAGCAAGGTAATGTATTGTTATTTTGGTTTCTTCTGTCAGCTCTTATCACAAGTTCATCTGTTCTCTTTTCCCTGCTGTGTATCAGGCCTCATTCTCATCATCTGAAAGCAAATCACATATGGGTATTGCTGTTATTGCTTTAGAGAATTCCTTCTCTGTCAGGAGTTTTGATCAACTCCTTTGGACTCTGATCTCCAGACACTGGATTATTTCTGAGAAGGCTGCAAAAGACAGCTAAAAAAGCAGATATGCTACCAGAAGCTCCACTATGTGGTACCAAGGAATGCGTCCCTTACCAGAAGAAAGTTAAGAATCTGGATGCTAAAAAAAGATTTCAGACATTGCATTTGGTGTTTGAATTCACAGAGGGCAGGAGTGCATGAAATAGGTCTTGGGAACAAAGCCATTTTTCTAAAGCCTGTTGAGATAATTGGATTTACCCTAAGGACTTTCATTTTAAGGCCACTTAAATTTTGTGATTTCTGCTGGTTTTACTATATGGCAGTGTGTGTCACAGCCCTGTTGGCATTTACTTGGAGTTGTAGGGTTACAGCATTTTACATGTTTATTTTTAATACCTAATATTTCATGGGTTTCTAAAAAAGCAGCATATACAAAATAATGCATTGCTTTGCTTTGAACTGTTGCAGTAGAAACTGTTTGCAGACAGAAAAAAGGAAAGGTCAGTCCAATTGTGTTGTGGAGTTTGTTTCTTAGAATTGCCAGCAACACGGATGCACAGAAGGGTTCCTATCCAAGTATCTGCTTTGGCAAGGAGATCTCTTTTGAATTCATGCTCTTTTTAACATAGGTACCCAGCAGCAGGCACCAGAAAATTGCAGTGGTCGTGATGATCCAGAGCTTATCCAGATGTCTGTCTGCCTGTTTCCCACTCAGTCAAATTCCCAGTTTTTAATTCTGTGGCTCTGGTGCCTTCATCAGAAAGATTTTGGGTTTTGACCCAAAAACTCATGTCATTTTTGACACCAGGCCCTCTTGCATTCACACAGCCCAGGGTAGCAACACCGTGCTCAGTATTCTCCAGTCATGTTCTCAGTGCCTCACCCAACTTGGAAATAGGTTTGGGAATCCGTATTTCCTAAGCAGTGCTACAAGAACCTGTTTGAAAGAACCTGTGTACCCTCTGTTGTCACTGCTTGAAGAGGCTGTGAACAAACTCTGAATCTGAGTCTTTGAGGAAATCCTCTGTTCGGCATTCAAAGCCAAATTACAATTTTTATTGACAGTAGGTTAGCACTAGAATTACAATGCCATGTGGGACAGTAAGTGAAAAGGTGTATGTTGTGCTAATGCTGTCCAAGTGCACAATTACACACGATACACCTTTCGAAATCCAGATGGACGTGGAGAAATATTTTTGCTACTAAGAAATCATGGAGTAATAAAATACCAGATGATCCAGCTAGACATGAGATGATGTGCATTCAGGCCTCATGTAGCTTATTATTAAAATGTCTCCCTATTGAAGATAATCAGTGAAACCTCACTGACTATGGAAATTATATCCCAGGCACTGACAAAGTTTTTACTACAGCTCTAACACCATTCCCTCCTGTTGATTTGTTACAGGCAGGTAGGTAGAACTATGCCCTCTTTGTGTTGCTTAGTTGTGTTTAGTGTGGGAGGCAGTATCCACTCCCCCCTCGCTGCTGTGCACTGTTTTAACGCCTCTGGTGATTTTCCTTGGCTCCCAGCACAAGGGCTGTTACACAGCTCAGTAGTGTCCCTAATTAGCAGAGGCATGAAGTTAGCAAAGTAAAACCTCTCTATCACTTCAAGAATTTTTGCAATTACAGAAACTGTGGAGCTGGAATTTTCTATATTCAGTGACTGTACCAATTGTCATCTGCATATTTGATTTGACAAAAGGTCTTTTATTTCTGTGCGGTTCAACCCTTTGCAGCAAAGCTTTATAATACCTCTGAAACAATTCAACAGGAGTTGTCAAATCTGTCTCAATTAAGAGTTGAATGGTTCTGAATCTAAAGTGCATAAATATATTTCAAGAGCTTCAGAGATGCACGAATCATTGAATTGTGGGTGTACTGCTGAATAAAATGTTACATTCTGTACAGAACAGTTTTACAAAAATACCTTCAACTTTTCATATGAAATACAATGCATGTTAGCAATACATCAAGGGACTTCCTGGGATGGAGAAGTTATATACTTTCCAGTCATATAAATCAGAGGGAAAAAAATCCCTAGTTTATATAAATAGAGTATAATTATTTGGGAAATGGCATGTCAGTGTTGGTTTATATATAAAATATTCAGTGTATTAGTCATTGAAAAAACATTCAAGATATGCCTGATGCATAGAGCTTGTCCATCACAGAATTGGACAAATCTACAGAGAGAAATACAGAACTGTTTCATAGCATCATACATGTTTTAGATGGACTCTAATGAGTCAGTTGCCAAAAGTGAAGCATTTATAAAAATTGGTGGGAGGCCATTTTCATACATTATATCTGAAAAATGACTCCTGTTACTGCAGAAATATTCAAGACAGAAGCCATAGGGAGCCAACAGAATTCCCTGTCTGAGATAAGGTGTGCAAAAGCGTCATCATGAAGTGTTTTCTTGTATGTGGATTTGACAGCAAGAACACCTCCATAGTTTTAGCCAAAATTGGAGCCTGCACTGAGACTGCTAAATTTTATTTTCAGAATAAAAAGTTGGGCTCCAAGTCTGCAGAAATGTCACTTAACAATGCAGTTCTGACAAGTCTCTCACCACACATTGCACCATTAGACTTTGCTGCAATAGAAACAAACATGCCTACATGCCAATATTTTCAAGTGTTTTAAGTTGCTGGAAACAAGTTTTCTTAAAACTAGGATTTATTTAGAGAAAGAGTTTTCAGTGATTTAGTCTTTCATTCACCAGAAATTAATTATTTGCAGATGTCTAGAGACATAACTGTTAGGATTTTTTTTATTTTGTAGTCATAAAAATTTCATTTATACAACTTATTTATCATATTGTTTAAAGAGAATGTGTCAGCTATAAGCTTGCTGGAAGCAAATCAAAAGGCTTGGAGTAAAAACAGAATTCCTATTGTGTGGAAAAATTAAATAGATAAATAAGGCTGTCTCCACCAATACTAAAATTAAAAAAAATACAGAACTATAGAGACTCCTGTTTCAAGATGCTGTTGTTTAAAGGTAAGTTTATGTTTTAAGTCTTGAATAAGATTAAATATAGTAGATCATTGATCATACAACACAGTAATCATAATAAAAAATTGTTAAAGACAAAATTACATGTTGTGCCCACTCAGATTTTTAGTTTAGATCATTTGTGATACAGCAATCAATCCTTTCTTCCTTAGCCATCAAAGACAGAATAGTAAATTATGCTCTTTGTTGAACACTTGAGGTGAAATGAAAATTATTGGTGATTGATCTGTGAGTAGTCTTGAGCTATAGTGTCCTGTTGTACAATAATTTACCCAAATACTGGAAGGTATTACACTCAGAAACAAAGTGACAGCAGAAATGTTTGCATAAGTCTTATAATGTGCAAAAATGTTAAGAGTTGCCTTTCTTGAACTGAGTCAGCAGTTAAGCAGGGTTTTTTTTTTTTAGGAAATATTAAGGTTCAGTGTCCTTTTAGTTAGATGCTGTTCTGCTTCAAAAATATTTTTAACAGAATGAATATAAATTCCCATGTAGTGTATTCTTCTATGTTTTTCCCCTTTGAAATAAGCTTGGCCAAAACTTTATTTCCTGAAAAAAATGAAACGTTGTAGCCCATTAAACTTAGCTCACAAAATCTGTGTCCTTTATACTTTCTCATCCTTCTTTTTGAACTCTGTTCTTAAATGTCGCTGTCATATTTTTCCTTACCATATCACCATTATGTTCTTGCATGGATAACAGGGCAGCAGCTGTTTTAGGGAGCAGATATATGATACAAATGTTTTCTGTCTTGCCTAAAATACAGCTGTTTGTTATTAGAAATTGAATTGAAAAACATGTCTAATTGGTAGAATATAATGGAGAAAATGGGTAGAAAAGTAGCACTGATTATTCATGTGTTCAATAACCCCTACCTGTTTGATTTGTCACTTGGTTAAATACATTTGTTGATGTTACTTGCAGTGAACAAGACTTTAGCAAAACTATATTTTCAATCATTTCTGTTCAAAAAATACTTCTGTATTTTTTAGCCAATACATGTGCAATCATTTATTATTTTTGTGGCTGTATAATAATAATAATAATAATAATAATAAGCCACATAATAATAATATTATTGTGTGATAATATTATTTTTGTGACTGTATAAACACTTGAAAGTCTGATACTTGTATTAAGAGTATTCTGTATGCCTGTTCCATTTCTAAGATGTGAGCAAGAGTTAAATTTGTGGCTCATTTTCAGGTTGTTGTCCGGTAGCTATGTATTGGGACATTACGTTTAGGATACCCCATAATGTTTAGAATTTTCCCTCTTTAGATTAAGACAATTCCAAGTTGCAGCAGCTAACAACGACAGCATCAGCATTCTGGTATTTCACTGCCAGTAATACCAAGCGAGGAATTTCCACTTCCTTTTGTGAAACAAGGCTCTGATACAAAAATGCATCAAAATGCAGTTTTTGACCTGATCCTTCCGTGACTTGCAGATTACTGGAGCGAGAGTGACAAGGAGGAAGCTGACACTCCGTCCACACCGAAGCAGGACAGCCCCCCGCCCCCATATGACACGTACCCACGGCCACCTTCGGTGAGTCCCTGCAGCTGTCCCTAGGAGTGTGTGCCCAGTGTGCCACCTCTGCTGCCCTCCTGCCTGGGAGCACACACATGGGCCCGGGACAGTGCTCCACCGTGTGCTTTGTGAGTCAGTGCTTGACTTAAGGCATTTGTTAAGCAACACATATTGCAGGCTTCAATGGCCATCATTGGTGTTTCCACTGGTTTGTAGAGAACAAGGATTTATAATCCCACTTGCTGTACAAAATAGATTACGTTACAGAATTCTTTCTTTTTGTTCATCGTTCGTGATGGACAGCTACTCATCCATGCAATCCCTCACCACCCCCTTATCAACTTTCTGAGAAAATGTTATTGCCTCAGGAACAACACAGACTCTTCTCTAAGGCTCCAGCAGTTGTGCTGTGAAGCTTTACAGAAACAAATTGTACTTGAATTTCCAGAGAAATGCAAATGTAAAAATTTTCTGTCTGGTATTGCAAACAGGTGTTCTGTTATTGTGAAAAATAGGTTTCACTTATAGGGAAATATAAATTAGAAATAAATGGGGATTTTGTTTTGTTTTGTTTTGTTTTCTTGAAGCAGTTGTTGATATAAAACTATATTATAGACTTGTAATTTACTCTCCACTGGAAATTTTACCTTTCATCTCTCCATACTCAGTGTTACCTAATGCATCTTACTTCAATATGGTTTTTGGAATGAACAGTCAGGAAATTCAGGGGGAAAAGAGCATTCATGATGTTTAATTTGAAGGCAGTATTTTATCTTACAAAATTTTAGATCTTTGAATGACAGTACTGAAGTACTGCAAGCATGATTCCAAAGAAAAGCAAGATAGGATAACAACAGGCATTTGGATAGCATTTTTAAGGTTTTGAATGAATCAGGCACATCTCCTATGTCTTCCATAGTGCCATATTTTGCAAAGTTTTCTGCAAATTTTCTTGGCTTGTTATATGGATTAAATGACATAGCAAATATACTTATTCTGAATACCTATCAGTATTCAACCTACAAGTGTGACATGGGTATGCATTAAAATTAGGATCAGGACAGTTATTAGGTAAGTCAGCAACTTATTAAGGACCCGTGTGCCATGGCTGACGAGTGACAGGCTGTTACTTAGCGCTCGGTCTCGGCGTGCCTTGCTCTGAAGGCCGCTCGCTGCTGCCGTTGCAGATGAGCTGCACGAGCCCCTACGTGGAGCCCAAGCACAGCCGCCTCTCGTCCACGGAGACGTCGCAGTCGCAGTCGTCGCACGAGGAGTTCCGCCCGGAGGTGGCCGGGAGCGCCACCGAGTCCCCGGTGCGCAAGACGGCGAGCCAGCGGCGCTCCTGGCAGGACCTCATCGAGACGCCGCTCACCAGCTCGGGACTGCACTACCTGCAGACGCTGCCGCTGGAGGACTCCGTGTTCTCCGAGGTGGCCGTGGTGTCCCCCGAGCACCGGCGGCAGTCGACGTTGCCCACCCAGAAGTGCCACCTGCAAGACCACTACGGCCCCTTCCCGCTGGTGGAGGGTGAGCGGATGCAAGCGCTCAACGGGAACGGGGGGAAGCCCCGAAGTTTCACTCTGCCTCGGGATAGCGGCTTCAACCACTGCTGCCAGAGCCTCTCAGTCGGCGCCGCCGAGCAGCACGAAGAGGCGCAGCAGAAGGAGGTTGAGGAGGAGGAGGAGGAGGAAGGCAAAGCAGCAGAAGAAACCCAGGAAGATAAAAGTAAGTATGGGATATTTCTGTGGCTTTTCAAGTGTCCCGTTTGTGTAACGTAGAGGTTGTTTTTCCTTTTTCCTATCAAAAATCCCCAACAGTCTTTCAACGTCCCCCATGTTTTACCGGGTCCCCCTTGTTGCACACCTCTTTGGTCTGCCTTATGTATGAGGCCTAATAACCAGAGGGCTGCATGACCTCCCACGATCACCAGACAGTTCCCTGTAGGCTGCTCACCAATCACCTTCTGCTAGTAATCCGTAGTTTAAATGGATTTTGCTTCCACGCTTTCTTCACATTTACACTTGCGCAGTATCCTCCTCTACTGACACACGTGTGGTTCAGGGAAATACTTAGTAAGATTTTCCAGCCAATCCCATCTGAGCTGTAAAAACCTCTTGGTAAATCCTGGAGTGCAGAGTCAGGGTGTGATTGTGCAGTCTCCAGACAGGCAGGTCACTAGACATCCCAAAATCTGTAAGATGTTGAAAAAGAGGTGTTTTCCCCAGTTCCTCTCATTGTGATTTATAAAGAAAGAAATTCAAAATGCATTCCAAACAAAAAAAAACAAATTATAGAGATCAACTGTGATCAGCAAGGCTTAAAAAAAATCATACTGCTGAGTAACTGTCAGTTATATGGCACATAAAATCCATAGAGATTAGTGCTACTTATCAAACATAATCCAAATAACCAGGGGTTAGAGAAGGTCCCTGCCCCTCCTGAACATGTAAACACATTTTTGTGTCTGTTTCATGCTCTGTCCTTCACTGTCATTTGTGGAGCCTCTCAGCATGTGCTGCTAGCAAATTTGAGTCCACACCCAGGTTGTAGGGTTAGTCAGTGAAGCCTGCACTCATGATTTATGAGGTTACACTGCAATTAAGTTATCTGAAGTAGCAAAGGAGGCAGGATAGCCCTTGAAGCTCTCCAAGAGTCTCTGCTATCTGTTCCTTCAAATTCAGCTTTTTCACTGCAGTAAAGAAGTGCAAAAATGGTTGAGAGGAGAGGATAGTGAAAGCTTTGTGTGATTAACTGTCTACCTAAGTTGATTCATTAAAGTTAGCCCCTTTGCTGAGCATTAAAATTCATGTGGATGTTATTTAGTATACTTGGGAGAAATCAAAAATTTTCCATTGCCCTTATGCTTTAGGCAATACCTTCTAAACATCTCCAATTCTTTACTTTCTTCTGCTGCTTTGAGAAAACAGTGGTTTCTTCTGCAGATATTGAATTTGATGGCATTTAAAGTTTAAAAAGGCACCATTTCAGTTGTGTTTATGCATGAAACTTTGCAAAAAACTGATATATTTATTAGGGTAGTATTAGATTCTTACTGACTGTGAAATGAAGCTGTCTAATTAACAGGGTTAAATTTCATCAACCATGCAGAACATTTTGTCCTATTTTTAGTCTTCAGTTTTGGTTTCCAAGTGGGTTTTTACTGATAGAAATATAAAAATATATTTTTTTAAAGTCCTTAGAAATGGAAGGGTCAGGGAGACTTTCCGCTGGCTTTGCTGTGCTGTTTGGGCACTACTTACAGATACTGTTGCAAGGTCTAAGGTTTTAAGTGTTTAAATCTCAATTTCAATGCTTTTAGTGTACCTGGTTGTAACATTTTATAGCATGCTAATTACTAGTAAAAGCCTAGTGCTGGATTTAATCGACTTGGGCTTTTCTCCATCCTTCTATACTAATTTCCAGAAAAGGAGAACAAAGGTGTAATTTTTGAAGTGGTCTCCTTGTATACACGTAATTTTTATTTGAGTGAGGAGGTTTCCTTGGTTGCTTTAACGGGAAATTATTTTTGAGACATTGATGACCAGCTAGACCAGTCAAGTGCTCATGATGAGTTGTTGACCTTGAAATTATAAAACCAGAAGTAAAATACTGTCTTGTCTGTTGAAAAGTTTAAGTGTTGAGTTGCTTGTTGCTATGACTGCAATGTTCTGTTTGCAACGCTGACTCTTTCCTTTGGTGTGCTTACCAATAAAAGCAGGAGGATTTCCTGCAAGTGGTGTTTCTAAGTGCAAAATCCAATATGTGAGCTGAGAGATTTGCTTACATCTGCTAAGTCACTAACAGGATGGGTGACCTTGTGTGTGCTGCCTCACTGCCTCCTTCACTTCCATTGCTCTGGGAAAATGAAACATTGCAACTGGCTGGAGAAAGGAAATCCTCTCTCTCTGAAATGTTTTAACCTCACGTTGAATGTTCCCTCATGTGGTATCAGAATCTTTTAAATATATTTATTTGCCTTACATGTTTGTGATCCTAACATAATTCTGGGCTCTTCGATGATTATGTGTGTTCTTGTGTGTACATGTGTGTGTTTTAAAGCTTAATCATTCCTACTGCTTTTTGTGTGGGACAAGAATGCAGCTCCTTTGCTGTTGTCAGATGTCATTGCCAAACATTTGTTTTCTCAGCTTTCTGTTTTTACATTCTCACTTTTAGAACCACATGAATTTAAATAGTAAAATGTAGTCCTGTTTCTTCCAACTTCTCTTGCAGAATTGTTTTCGAATAACTGCACCACAAACTAGGAGCTCCACACTTTTTTCAGATGCTGTCCCAGCTGCTATAATTTAACATAATTCTGTTGACTTTGTACTAAAGCTACACTGATTTGCAATAATTAAACATCTTCTCTCAGTCAGTCACCACTTTATGTCTTAAATAGATATTGCAAGACTTTACTGACCCTGCAAATAGTTCTGTGTATCAGCTCTGCTACAATTCCTAGATATATATGGTAAATTGAAAATATGGGTTGTGCTTTCCGGTGTTTATCTGTTAGAAGCTAACTTTGTTGTGTGTTCAGTTGCTTCTTTTTGTCCTGTCACATTAACATTGCACTGCTGATCCTTAATGGATTGTTTTATTTCCCAAGTGACTTTTGTGTAAATCATTTAGATGTTCCATATTGACCCCATCTTGTAATGGTCTCTTGCTTTGTAATCAAAGAGGATTCTCTTGTGGGATATTTGATCTTTTGTGTGTGTCTGCTCCTGACTATGCAAATGACATAACCCATGTTCAGACCTGTGGCACCAAACATGCCCTTTGCTGTGCTGCTCAGAGGCAGCCTGCACACAGAGGGCAGGTTGGAGGCTGTGGCACAGTGTTTGCAATTCTGTGATTCAGTTGTGAAGGAAAAGTTGGACCTTTTCAGGTTTGTTTTCCGCTAGTGGGAGGTAATAGAAGGAGACAGCAGTGTATCGTGACGCTGTCACCCTCTTCCCTCTGGCCCTACCTCTGCATTCTGTGTTTCAACAGATATTGCCACTTAATGCAAAAAAACATTTCCAGAGACTGCTTCCAGGTTTTGTCCCAGGAAAGCTTGTTTATTTTTTGCTTTATTTTTTGAAATTATCTTTAGTGGTCATTTTCAAAGACTTCTCTGGTTTGTGCATTACTAGTGTCTCAGCATCTAAAAGAAATATATAAGTAGCCCTCTGCAGGGTGTAGCTGGCTGTTGATCCCATCAACTTAGCTACAGAAAAACCTGCACCTTTTTTGCATACTCCCTGAAAAAGTCTTTGGAGAATAGCAGTGTCTGTAGGAGTCTCAGGTGCTCTCATCTGCCCGGAGACTGCTGGGCCAGGAGCTCTGCTGCTGCCTCCATGTGCTGCGGGATTGGCTGGGCCTCTTTCCAGGGAACTCACACCTGGCACCTGCAACAATGTGGAAGGGAGCTTTCCACTTCTTTTCCACTTTTCTTCATAAAAATTTTCAGGGAACATGGATAGAAAGCACTGATGTCTGTGTTTGAGTTTGGAAGGGTATTTACAGCAGGAAGAAATTACTTGGCAATATTGTCTTTGTGTTAAACCCCATTGCCTTCTCTCTTGTTTCTTGCCTCTTTGTTCTGCAAGTTTTCAGTCCTTTTTCTGCACTCTTAAGTACTATAGTTCTTCCTGACATGTGTTTAAGGATTTTTTTCTTGCTACCCCATCATTGTAATTTTAGAGTACCTTCTATATAGCATGGACAACTGTAACAAAGTCTTACATAAATTTTGATAAATCGGTGGCTGCCCTTCTGGGATAATTAATCGCTGGGAGCCGCTTGTTTGCTGCATTGGTTTCACCTTCCAGAGTGTTTACAAGATGTGACAGTCTTCCTCAGGTGACTTCAGTCACCTTTAAAAAATTTCACAGTGCTTCTGAAGGCTGGGAAGACTCAGAGGTGTTCCCTGACATTTTACTCCATACCACAAGCTCCTGAGCAGGTTTGCAACAACATCTCCTGGCATCCCATGCTTAACCAGCAGTCTTGTAAATGCTGCCTCAGAGGAACACAATAGCCCCAAGCTACAGTCTCCGAAACTTGCCTTTTGACTCTAAACTACTGAAAACACTTGTCAAAGGCCAGAGCAGGAGCTAGTGTTGGCATTTTGCATCTCTGAGAGATGACCAGTCATTGTGAAGGGTTTCAGGAAAGCTCACCTTAATGTCAGGGAGGGCTGGTAACTGAAAGAGGTATCAAATGACTGTGCTGAGGTACCAAGCCTGAGAGGTTTTCTTCTTTTTTTCCCAATTAAAAACTGCAAACCAGCAAGAGAATAAGGGAAACAGAACAATTTTTCCCATGTGCAACTTGGCAGTTGCAGAAATGAAATTCAAAGTGGCAGTGCTTTCACAAAACAGGACAGAGGAGCTAAGGACTCCCATGACTAGCAAAAAGTATCATGCACTGTGCCCAAGAAGGTATCCATGGGACATCCTAAGCAGCATTTGCCTTCAAGAAGGAGTTAGTGCTAGTGAAAAATATACTCTGAATAAGGTCAGGTATTTCAAATTCAAAAATACAGGTCTAGGGTGGCTTCCCTCTTTTTAATGAGGGGGCTGTAATGCATGGTGTGAATGGTATCTCTCAGAAGGATCAATGTTTGCCAATTAAACACTGTTATGAAGTGGTACCCTGTGTACACTTCTAGCTTTTGCTTCTCTGCATTTTAGGCAGAGTGTCTTCACTTTGGTAGGTTTTAGACAATAGTGAAGTGTAGGAGTCAGGACAAATAATGCTTAAAGCCTGGATTGTGCACCCTGGAATTGATGAGGATGTGTGGCTGAAATCAATAGGGCAGTTTGCTTTTCTGCCAGCCTCTTTCTGGTTTAGAGAGAGCATCATTAGTGGTGTCCTGTCCTCTGACCCCTTAGTTTTATCACCACTGAGAGGCAAGTGTTAAGATACTGTATCTTCCCCTCTGGAATTAATGCCCAAGACTGTCTTAAATAAGCAGAGCTATGGGAAATTGAGATAATGTTTCACATTAGAAGTATTCCATATGAAACTGGTGAATAGCATGGATTGCAGCACCTTCTGGGACACTAAGGAGGGTATTATTTTAACTTACTGCATCCACTGTCTGTCCTGTACAACTAAGAGCATTTGCCAAGTTGGAGTTTGTTTTGCCTGACATCCTTTTCCGTGACACAGCCCATGCGTGCTCAGACACTGGAGTGGATTAATGAAATGTCTTCTTTTTCTGAGCTTTTTTTTTTCTGGTCTGATTTTTCATTCCTATTTCCCATTTGAGCCTTCCTGTGGCACCTGACTGGGCATTTGCACTCATGTGGGCTGAAGACCATCAGCATTTTATGCCTTACCAATTTATCCCATTGCCTCCAAGGCACCGTTTTTTGCTGTTAACTCAGACTGAGTTTACCTAAAAATGCTGCTTAATTATGTTAAAAATATGACTACCTTAGATAAACAACTGGGAGTAGGTATGTTCATTTCTGAGCATGTTCTTTAATTAAAATCTAAAATTTGTTAAATAAAGCCTTTTCAATTCTCATATGCAAAAGCAACTCCACTGCAGAAATCAGCTTGTATTCTAAACAAAAATTATGGAATACAAAACTTCTATATCCTGATTTTAAATTTCAGTTCAAGGGAAAAAATTGCCTGCAGTGTTTGAAAGCCAAGTATTGAATCATTTACTGAGTAGCAATTCAGAAAGCAATATAAGCTGTCAACAAAAATAAGAATAGTTTTAATTTTATGCTTGTTAGTGTTTATACATATACATGCATTTTGCCCACAAATATCTTTTTGCCACATTTAAACTTTTATTTGATTTCCATTGCCCATTGCTGCTAAAAATGCAAAGGAGAGATGAATTCCTACTTTTCTTTTGGTTTTAATAACTTTGGGTGTCATTGCCAATAAAGGTCATCTGCTTTTGCCTGAAATATATGGATTAAATTGTCTTTTTATATGCAAAAGAAGTTCACAAGAGAATTTCTTAGATGGCCATTCTTCCAAATTGCTTTTCTTGCTAAGTTTCCTCAATTCAGTTCTAAGTTGGGGACTGTCAATGGAGCTATGCTGCTCCCTACCAGAGACCTCTTTGGGTTGGGTGGTGAAACAAGGAATCTATACATGTGAGAATATATTTCTGGTGGGGCTTTTTTATGTTCTGCATTAATTCTCTTGCCAGGTCTTGTGTAACCAGTCTGTTTTACATTTAATTTTTCTGTTTCATGGTGTCAGCAAGCTCTGTCTCTGCTGCTGCCCATTTGAGTCTGGCTGCAGAGATGCTCTCCTTGGGAAAAGGTCACTCATAAATGGTGAAACACTTCACAAGCAGCAGTGGGAAGGCAGTCCAAGTCCTCAAGGGCTCTCTGTTCACCCCACTACTGTTTCTTCCCAGTTGGTTGGCTTGAAAAGTTTTGGTAGCAATATTAAAGAAGCCTTTTTTTGTGCTTGCTGTTTCCACTCTCTCAATTCTAAATGTGCTTTCAGTTCTGAAGCTATAGTCACATTTCCTAAAGGAACATATGTAGCTTTTTTGAAATTATAAAAAAGAAAATCCAACTTTTTTTTTTAATTAACCCATAATATTCTATTGAATAGAGGGTTTTCCTGTCCTAAAATTTAAGCTTACATTCATTTTGATTTCAAACATGAAAACCACATAATTTTAAATCATTTATATAAACCTTCTCTCTGAAACCTACTGAAAATTGTTTTAAAGACATTCTTAGATTTGACTACTGCTATTTAATTGAAATTTTTCCATGACAAAGCCATTTCTCACTGGGATTTTTGCAGAACTCTTTGAGATGTAGCAGGGACTTGGCCTAATATGAACGTTTCTAAATGCAAAGTAAACAGAAGTCTACAAAAAAAAAAAAAAGTTAGCTACCTATTGTTTTCCTGAGAATGTTCTTTTCAAATGTATAATTTTAAATTTTCAAAGCTAAAGAAGGATGAAACCCTTCCTATAATCAATGGCAATTAAGTCAGAAGATGATGACCAGTAGGACTAGGGGAACAGAGGAGTACTAAGGTCTTTTCAGAATGTATTCATTGTATCTCCAGGTGGTACCATCTGTTGTATGTGGCTCTCATGTTCTTTCAAGGCAGTCATTAAAACAAGGATGAACTTGAGTCAGTAGGGCTTGGAAGGACATGGGAGGGATATAGTTCTATTAAATTACTACCATGCTGAATGTCTGAAGGGTCACCATGCAAACATGCATTCTTGTTTAATTAATGTTCATCATGGGAAGAGGGATGAGATACTAAAGACTTCAGTGCAAACAGTCAGCATCCTCCTAAAATTATTTTTGCTGGGCAGAAGACTCTAGAAAAGCCACATTTGTTAGAAAGCAGTTCAGTTAAATCTATTTTTTCAAAAGAAGTCCTCCGAATTTTTGGATTTAAGATGACACTTTTCCTGGAGGTCTGTGCAATCAATGTTGTGGGATGATTTTTTGTGACTCATCCTACCATGCCAGCCTGGCTTTCTGGCTGCCTTTCCCTGCAGTCACTAGCTGCTGCTCCAGAGGGTCACAGATCTTGTGTCTCATCAGCCCTATGCAACTTCCTTGGATACCCCAGACAGCTAAAATGGCACTAGATGCTTATTTTTTGGCTTCTTGATGTCCTTACTGGTTTCCTAAACCTTTCCAGTGCAGGAGGGCAGTGTATATAGGTTAAAATCTCTGTCCCTGCAAAGACCCTGGCAAAGCTGTAAGTGTGATGTGTGTGTCTTGGAGCCAGGGAGCTGGAAATGATTTGGAAGATTATCCATTGTAGCACTGCCATCTAAATCTGGAGCTGCCTTACCTTACAAATATTAAACACTCCTGGTGGTGGGCATTCTTCATTCCCTCCAGACAGTGCTTTTCCTCTCTGCTGTTCTGGGAAGGAATAATTTTTATTTTTTTTTCTGCTAATGGATGTTGAATTGTTCCCTCTTCAATTTAAGCCCAGCATTTCCATTCCCTTATGGCACAGAAAACAGACTTCTCCATTACAGCAGCCCTTCTTCTGAGCTGAAAGGTTGTTGTGAAGTTTAAAAGTTGGTTTAGTTTTTCCTCTACTTAGTGTTTGCTAGGCCTCTGACTCCTCTTGCTGGGCATCCCTGGGTTTTCCAGGCTAACTCCCATCCCTTCTGTCATGGCAGAGTCCAGGCTGGGTGCAGCACATCTGGTTGAGGCCAGGAAGGTTGCTCTGCCCTGGCTGTTTTGTGCTCTGTACTGTGATAAGCATCTGTTTGGCAACTATACTGCACTTCATATTTCACTTGGGGCTGTACACTGTCCCAAATGGTTTTCTGCTTAATGGTTGTTTTTCTAATTGTAGTTGTTCTGATTTTTTTCCTCAGCCTCTTACCTATCCACATTAAGTAGATATGTTAATAAAAGCCTCAGCTGAATTAAAATGTCAAATTAATTGGGCTAAAACCAACCAACAAATATATATAACATCTTGTAAAACTAACAGCGTGACTAGGTTAAAAAAAAAGCCTTGCAGAGGAACTTGGTGTTTGCCAGGCTCTGTGTCTGTTAGCAGAGCATTTACCATATTGTTATATAAAACTTGGCAAGGGATTTCGTCCCTCCAGATCATTCCAGCTCTGAGACTGTTCTCCAGCAGTCTAGGAGATGTTTCCTCACACTTTGGTGCCTGTGGATTTTAATAAGTTTATTCTCTTGAACTGTTCAGGGTATTAGTGCCATCTGGGACTGTTTCTGAATGCAGAGCTGCCTCAGGAGAACCCCACATAGTGCAGCCCCTCCCTTTAACAGCGAGCCTCTGGTGTCCCCTCCATCTGGGCATGGCTTTTGCTATCAGAGGGCACCTTGGACAGGGGAGGTGGCTAGTACTGTTCACTTCAGAGAGCTGAACTTCTTGAAAGAAGAGATGATTCCCTGGCATCCCTGTGTCACAGGCCTTCTGCATCTGAATAGCCAAGGGAGATGTTACCTGGAGATAAGTGGGGAGCAGGAGGCTCATTCTGCCCCTCAAAAGTGTTTAATGCTCAGAGTTCATAGTAACCATGTATGTTTCATTTGTAAGACCTTCTGTTGTTTCTTAACATTAAGAATTTCCAGTTCTTTTGAAACAAATGTGATAATACAGTATTAACAAACAAACAAACAAAAAAATAAAAGGCCCTGTAATCAGGCAATTTTTCAATTCTCAATCATTATTAATAAAATAGGTTCCTAGCCTTGTTTTTAAAACACATACTTCAAAAACAAGACAAAAATATTTATCATCTCCTTTTGTGCCCCAAATTTGCAAATTTTGGAATCTGTTGATGATGGTTAACAGTCCAGCATCCTTGTACTAGTGTGGTGTTATTAAGTACCATGATTTTATGAACAAAGCATGAAACAAGTTCTCTGCAGGATCTTACTGTAGTTACTTGAAGAAAATGGCTGCATTTTAAGTAGAATTTTTGTTCTCTGGCTTCACATTTTGAATACTGCTGGCACAAAATAATACCAGCTAATTATTTCTTCTCTTCTGGATTCCAGAGGGGTAAACTTCAGGCTTTTGGAATATAAAATATCACCACTGATTTCTTTAAAAGTATTTGAGTTGCGATCACCATCAGAGAGTGGGGAAAGAGACTGCCAAAAAACTTCAGTTTAAACCATCTTTCAGCCAGTTTTTGAAATGTTCATTTAATCATGAGATGATTTACAAGCCTCAAGGAGGAAGCAAAATTAAGGAAGCCTCACTTAGGAGATGTCTCCTGGTTGTAAATTCAGGGATGGGCAGGGATCAGGCAGTGGCAAGGGCAGGAAGTTTACCCTCATCACTTTATGCAACACTGCTATTGAGAGTAAGAAAACTCAGCTGGGGATCCTTGTGCTTTCAGTTCCAGGTTAAAAGGAGCTCAGATTTCAAGTGAGGAGGGATGGCCTGGGGTGGCTCCAGGAACAGCTCCTGGCGTGATACCCAGGGGCTTGGCTATGCCAGAATCCCCTGTTAGTGGGATTTATAGGAGAGTATGAAAGTCACTTGAAGTAAAAATTAGACTCTGCAGTTTTGAAAATAGCACTTGCACCTTTATGGATTTCATTATTCCCAAAGTTTGGTGGAGGTTGAATGTGGAAGGATGAGGGCATGGGTAGATGGCTCTGAGCAGCCAGTACCCATAACACCTGTAGTTTCTACGTGGAAGAATACAGGCATGGAGGGATGAGATTTTATATTCTACATGGTTTTGGCTTTGCTGCCAAGGCTGTCAGAAGGCTGTGTGCATTTTGGAATATCCCTGCTCCTTGGAATGATGGGGAGTAGGAGGTTGCTGAGAGTAAACCAATGAACAAAGGAAAGCACACACCCCCAAGGTGGTAGAGGTTTAATTTACCCCTTTTCTTGAAAAAGAAAAAGCTTGTGCAGTCTGATCTATAGTACTGGGGAATTGGAAACATCAGGGTAGCTGGGGAGCAGATTGTAAAATTGAGTGGGGTAAAATGGAAGCAAGAAGTAGAAAACTAGAAATAGGGCATAAATCTGTAATGGTGAGGATAGCCTATGGAACAAATTTAATTAAGTTGTGATTGGGTTTTGAAATGAAAATCTCTTCAGCCTCTAATTCTCTGTGCCACAAATGAGGGTGATGGTGTTATAACTCTTTCCCCAGTTAGAAAAACTGTTTTAAAAGTCTTTTGTTTCTACATTGTCACATTTCTCTTATAGCATAACCTACTGTAAATGCATTTATACTGCTTTAGCCTTTATTTCAAAGATTTATGCAGTTTAGCGTTTTGAGCCAAAGTGAACCACGTGGGTAGATTTTATGCTGGGCCCATGTTCTGTGCATTGATCATGCCAGTGCACTGAAATATTTCTCAGCCCGAGTTATTTTCCAAGGAGGAGACTCTGGCATAACCTCATTATTAAGGTGAAAACCCTGAAATAGGAATGTTCATAATTAGTTATTTTTGGCCCCTTAGCTCTTGTCTTCTGAAAGGACTAGCTGAGACTTTTTCTTCGGATGACTTACTCAGTTGTACTGTATAGAAGTAGAGTGCTTTAAAAGACACATTTATGAGGCTGTTTCTTTATTTTTGAATGTTTTGCATTTCTCTAGTCTGGTGTTGCTCATCTTTAGCACTGTTATTAATGACTAAAAGTCTACAGCCAAATCTCCATCTCTGGCCCTCCTGGATTTTACTAACATCTGTTTCCTCCTTCCAAGGCCAGTAGTTGTGGTAGTTTCAGGTTGAACAGGGGAGATTGTTCTCTACACTTAGACTTCTAACTGTGGATTTCCAGTTCTGAAATCCCCCCAAGGTTTCTGCACACACCTGCTAAGGGGTTGTTTTAAGCATCTTCATCTTAAGCTGACTCTGCTCTTGCTGTATTTTATAGTGCACAAAGAAGTGTGTAAATCATGGTCACCAACATTTTTTTCCTCACCAGCTGTTGTGTTACCAGATACGTAACCAGAATAGATAAATTCTTGCCTGTTCCTACCTTCTCATGGTTTTTTGTCACTTTTTCACAGAATATGTAAAAATTCTTGTTTTTCCACAGAAGTGTTGAATAAATATATCACATAATACACACTGAACTTTTTGGTTACTCTGTAAGTCTTTGGAATAGCCAGTTGTGCTGACGGCAAGTCCTGGCATTGTAGTAGAAAATTAATGCACTTCCTATCACTAGATACAGAACTTCTTTAAGAGGAACGTCTGCATTCTTCTGGAAAAAAAAACAAAAAAACAAATCCTTGAAAGATGAAAAATTCACTGAGCCTGTTATTTTTAGTGTTTAATCTTGCAATGTAACATTTCCATTCTGCACAGAAGATGTAAGCTTAGCAAAAATTGTCCAAAACATTGGTTTTTCTAGGTCTATATCAGATCTCAGGCTCTGAGTTGAGTTTTAAAAAGTCACCTCCAAGAACAAGTGATTGTACCAAAGAGAGGTGAGCCCCATATCCCAGCTAACTTGGTTAGCCTGCCTTGAACTATGCCTAAAACCATTATTTCTAGGGAGAGGTAAAGGTATCTTGCATGTAACCATTGTGGATCATTCTTCCACAAAATGGATTTATCAATTTCAAACTCAGGTGTACTTTGAGCTCAGTCATGGGGCAATAAGGACTTGCACATTTTAACTCCAGGCTAGAGAAAGAAGCATCTCTTCTAGTTAGTTTAAACCTAGCACACTAACTTTAAGATGTTTCTATTACTTGGAGAGGCAATTATCAACCTTTCTCTGCGCTTACATCCTTATAATTACGCAGGCTTCTGTTCCACGTCCCTTGTTTATAGGGGAGAAGTCTTGATTAGCCCTAAACCATGCATTTCTTGCAGGAAAATCCTTTTGCACAATAATCCTATCAACCCTTCTCTGCCTTTTTCAGTACTGCCTTTTGAGGTGAGATGTCACAAATGAGTCTCTTTTATTGTTAGTTTCTGCTGTAGAAGCCAAACCTCCCTAGTTCTCTGTTTTTGTAGAAGCTGATTTGACATTTTTAACGAGTGCAATCCAAGAAGAGAACTAAAGGGAACTGTTTGGTACAAGATGTTTCTGCCTGATAGGGAAAAAAGAAAAAGGTTTGGTTTTGATGTTGGTGATGCATGAAAAGAGGGGTGTAATGCTTATTCATGTACAAGACTGCAGAGGAGAGAAAAGTAAAAAAGACAATGTAGCTTCTGAAGAAAATAGCAGAGGGCAATAGCTAACTGAGCACCTGATAAATGCATAGGAGAGAGATTGCTGTTACAGGACAAGAACAGATCTCAGCTACATGATATGTGTTTTTCAGGCTGTAGAAATTATAATATTTTCTTTGTTTAGTGGTGATATTTTGGTGAAAAGCACTTAAGCTAACCAAAACGGGAGTGTGTAGCAAATTTCTGGGAATATATCCATGCATAACAGCTCTGGTCATGCTACAGCTTGTCCAGGGGAACCTTGCTTATGCATGTGACTGGTCTGGACAGCTGAAACTCCTCCTTACAAGCATCCTTTGGTTTACCCTCCACTGAGGGAAGAGCACTCTTGCCCACCATTTTCAAAAGGTGTCTGTTTTTACAGGTGACCCTTTCCCCAGCATCTCAGGGTGTTTTGGTCCGTTTGGATTCCCTTGCATACAGCAGTCACCAGTTGTGGTGACAGTGAGGGATTTTCCCTTGGAGCCTCTCAATGCCCTTTCTGCCCCTGCTGGCAGGACCAAGGGCTGAGCACAGAGCAGCTCTGGGGACTGGCACAGCTGGAGGCTGTCAGGGGAGCAGGCTGAGCCCTCCACATCATTGCCCAGATCAAGAGGTTTCCTGTAAAACTGGTTACCTCTGAAGTGTGTCCCTGCCTCCCAGCAGATTGCTACAGGAATGCCAGGGTCAGGTGTCCGTGGTGCAGTGGGTGGTGCACTCTCCCACTCAGCACCTGCCTTTCTCCAACCCCTCTTCCTTGCCTCATCCTGATCAGCCACCATCTCACACCAGCCATTCCCCTGCTGCCCTGCTGCTCCCAGAGCTGGGGCAGCTCTTTGGGGAACAGCTATCCTCACTTCAATATGACTTCTCTTTTCCTGAATATTGTTAACTTTGAGTAAACTAAAGGTATTTTTCCCTTGTGATCAAAAATCCTGGATGAGGTAGCAGAAGCTAGCAAGTAGTCGTGCACGTTCTAAGATGATGGCACTCTCATTTCCACTTGAAAGATGCAGGGATCCTGTTTTCATTCTCCTGAAAAAGAACACCACTTTTAAGGTGTTGAAAAGGCTTTGAGGAGTGCCCATCTCCAACACAACTCTGGTGGTTTCTGCCAGTAGAGAAGCTTGACCTACCTTAGGAATGGGGAGATTGGTACATGGTGGGCCCTGTGCACTGCTCCATCACTCCAGGAGGACAGCAGGCTCTGCCCTCCCACACTGGGAAGGGGTCAGATGTGCACAAGAGAACCAGGGTCTGAATCACATATTGGTGCTGTAATATATTCAGGGCAGGATTTTTTTTTTTTCTGTGAAACAATGCCATCATACAGAAGTATGGCAGCTGCACCTGACCAAGCAGTGTGTGACAGGGGAAGTTTGTGTGTTTTGGAGATGCTTGGGGATGAATTAGGACCAAAGAAGCTAAAGATAAACAATTTTCACACTGATGTCTTTCCACTTTTGTGCAAAGGTCATTAAGGGTAAAAACCTCCTGAACTGGTGGAGGAATCGCTGGAAGAGCAGGAATTGATGGGTGTAGATGTACTTCCTTACTGGTTATCACCAGTTCACCAAGAACCCTAACAGGATATTTCCTTGGAAAGCACTGGGTGCACCATGTCCTCTTGCCAAGAGGATCTTTGGTGAGTGCCTTTTCAGAAAAGGCTGGGAAGCAGGGCTAAGGACTCCTGCATGGCTGGGTATTGTGGCATCATGAAACCCTGGCATGGCATACTTCAGCTTTGTCTAGGTTCTTGGCCAGTCTGACAAATCCCTTTTGCTGTCCATTTTCATGAATGGCAGCCTTGTGGTTTTGGGAAAGAATATTCAACGGGGAGCTTGAACACATAAGGTGATGTGCCAAAATACTCCCTTGATTATTTGCTGGTTTTTCCCCTCCTAAAGGGCATACAGAAGCACTGTCTTAGCAGGCTTCAAGAGATACTATCCATGCTGTATCTCATCCAGTCTAGCACATTCAGGGATTTGAAATAATTTAAAATTTGCTATTTGTTGCTATCTTTAAAGTTAAAATAGTTGGGAGCTTCTGAGGTTTTCAGCATTTGAGTCCTGCAACAGGAGTCTTTAGTGTAATGAAATCCCTGTGCAACCCTGATTTTCTCTTATTACACTAGTGATAGCATTGTTTGGAATATGATAGGCTTAAGATACACTTTTTATGAAAAAATTGGATCCCCTCTGAAAACAGCTCTTACACATTAAAAATATGCAAGCAATTCTTAACAAGCAACACAGCAATGTTTGGCTTGTCAGGAGAGTACCTTTCCTGAAACCTTTCAGTGCAAGTTTTTTATATAGAGATAATGTGCATGCCTTCAGCATCCAACAGGTGTGAAATATTTAACCAGTAGTTCTTCATTTTATACTCTCAAATAAGTAAGGCATTTCCTTCAGGAAAACAAGAAGGTCATTTCTGTGTTGGTCTGATAGGCTTTCAAGACACCATAGGTAGCCAAGAAAGCAGCTCAGCCATTGGTTTAGAATGAGAAAGGTGATTCTTGTCTTATTTTTATGGGGACCAAACTAATTAAAAGCAAGACTTTTAAAAACAGTTTCTTTATATGCTAATTTTGTGCAGTATATTTCAAGCTGTTGATATGAGGGAGGATTTCAGGTCTGATAGCATTTTTGTTGCTAAATATGGTCCTCCTCAACCCAACTGAGTCAAAAATAGATTTGGAGCAGAACAATAATACTTGCCTGAGAACAGTCAAGGCAAGTTGGATTGACATATGGAACACATGCTAGAACATGAAGAGAGAAGGGAATACCTTTGTGCTGGTTACAACACAACCAGCCAGGAGTGGTGCCAACATTTCACTTGTTGGTCTTGCCAGAAGAGTAATAGTAGTGTCCATGTTTTGTGTGTGTGCCCCTCCAGTGAGCCCTGAATTAAAATATCTCAACATGATCAGTATTA
>WEIU01011415.1:54352-76870 GCA_013389925.1 Aegithalos caudatus | reverse complement strand
CCCCCCAATTTTCCCTGAGTAGGTTTTGACGCCCCATTGGAGGTTTTAGCAGAAACTGCTGAAAAACCTCAGCCGAGTGGGACACAAAGAAGATTACGACTTTTTTCTCAGTCTGTTCATTTTACCTTAACCACATGGTATGCTATCAGTTACTTAGAGTGTTTGGGTGATCTGTGGCTCTTTTATTGACCCAGTCAGAGAGGGGATCCCAGGCCAGTGTGAAGCAGGTTGCTTCGGCTGTCAGCCTTTGTGGCGGCGGCAGCATCTCCACCTTCTGCCCTTGGATGTAGCCTGGCAGTGGGAACGTGACAGTCTGGCTGGGTGTTGTTTAGTCATACTGGGGATTTTGTCAGTGTTTCGGTGTTTTTGTTGTCAGTATGGAAAGCACTGCCAGAAAAAGCAATTATGTTGCTTCATAAAGGGCTCTGACCAAAGGGCTCTGACCAAAGCCTTCTCTGACCAAAGGGGCTTCTACTGCTTCAAGTTAAAAATTTGTTTTTTGTAAATTTAAATTTGTTATGCTATAATTAATTCCATATGTTTCTGTCTGCTTTTAAAGCCTCTGAGCGAGTTACTGTAAAAAAATTCCAGAAATACACTGCTTGAAAAAGTAATTTAAAAAGTAATACACAGAATAGTTTGTCACAATAAGACCAATTCTCCTTAAATACTCCTTATTAAGGAATTTGTAGATAATAATGCATAAAATTAGAACATTGGGTTTTTTTCAGGGTTGATGTCCAAAGCATTAGGCAGGAAACACAGCTCCCATTTTTGTGTTTTATATTGTCTCTTTCATGGGGTGGGAGACTGGAACTACAGTTCCTGCTTTGTGGTCAGGAGACAAGGACATGGCTTTTCGAGCAGTTTTCAGAATAAACTATGCAGGAGATTTGGTAGATTATATTGAGCTTTATATTCCATTACACTCATAGCCTGGCTGATTTTAGTTTACAATAGTACTAAGAATTGTACTGAAAGGAATCTCATCATGAGATATGTGCCTCATGTGCTTGTCTCTGGGATGTAATACAGACTTCTCTTGGGTGAGGCTTCTCCCCAAGGCTTGTGTAACTTAAACCTCCGTGTAATCCAGCAATTAGAGAGCCAATATGCGGAAATTGTAATATCATTATCAGAATTCATAAACTGCCCAGTGGGATGCTAAAGTTGTGATTACATCCTACACCTTCTAAATGTATATAAAACTGTGAAAAGTTCAGCCAGCTGCTCTTTCTCTTTTTTTCCTGAACATGATTATTCAACTGTGTCTCACTGTTTGTGTCCCAAATTAGAGGGCTTCCTTTGTCTGAGAGCAGCTCTTTGTATTACTTTGCAATGGTTTCAAAATGAACTACTCTGGAAAAATAACCTTATTTTCTGACACAACCACACTCAAACTGCTCCATCTTGAAGCTGCAAACTGTCTCTCCAGTAAGACCCTAGTAATGAGCTGAACAGCATAAGAATAACCATCAGATATATCTAATATGGAGGGACAAAATAGGGGGAGAATTAGGAATAATATAATATAATAACGTAAGAGTTAGTAATTTGGCAATTTAATGTGGTACATTTTAGTTCATTTAGTTCTTTAGTACTGAGTAGACAGAGGGTTGTTTAGCAATAGCTGTAGTACATGAAGTGCACAGGAGAGCTGGGTTACATTTGCAATTTAGAAGTACTGTGGTAAGTGGGAGGGAAAAATGCCTGCCGATCAGAGCCCTGTAATTTCCACTGCCTTGTTCTCGTGGGACCAAGTGCAGCACCTGCAGAGGAGCAGGCACTGGAGGTTGTACGTGGGCTGACACCACCATCTGTCCTCCCTGTGCCTGTTCCTCACCGTGGGGCTCTCCATGGAACATCTGTGCTCTTGGTGTTCCTCACTGAGGACATGGGGGACATTAAAGCATATATTAGGATGTTGGAAAAACTGAAACTTGCTATTTGCAGCTAGCATACTCCTGTATTATAACTGTTTGATTTAGCCCCCTTTACTGCAGTCTCCAGAGGAGTGCTGAGTGACTCCTGCTGTTGCTTCCATACCTAGCTGACTTCCCACAGGATAATGTGCAGAGGATGAGCTGCTTTGGAGCACAGTGTTGGGGGCCTGCACCAGATGTATCATCAAAACCTTCCTTCCTCAGGCAGTTTCACTGCCAGGCTCCTGTCAGCTCCTTTCACCTCTGATGGCATCTCTCTGAGACCTGGAGGTGGTGGGACCTTCCCACCATTCAGCAATAGACAGTTTGCAGATCTGCCAGTGTTCCTCCCCAGGATTCTGTGTCACAGAGCCTTGAACCATTTCCCTAGTAAGGAGGAAGATGTATCTGCCAGTGGACTTCTGGCAGAAACAGCCAGGTCACAGTGTGTGGCACATAGGGAAGGTTTTCTCTTTCCTTGTTCTTTTTTCTTTCCTTATTCTTTACATTCATTCTTGTTTGCAGCCTGATCACTCATGCAGGGTATTTACCTTTAGGGAAAAATGCATAACTAGATATGCCTCATTATTGGACTACATAGTAGGTAAGGGCTTCCAGTCAAAGTTCTTATCTCCTGAATATGTAGACAGTTGTAGAAATATCATAAAAATAGGATAAAAACTAAGGAAAGGGTACATCTTCAAAAGGCAGGTACAGGTTTATACTGATGGTCACTATAGATGGGAAGTCTGAATTTTTCTAAAACTTCAGTATGTATTTAAAAAGTAAGTTTATTAACCTGCTATGATTCAGCTTAACCTTTCCTTGAAAAGTTGTCATAAACATACCATTTAATAGCCAGGGATCTTGTAGTCTGTTTAAGCAAAATCTATAATGTGAAGATTGATAAGAAGGTGTACTCTTAAGTGGGAGTGGTAAAATCTTGTGCCTTTTATTATGAAAAAACACATCAAAGTGAAAACCCTAACCTTATACCTTCTCATTAGTGACTGCTGGTGTTCCTTAAAAAATTATTTATAAATCTCAGTCTCAAAGAGAAAGAGCTGTATCACCTTCTGTGCCCCTTTTCTTACATAGGATTTCTTGTATGATAGCCATTATGAGACCTTATTGATTGTGACTCGCAAATATTTCTCTATGAGAACTTTCTGCTTCCCTTTACTTACATTTTTATTGGCTTTTGACACTTGGCCTGGAAAGGTATGCAGAGCATCTCTTTGCTCCTGCTTGGTGAGTTGATCCCAGCCTGGGTGCATTCTGTCTCTGCCACTTTAGATGGGTAAAGTACCTCCTACTGCTGCAGGTGTGCTCAGATATCAGATTCCTCACATCCCACATGACCACATCAGCTGAAAAAATAGGCAGAGATTTACAGCAGACAGTTTTGTGTCTGTAACCATTCTGGGGAAGTCATTTGCCATAAAACTCTTCTCATAATGCAGGCATAATTTGGTTGATAAATGCAGTAAATTCACTTTGCTGTATCCACAGGGTCACATTCATTTTTGTATGTGAATGGCAGTTGGTTTATTTTTCAAAATGTTTGCAAGTCTCATGAGTTTCATAAGTTGTAGTGTCGATCAGTATCCGTCCAAAAGCACGTTACTCGTTCTTTGTTATTTGTATTTGTTCTCCTTTAAAACAAATTTTAAAACCCTTATCTAGAACAAAACCATATGCTGGAGATTTTTTACATACACAATTTTGCTAATGTTAGTGCTACAGAAAGAATAATGTGGGGTTGTAAGGATAAGGAAAAATAATTTTACTACTAAAAAGCAGATTTTCTAAATACTTAGTTGCTATCAGTAAGTGATATTGAACATTTAAAAAAAAATCCTAGTGCCTGATAATTATATTCACATTAAGATAAATAGGACAACATATGCTACCACTTACCTTAAGAGGTTAATGAAAGTCTGTTCATGCACAGTGACTAATCCAAACAGGGATAGTGAAAAATTACTTAGGATTGATAATTTATATAATTTATATAATAATCAAACCTTAGCTATATTACTGAATAGTCTTTACAAAAGTGTGTCTTACTAGCAGGATTTTTTCAAAAATTGGTTTCTAGTGCAAAATCTAGTTGAATTTTATGTGCATAACACAAGTCCTGTCCCACCACGTGTTGAAGGTAGCACAGTTCTTCCACAAATAGAGGACGTGTCCCAGCCAGTCTCAGATGGGCATGAGGAAGAGCTGGGTGTTGAAATCTGCTAGATAATGGCCTTGCCTTAACTTCAGTAACCCTCCTTTATTTCACAGCCACCTTGTTTCACAAAAAGGGAAGTTTGTTTTGCCAAAGCATGATCTTTATAAAAAACTTTCTGAATTTTTAGTGATTAAGTTGTATGAACAATGGCCATAAGATGACAGGATCTCCTTAAGCTGCAGAATTAATACCAATGAGGCAGCAGTATCCTCTTTCACTTAGAGCCTTTTTCCAAATAAATCCATGACTCTTATTTTCAATGCTACAACTGTTTATAGTTTAAAACAGGATGAAATCTGAAAAACATTCCCTTTTGTACTCTACAAAGTCTCCCTTTCCTCAACCCCATGAGTCCTGAAATGTGCTGGTTTGGCCTTTTGTTTGTCAGGGGTTTGGGGGTTGGTTTGGGGGGTTGGGTTTGGGGTTTTTCATTTTGGTTGTGGAATCAAATGTTTTTTTTTATTTTAAACAATAGGTTATGTAAAAGTTTCTCTTGACTGCTATACTTAGAATTTAGTTATATAAACTGTTTTCCTCACACTTCTTCTTCCTCCTCTCCTTGTTGACGCATAGAGTCCCAGGAAATCTCAGCAACAGAGAAGAGGCTGAACTGGGTTTGAGTTCTGTGTAGCATTGCTCACCCTCTGCCTCTGTGAAACTCATTTTCCAATTGCTGCCATGTGTGGAGTAAATGGCACCAATGTTTCCATCTGGGATTCTTTCTACCTTGTGTTTTCTGTCCCTGAGACAACGTTTCTTGTCTGCTTTCCAGACCTTTTGTGATATGCTCAAGAATAAAAATGGCAGTGCTTGATATTTTTCTTCCTTTCCATCCTGTCTTTTGGAAAAAAAAAAATCTCTTAAACAGTGGTTAAACAAATCTCACCAGTTAAATTGGAATGAGTTTGTATGTCTTTACATTATGCACAGTTGAACTCTTTCCCAAAGTGTTGGTTTTTTTAACAACAAAACATCCCCAGCTTTTCATATCTGGGATTCAAAATGACAATGGATGTTACGATCCATGGAGTTTCATTTTTTTTTACAATTTAGTGTAGTAGGCAATAGAACAGAGAATGCACGGAGAGCAGCCAGGCTTTTGAAACTTCCTGTGAAGAGACTGCATATCCACACAGAAACTCTAAGTAAACAATTTAGCTGTATGCTGTTTATTCCACCTCTCTCTTTCTCTTTTCTTTGCTAACACAGGTCCACAAAGATTCTCGAGTTCTCAAGCCCTAGCTTATGGAAGTGTGTAATGTCAGTGTGGTTGCAAAATCACATGATCTCCTAGCTCTGTATCTTTTCCTTCACCCAACATTGCACAACGCTGGACTGTCAGCTAGGAGAACGAAAGGAGCCAGATTGTGTTGTGCCACCTCTTTTTCTAGTTCAAGCATAAGTTGCCACCAGGATATTTTTCTGTGTTTGTAGCACGTTTGGTGGATTTGGGGCACATTCTTTGCTTCCATTCTCCTCATTCATGTGACCCTTTCCCAGTGCTTCCAAATGAGCTAATGTGTCTTCAACATGGAGAAAACCAACTAAGTTGGTTAGGATGTGTATTGTTCTCTTGTTTTATTTGTGGGTTGTTTGGGGTTTTTTTTTTTAATTGGTCTTTGTTCTGTTCTTTTTAAAAACATATCTACAAAAAGAGAATATATAACTTTCTGCCCTAAATACCTCTTTTGCATCAGGGATGGATATTTTAATGGAGTGAGGTGTAATAGCAGAACAGTGCCATGTCTCTGTCCTCACGAGCATAGCTGCATGCAGATTAGAAAGGCTCTGTAGTGCTGCTACTGTATGCCAGATTTGCTATTTGCTCATGTTTGCATGATAGTATTTCTAATTTACTAATATGATATGGAAATAATGGCACATCACCGATCTTTCAACATATTGTATCACTGCTTTATCATATTAGGCTAATACACTGCGAGAGTTGATAGCACCTCTCCATGTCAAATGGGAACCACATCTCTTGGCACTGAACCGATTGGACTCAAAGGTTGATAAACTTACAATTAGAGAATTGGCACGGCGGAGACTCAACTTCAGCCTCTTGCAAGCAACCTAATGGCCTCCGTTCAGAAAGTCAGTTCTTCTTGAATAACTTTGATGTTTATAACAGAGAACAGACCTGTTAAAGCATAGACAACCACATGCCTGAATATGAGGCCTCCAGGAAGGTGTCAAAGGGCATGGCCAGTCTTTTGAAGAATGCACCCTTTCCACAATGGGACTAGGCACAAAGTCAGATCCAGTCTACATGGAGCACATTTGCAGAAAATACTGCCCCCGGCACGGGAGAATGGAAGGGGAAGAGGGTCTTGGCAGGGGAAGGGCTTTGATGTCACTCAGTTTTGTTCTGCACACCTCGAGGAATTAAAGAGGGATTCAGCCATGGTAACTGTAATTTCCCATTGCTTGTACTGAACTCCAGTGAACCCATTCAGGCCAACCAGAGAGAGTCGTGTCATTTAAGCGTGCTTCACATTAGTGAAGGAAGTTTCCTTACTGTGTCATGCTAAACTAAGTGTATTCTGTCAAGTGGAGGTATGTACAGACCTTTCAGAGACTTCCATTTATCTAATGGTTTGTAATGAATTCCCAGAGGGTACACTGGCTCTCGTTTGGATGATGATGGAGAAGATACCTCACACTGAGATTTATTAGACTCTGCAGTTAAACTCTTTGGTTCCTCTTTATCTTCTAGGACTAAAATATTTGAGTGATGCTGCCTGGCCAAGCAGGCACAAAGTATTCTCTGTGTAACACCCAGACTCCAGAGGGCTGTTTTGGGGCCAGTATTTGTCTGGATGTCACTCGAAGTAGATTCAGATATTGTATTTATCATTATGTTCTGAGTCCCCTATGGGTTGATGTTCGCCTCTATCTCTGTGATTAGAATGTGGATTTTCCTTAATATATTTGGCTAAGGGTGTATTGTAATAATGTTAATGCTAATTACTTGATATTTCATACTATCTTACGGGGAGATACTTTTAAAAAATGTATTTTGAAATGTTTTCTTTCTGTTTGCTCAATGTATGGTATTGCATTATGTTAATACCAATAAAATTATATATATATATAGTTATATATATATTTCCCTTTTATAAAGAAGTAAATTATGCTTTTTTGCCTCACAAACAGGAGATGTGCAGTGAATAAAATTACATCATTCTGCCTTACAGCAGGTGACAAAGCTTATAATAGTTTTAATATTCTTTTTTGAAAAATAAAAAGTATAGTATGACATAAACTAGTTGGAAATTCATCAAAATGCATGTTTTATGTTTCTGCTCAATGGGACTGTCACAAAATCGCCTAAATATCTAGCAATGTTGTTTTGGCATCTTTAATTTTTTCTAATCAGAAACATGCACTGTATTGCTATTATTGATTACAAAACTGTACTGTCATAATTTTTTGCCTGTTGGCAAGATAGACAAACCCACCGAGTTTGTCTGTAGGAATTGATTTTAAAATTTAATTTAGTGCTCTTTCCAATGCTTGGCAAAGGCAGAATTTATTTTTTATATGAGGTTGCCTTTGAAGTACCTGCCTCTGCCAGGAATGATAAATCACTGCTAAGTACATAAAGATTCTGCAACCTGAAGGATATGTGATTAAAGCCTTGTTGGAATGGCCTGCAACCCCAGCCAGTCCTTTACATTCTGTCATTAAATTCCATAATTAGTTAGAGCTGAAATGTTTTGGAAATGAATTAGAGAAGCAGAAGCAAGGATGTGACTCTAAAATGTCCTTTGGCTGCCATTTGGGGTTACATTGATGGCTTATTTGCTGCTCATAGCCAAAGGCCAGCATATATCTGCACTAATGCCTATTAGATTGTCTTCAGCTTCCTCTCTTTCTTTTCCCCACCCTTTCTAACATATTGTATTGAGTATCTTTGTTTTGCAGAGGCATTCAGAAGGGCTGTAATTAGCAGTCCCTGGCATTTAATTGCATACACATTTGTTAAATATTTTTCTGTATGCCTTAAAATAAAGTATAGAAAATGGCAGTAAATGTTTCTTTAATGAAGGCATTTGATTTATTCATGAAGTCAGGATTTTTTAAAGGTGTTATTTTGGGCTTAATAAAGGAAATAAGCCAGCAAATTTCCAGTCTTGATTTTGCATAACCACTGTCTGTCAGGGCCAATGTTCAGCTCCTTTCTCTTGTTCCTTTTGTGGCAAACACATTCTGCCCAATGGGTGGGGAATGGACCTTTCTGCTGTGACCACTCTCATGCCATTTTTGATAGCACTTTACTCTGAGGTTCATACGTGTTCACAAGTTCATTCTGACATCTGATGACATGAGTGATGTCTAGAAAAGCCACATGGAATTATTGCATTTCCCTTGTCACAGCAATAACCTTTCTTCTGAAAGGTACTTTGAACTCTGTAATACTTCCAGACCATTGGGGTGTGATGGGAATTCAGCAGCTGATGGGGATTGCCTAATTTTTGGCAGTTGTGTGCCCTGCATAAATAAAATGTAAATCAGGATGCAGCTTAATTAGGTTGGAATCTAATCAGTGCAGCTATCATAATGTGCAATTATAAATCCAATAATAAATCTGAATATCTGAATAAATATTACATCTTCTGGGATAACATTTTGGGAAGTATTTCAAGCTCCTTTCAGAAACACCTTGGGAGGTGCTTCCCCAGGAGACTACAGTGAGTTATAGAGGTAATGGAGGCAGAGATTCAACTAACCTGGCCCCTGCCCACACTAATGCTTCTCCCATGTTGAAAGTAGGATTGCAATTCCTTAGTGATGCATTTTGGAAAACTTCACTCTCAGTGCTACAAATAAGCAACTTGGGGTGTAGCCTGGAGTTCATTTTCCAGGTGGGTGTTGCTCACTAGGAACATGCCCCCATGTGCTCGGGCTGGCTTTCAGGTATCAGTCCCATAAACCTTGAGAGGCACTGCTGTTGTGAGAGCGTGACTGTGGCTTGATTCTGACTGGTGAGTAATGTCTCTGGGTCCATATCATTTGTCACTTAACCTTTCACAACTTTGCTCCAACAGCTGAGGTTGGTAAAAACAGTATTTTCTTCAAGGAGTAATTGCTTCTGTGTATTACTTGGGAATTATTGTTTGTAGGGAGCTCCTCATTCTGTTTAAAAGCTACAGAATCCCCACGTCTAGCAATTCTGCCCAGTTTGCTCCAGCTCCTGGCTTTCCTCATAAATACTAGTTTACTATTGTTTTTGAACTGCAGGGCCCAAGGGGAAGTGTACCATCAAAATGTAATTGGTCTGTTTATTTCACTTCAGCATTGTAGCTTGTGATAAAATTAAACAGCACTTACAGCAGCCTGTGGCACAGAAAAATGTCAGGATATCCTATTTCATTGTGTAAAATTCTCCCAGAGAGTCACTAAAATCAGCAGATTAAGGTTAAACTGGTGCCTTCATAGGCAGCTTAATGAGTAGAGTACCATATCCAAAACCAAGGAAGGTTGCAACTATAACCCTACTGCAGAAAAGTTCTGCTGCTGATCAGAATTCCGTGACTCTGGGAAGCTTTGGAGTGACTTCATTCTTATGCCCCCTCTGAAATCACAGCCCACCAGTATAACCTCATGAAACAGCAGGACTGTGAGCAAAGAGGGAGCTACAGATGCTCATTTGAGGCGTGCAAGAGCTGTCAAGAGGCAGCACGAGCAGAAAAAGCTAATTATTCCCTCTGTGTGTTCCCTTCTCACTAACACAGCCATTAGCTGGCACCTGTACTTCACTGCTAAGTGGATGTCAGGAATGGCTGAATGTTACTGTCAGCTCAGCAATGCAGATCTGCATGGAGACATCAAGGATTTTTCCTTATGCTCAGGTTAGTGTCAGCTGTGTTTAGGAAGCACTTCCAGTTACATGGAAGGCTGCAGAGATGTGGCTGAGATACAGAACTGGCTCAAGTGTCCCATGAAGGCTGGAGGTTGAACATGTGAACATGCCCCAGCCTGCCAGCTCCCACTGCAGCCAGCAGGGCCCTGGAGCTGGCAGGGCCACAGCAAAGTGCAGACAGCTTGTCCTTCACACATCCCCAGAGAGGTGAGTTCAGCAGAGAGGAGATTCACAGGGATCTACTGACCCAAAAGGAAAGCTGTGTCATAAGTAGTTCACAAAAATAATTAGGCCTTTGATGTCACAGCAAAGACTTGGCATCTGTCATGCCTTACAGCGGCTAGGGCTAGATCTTTTAAAGGATGGTACCTACCTGATTCTGATACTGAACTTGGCTGCAGTGGAAAATGCCTGAAATACCTTCAAATACCTATAGTTTGGGAGATGAGTTTTCTACTCGCCCGCACAATTCACTTTATTTCAAGAAACCCAATTTATGCTCATGCCTGTGAGAGGAGAAGCAGACTCATACCATTGGGTATGAAACTCCAGAGAGTGCAGGACTCTGTTGTCTTGGTGCTTTCAGTCAGCACCCTCTCCAGGTGCTCCATCTTTTTTTGTCTGCAGGTTTACATAATAGGAGAGGATAGGAACTGTGTGCAACTGTTGTGGTAACCCAAAAATACTTCCACTTCAGAGGAAATGATGGTATAAAATGCAGATTTAATACCTGCCTTGAATAAATACAGAAAGAATAAATATAATAAATATGAAATTTAATGATCCTCCAGCAGCTAATATTTCACCAAGCACGTAGATCAAAGCTTGTTTTTAAACAATGCTCTTCCCTTCCTTGATGCAAGATGTTTGGGAAAATCCTGCACTTTCACATACAGAGGGACAGAAAGGACAGAGGATTACATGAATCAGAAGGTGGCAGGGAAAGGGAAGCAGTACCAGAGAGAAGGGTTGCAAAGAGTGGGTACTGCACAAGGAGCCCCAGTTTTGCTTTTAGTTTAGTTTTAGTCCAGCTTGCTTAAACTTTTCTTCACTTTTAGAGAACATTAATATGCTCATGTGTGTGTGTCTATAGACATATATAAATACATATGTGTGTGTGTGTTTACAGGTGTAATCACATACCCAGTCAGGTCTTGATTTTAAAGTAAGTGGCATAGGACATAGCATAGAGGTCTACTTATACTTTAATAGGGAAATCTGCTCTATGTTACCCAGAGCAGATGAGCAGCTGTTTCCATGCAGACGTGCATTTTATTGCACCTCCGGCCTGCTGTAGCATGCCGGGCTTAAATACTGTGTTGCTTCTTCCTTTTCTCACTAATTAGGTATGTGACTTGCAACATTTTCCTACCAGGAGCTGACTTTCCGTATCATTGTGGCTCCCCCCATAGGTGTGCAGGAATTACCTCATGCACAGCCACAGCTGTGCAGACACCAACTCCTTTAAGCCTTACACTGATTTCACCACTTTTTTTTTTTTCCTTTTAGATTGTAGGTGGTGGAGGAAAGGAAATATATAGCTTAGTCTGCCAGCTAGCCATCTAAGTAGTGTTAAAATTTATTAATTCCTGAATCTTTGTATTAGAAATACTGGGGTATGTCTCACTCTTGGGCAGTTTGGACTCAATGATTAACCCAAACAGCAGCAAAGATGAATTCAGGCCTTGCACTGAGAAAACAACTGCTTCTTCAGAGGATTTCTTTTCTCCCCTCTGCTGCAACACTGCTAAAATGCACATCTGCTCTCCTTTCATCCTTCTACTTTTACACCTTGTATCTGGGGAGATCCCTTCAGCCTCTCTCCTAGCTGTTCCCTGGGGTTCACAAGCCCAGCCAGGCTGTTGCACACTTGTCTGCCTGTTGGCACAGCCTGAGAGCTTCCCAAGGGGTCTGTGTGCTGCCCTACCTTCCTATCAGTGAAACCACTGCAGGCCAGGCAAGGTTTGACAGTCCCTGTTTTTAGACATGGCAGAGAGAACCCGCTGTGGCATAGAAGATTACAAATGCTTTCTTGCTACCAGGATTGTATCAGTTATTAGTTAGCTTGTGGCAGACCAATGTGTCTGTTCCCAACATAGACACATCAGGGTCAGGAAGGCAAAGGGAAAAAAACAACCAAAAAAACCAAAACACCCAGGGGTTTGTGTGCCCAAAGCTGTTTTATCTAACTTGAGACCATTTCCCAGACGCCTGGGATGCTTCTTGTTTTCAGGGAGTATTTACTGCATTCACACTGGCAGAAGGTCTCTGGACACTTGAGGTAAATGCTTCCCCTGCACAAACGGTGAAGCAAAAAGGTGTAGCTCTCAAATTGGAAGCAAATCTTGGGGATTTGGAGGGATAAAATAACATGGCAGCTGTTTAATAATGTGATTAGTGATGTATTCTAACAAAATTACCTCGTTAGTATCCTGAGAAAGCTGAGGTTAGCTGGTTCCACTGCCAGAGGGAGTGAGCTCACCAAAGGAGCAAAAATGGGAGTTTAAATTTCAGTGGAGCCTGGAGATTTCAGTCTGACTGTGTCTTGTTTGCTTCCTGTCACAGACTTTGCAGCAGCTTGGCTTTCTGGGGATGTGCAGAGGGTGGTACTTCTGTTCAAATGCAGGGCTGATTTCTAGGAGAGGAGTGGGCGTGTGTGAGAGGAGTTGCACGGCGAAGGAAAGTGCGTCACTAAGCAGTAAAGGTAGAAAACAGAAAAGAGGATAGTGGGAAAATTCCATCAGGGTGGCAGTGGTGTCCGTCAGTCAGGATGAGAAGTCTGAAAGCAACAGGGTTGAGCCTGGGTGGTGTCTGGAGGCATTGACAAAGACCAGAGGGGCCCCAATGAGGAGCTTTGATCCTTGAAAAATATGACCTTGTTGGCAGGGTAGGTAACAAAATTTATTAACTGTCCTTACATAGGCAGTTCTGTTCACTCACAGCCCCACCTGAAAGCATGGGCACCTCTGGTATCTCACTGAAAGACAAAAGCCATGCAAAATTTTGGTAGCTTGAGCTTTAGCAGAAAAGTGAATCACAGGAGGGCAGGGACCTCCACTAAAAAGTGCTGGAGGTTATTCTGTATATTTAAAGCAGATTTATGAGAAGTGTGTGCCTAGAGATTCTCTGTGTCCAGAGAGCAGAATGTTAGCCAGCTGGGCTGCAGTGGTGACCTTCTACAGGGTTCTAATTCAGTACCATCTTCCTGAATCATCAGTTTACATGGACCAATCATCTCTTGATGCATGTAAATACCAATGGTAACTTTCTCTCTGAGTACTTTTCACATAAGTACCTTATGCTTTTACAATCTTGGTTTATAAGAGGGAAATAATAGAAACATGAATTGCCTAACAGAGCCAGGAGATGATTACACTGAGTACATCACAGAGCTTGGTGCATGCTCTTTTCAGCAAGTGACAACACAGTATGAGAAATCCCACCAGTTTTTCCTGAATGCCAAGAAGTCAAACAGTTCCTGACCTGTTGGAGTTTCACCTATTCAGCCATAATCCTCGTCTCTCTCTCCTGAGGAAATGTAGAACTAGTTACAAATATTTACTGCATTCTAAGAACTGAAGGCAAAGTACAAAAAGTTCAGAAAATTTTCCTGTGGAAAGCAGAAGAGTGAAAAAAAATAACACAACGTTTACTAGACAGATGTACTCATTATCTCCAGAATTGAATGCAAATAGCTTTGCATTCACTTGAAGACAGTAGGAGCTTTGTTACAAAATGCAGTGCCTGTATATTCTTGCATTTGGAAGATAGTGTTCTCACCAGATTTAGATCCCTTGTGTTGCAGTTTGTGCAGCTTTGTTTCTTCTCCTGAGTTATGGAGTTGTTCAGGCTTGTGTGGGGCAGGGCACAAAATTACAGCTTCAGAGAAGAGACCCTGCTTTTCAGCAGTATGTGCAAACTGACCTGGCAGTGCATTCAGAGAAAAAGGAAAGATGCAACCCACGACTCAGCAGCCAAATGAGTGTGAAATAAAACTGTTGTGTTGGCTGCTGGTCCGAGGTCACCTGCAAATCCTATTAGACCACATTTTCTACTTAAACAAAACATTACCAGAAGGTCTTATTCTTCTTTAATGAGACAGCCATGCTGGAATAGCATTACTTGCATACAAATCCACTAATTTTAAAAAAGAAAATATGTTTCAAGCTCAACTCTATATCTAACAGAATACCTCAGATGCTTTATGGTGCCAAGGGTTTCACCAACACCTACAGGAAATCAATCAAAGGCTCTAGCAGAAGGCTGAGGGAGGGGAGGTGTGTGTGTAATCTCATTCCCGCCTACTGAGAGCCATTGAGAGCAGCAGCACCACCTTCAGCATTTCTCTGGAAAACATTAAGGGCTTGGGATGTGTTTGCATGACGCCCACCGCCCTCTCCCCCACCATGGGTGACAAGGCATCTTGCCCTCTTTAGAGCTTTCCCAGCCTCAGCATTTAAGGGACTTGTTTTTCTTCTCTCCTCTTTCCTCTTTAGGAAATCCTGTCCCCTTTTTGATGTGCTGCTTGTAGTGACATCACCAAGTCAGTGACAGAGTGTGGGGGAGGCAGCCCCAGCCTGTGGAGGTGATGAGCTGATGTGTTCCAGAGACCCTCTGGCAGTGTTCTGCTGCCTGACCCAGCCTGTGTCCTGCCCCCAAAGGCCTCTGCCTTTCTGTGCAGTCTCAGAGCTGTTCCCATTTGGGCAGGGGGAGAAGTGTGGTGTCCATGCTCCCTCTGAGGCCCACGTTGAGGTGTTGGTTCCTGGGGTGAGCCCTGAGGAGCAGCAGCCATGCATATCCCAGGCCAGCAGTGTAGGGAGGGAGGGAAGAACAAGCCCCCCTAGCACAGGGTTTGTACTCACAGGGGCCATGTTGCCATCCAGGTTCATTAAGGCACTTCTCATTCAGTAGTTGAACCTTAGGGTTGAACTAAAATCTCAAATGCTGTATTTTGCCTTGGTGGGGAGTTTCTGTTTTTTAGGTAGCCATGGGTTTTTGATGGCAAGCGTGGATGTGGTGGCTGGTTGCCAGTCCAGGCTCTAGATTACTTTAGCAAAGTAAATTCAGATGGTGTGGAGTCAAAGTGCTGGTGTGCTTCTTCAGCGAGCCATCCCTGTCCTATTCCCCTCAGGGTACAGCCTTGGCAGTACTGCTGGAAGAAACACCTGAGGAAAGATCTCTTTTGCCTTGCATAGCAAGAGATGAGAAGGAGAGAGAGAGACAGAGAGAGAGAGAGAAACAGGTGTCAAATACTCCTGTGTCAGACCAGGAGGGAGTTTTCCCTTTGCCCTTTAGCAAATCACTCCCCTTCTACAGCTGTCAGACTGGTGGACATCAGCATACAGCAATAAAAACTGATAGAGAGATCCCACACCTCTGATCTCATTGCTGCATAGACTTCTTAAGAAAGCATAAAAACCAAGACCACAAAAGATTTTAACCATTCTCTAATTATTCAGCTACTGAATGTTTTGTCCTTTAGCCCATTAGATGTTTTAATAAGAAAGAAAGTTACAAGAAAGAGAAAAGCATCTCATTTCTATTTTAAGTCCTGGCCACCATTAACAGTGATGAACCCAGCTCAGCAAGCAGGGACCACAGGATGGGATGATTTAAGGAGCTCTGTGCTGACTCAAAATACTTCCATCAATAAAAAGTCTCAAACTCTTCTTCATTTCCATATCTCTTAAAATAATTAAAATGTGTGCTTTATAAACAACTGCCCTCTAAAAGGAATAAACTGATGAGAGATGAAGCTGATTACAAAATTCTTGGATTGTATAAAGATCTGTACAAATGCAAACACTTTTTGTGGTGAGGTGAGAAGATTTGGGTTTCTGGAGTTCTTGCCTGAGCCTGAGCAGGGTCATTGTCCATAGTATGGGCTCAAATGGGAGGTGGCCTCAGGTAGCTCTTGATGGACTAAAAATGTCTCTTCTAAACACAAACTGTTTTCTCTCTTGGTGACTGATAAAAAGCCCTCTAATCACCTAAGGACACTGAGGTTCTTTACTTAAGGGTACTTCCATGTGTGGTAAACTTTCAGCCAGTAGAAATTACTGTCTTGGAGCAGGGTCAGTGACAGGGTAAAGCTAATGCTTGAAACCAAGCAGCCTTCCTACAAGAGCTTCTAGGAAAGCCTCTCAAGGACACAGGCACCTTGAACCAGGAAAACAGGCATTGCTGTGAAAGCCAAGACTGGCTGGGAGGATCCTAAGGGCTCTGGAAGCAACCAGGAGGCCACACACAGGCAGTGTCTGGCTGTTGCATGAAGATGTGTGCAAGGGGCAGCAGGGACAGAGCTAAGGGACACAGCTAACACTGTCCCAAGGGCTGCCCTGGCTAATCCTGATCCCCACTCTGCTAATCCTCACTGCCCTGGTGCTTGCAAAGCTTGCACGGAGTCACCTAAGAGTTTCTTTCCTCTGGGGGAAATGTTGTGTGAAAGGTTGAAGTGGTTTGATGTTTTCTAAATGAAGCATTTCAAATGCTCGTATCAGAGTAACATCCTGATACCATCCCCAGCTTTTGCTTGGTTTTGTTTTTAAAGAAGCAAAACTTCTATTTTTTTATTAAAGGCTTTCAGTATTAGTAAGAACAAATATTTTAAACCTATAATAAATACTTCTCATATTTATGTATTTTGATAGAGTATATAATTTTTTTTTTTGAACCAAACTATTATGCAAACAGCTCTGTTTTGGTTTGCCATGGTGCCAGGTCATGATTGTGCTCTTCTGTCTAGTCTGTAGTCTGCTGCTGAACCTTCAGGTAATAGTAAAGTAACAGACTAGCATAAGTGACAGCATTGCTGACTATTGAACAGCACTGCTGAGTATCAAAAATAAGAGACAAAAATGATTGGACTTTGCTAGGAAGGAAAAGGAAATATCACTCCAGGGCCACCATCACATGCTCTTCAGTGCTGTTACCAGCACTTCCAGTCTGAGATGTGATCCCTAATGGCTTCCTTAGCAGGATGATTCCAAGGCTTTCTCTCCTTGCAGCAAGGAAGTCACCAGAACTGTAACTGCAATACCAGAAATCTGATTTCTGGCAGTAAGTCACTCTGATATTACAGCACCTTCTGCTTTTTCTTTTTCCCCTCTTTCTCTGCGTGTCAAGATTTTACATTCTTGAAAGTTTTTCTCTGTTTCTTCTGAAGGCAATAGCAAGAAGGAGCAGTCACAGCACTCTTTTTTGGAACTTAGGGGGTGTGAAATATTCTCTTTACAGTCCAGTTAAACCTGTTAAGCATTTTGCAAAGGTTTTTGATAGGTCTTCATGTAATCACATTAATGATACATTGTTGCTTTCTCTATTTCTTCCTCCTTTTTTTTGTTTTCCCCCTTTGTCTCATTACAGTTGAAAATATAGAGGAAAAAACAGCAGACTCCTTGCAAGATTTGTACAGAGCCTTGGAGCAGGCCAGCCTGTCTCCTTTAGGAGAACACCGGATTTCCACTAAGCTGGAGTATAAGAAATCTTTTATAAAGAGATGTAGCGATCCAGTAGTCAATGAAAAACTGCACCAGCTGCGAATTCTGAAAAGCACTTTAAAGGTGAGATAAAACAGGGAGGAAAAACCCTGCCCCAGGGTTGGATTGGGCTGTATTTTAATCAGAGATTATTGTGTGCAGCTGGAGTCCAGGCTGAGCCCAGTGTGCAAACAAGGGAGACATGGGGAAACGCTGCTTGAAAAGCAGAGAAAAATGTGCCTGGGAGAGCAGTCAAAGTGAGGGGATCCGTTTTAATTTCTTTATTTTCTTGGTTCAATTTAGTCTCAGTCAGCTGCTTGTCCTCTAGCCAGTTTAAGGGAAGTTGGCACCAAATTATTGGAGGAAACCTAAATCCCTTTTTTGTTCCTGAATGTTTTCATTTACCAAAACACATTCACTGTGTAATTGCTGGTCTAAATTTAAGCAAAGCCAGCCTTTAGAAGGAAACAGTATCTCTTACAACACTTGACTGTTTTCTAATTGATGAGCTTTGAGTGAGGAGGAAGCTGTGTGCTTGTTTTCTGTGTAAACTGATAGGATCATTGTATTTATTCAGTAAGATTGATTAAATAAGTAGATAGAGATAAGAAGAGGTTTGAAAATTTTTATGGTAATTTTAAATGTACCACCAGTTCATTTAGCCTCCTGTCATCTTCCTTTGTTTGTTACAGCAGTTTCAGTTCTGTTCTGATAGAGATTTCAGCAAACAATATGCTGGATTTCCTCAGGGACCCTCTTAACTATATTAAATTACCACATTTTAAGTCACTAGATAATTGTAAGTGAATTTTGTAACAGCTTTCATCAAAGAGGGCTTTATCAACATTAATTAATTTAGTTTCTATCACCTAGAGAAGCATTTAAACAATATTATTTTCATGCTGTGGGGCTCCCATCCTGAAAAGAAATCCTACACATGCTTAACTTTCTGTACTGTATCATCTCATTGAAGGCAACTTGCATTATTATCTTGGCACGCAAGTCTTTGCAGGATTGAAGACTGGCAAAAAAAGGGCAGTATTCACAGCTGTCCATGACTTCTACAAGCATGAGAAACTGGAACAAAATCACAGTGCTCTCACACACATGGGGGTGGCAGGAGGTTCACGCTGTAGTTGTGGGTTTGTACCACAGTGGGGTCACACAGCACAGCTGTGGTTCAGCATCAGCAGCCTCCTGCCATGCTGGACTGTCTCTTTTGTTAGTGGTTATTGATACCTGAGATACATTATATCAATGGCTTCCTGCAAATGAAATTGCTTTCCTTCAGGGAAGTCTGAAAAACAGCACAGCCTCTTGATCCAGCAGGTCCCTGTTTTCGTGGTTCTCTGGAACTCCTTTCCTTTGGACCAAGCAAACACAATTTTTTCATTCTCTGTCCATGAGCCATATTTTCTAAGCCTGTCAGCACTCTTGTTTGGACTGTGATTGGTGTAAATCATTATTAGGTACATGAGACCAATAATGGAAAATGCAATGGCAGCAAGGAGCAAAGACAGATAGATAATTGTTGTTTCCTGCATAGAGCAGCAGTGTAGAGTAATACATGCTTGGTTTGCAGTGACATTGTGGTAGCTTGTGACTGGCTGCATTTCAGCTCCACCTCTGGCATACTACTGGCAATTGTATCAAGCAGTACCTACTGCTATTACCTAATCAATTAATCTTTATCAGTGCCTTTTATTCCTCCTTCCTAAGTGCAGTAAATTGCACCAGCCTGTTGGCAGTGATGTTCTGAACTCTCCTTGAATTTTATCCTACATAATAGTATCCAGAGACAGTCCCCCAAACTGCTTCTAGCTCTTGATGTCCCATCTTCTAAGTCATTAGTGGAAGACCCCTGTGCTCTCTTTCCTGTGATAACACAAAGTAATTCTCCTGTCATCACACCTGGCTGGTAGTGCAGAGGTGTGGGACCAGCCACAATCTGTGAGAAATAATTTATGGTAGCTCAAGCAGAGATCTGGTGATCAGGAGTTCCCATAGTTTCTTTTCCCACAGCTTGTTCTCAGCTTGCCCTCTCTTTCTGGAAATGAGTATTCTAAAAGAGAATTAATTTGCTATTGTTTGCACAGCGATGAAAGCACTACTTACAGAAGATGTCTCTGACCCTTCTGATCTGATCATCACAGCTTGATATTTCCCCTTGCCATGCTACCCAGAAAGATTTAACATACTCATAGTACAGACATGGAAAACATGAGTTAGCCATGAGGAGTGTGAAATCCATCTTGCAGGGAGGTTGGAGGGGAGATTGCTGGTGGCCACACCATTGCTGTGCTGAGGAGCAGTGTGGAAACCTGTGTGTTAGCTGTGTTCCCAAGGATTATGGCTGTGACATCCAGCTTCCACCACCTGCAACAAGCGGGAGTGGCTGTGGGTCCATCTAAGGCTCACTGTGACCCTCAGCTCCATGAACCAACCACCAGAGCGGGATCATGGTACAGTCACTTCCCCTGCCTCCATGTGCATAAGGAGGTACCAACAGCTCTGTCATTTTCCCTTTTTCCGCCTTCTCTTTGCCACATCAGTGGTAGGAAGAGGTTGCATCCAGCCAGCCCGTGGCGTGCAGTAGATCTGTGGTGAAGATGAGCTGTCATTCCCATGGGATTCCTTGCACAAGCCTGTGCAATGCAGAGCTCAGGTGCCCCCGACAAGCCTGGGAAGGAGGCGTAGCTGTGCCGGCGGGCGGGAGGCTGTGTGTGTGTGTCTGTGTCCCACACACCCACGCAGTATTTCTGATGCTGATCAAGAGCAGACAGATGGCACTTTGTTGTGTGAAACCCATCCTGAGAAATGCAAGCAGATAATAGTAAACAGTACAGGGCTTGCTTTTTTTGGGGCTGAACAAGGGGGCAGCTGGGGGAATAAGAACTTTTCCTGAGGGTTCTGGGCAAGGCGAGGGAAGCCCAAGTCTCACAGGGGAATGCGTGACACTGTAGAAAGGGCTCCTGTCTGTGAGTGCTCATAGAGCAGATGGTCCCTGTGCTTTCAGGGGCTCCGAGGCTTGAGTTTGTACCCCCTTTCTCTCCTTCCACCCACGTGATTGATTTTGCCAATGACTCATCACTTGCATTAACTCTTTGCTTGTTCTTTTTCTCTCACAGGCCAGGGAAGGAGAAGTAGCCATTATAGATAAAATTCTGGATAATCCAGCCTTGACGTCTAGAGACTTTCAAGAATGGAAACAAATGTATCTTGATCTCTTCATGAACATCTATGAAAGCAGCCCCCCGAGGGACTCTGTTAATGGCTCTTCTGAGGTTGAAGCACTTATAGCCTCCTTAGCACACACTCACTCTTACATAGAAACACATGTATAAAAGTCTCTCTTTTTGTCCATTTGCTACACTCCAGCCCTTTACTTCAATGCATAAAGTAGTTTTTATATAAATATGTCAGAGCTCTAGTAAATTATATTTTAATGTTACTCAGCTGTGTGAAACCTTCAATGGTCAATGATACCACTTCTTTAATGAGGATTTGTATATTTTATATGCTACCAATGCTCTGCTTGTGTTTACCTTCTGTGAATTAAAAAACATGATCTTTAGCTATTGAAGAAAAGGATTTAAAAGCATTTTTGGAAGACTGTGGCCTTCATGCAGGAAGTTCCACATGCTAAAGCTTTTGTTATCAAAGGTCAGTTTTACAGTGATATTTTATATTATATAATTCCAGTATTGCATTGCATTTTTGGAGTGCGGGTACTGTTTTGGTGGCAGGAGAAAACCAATTTTTGTATTTCATGAGAAACTCTAGGAGTTTTCTTAAATAACAGGGAAAAAGTGTAAAGCAGTGGTGTTTCAGTTTTGTCAAACCCATACAAGGGTGAAAATCAGCAGACAAAAAATGACTAATGTGAATTTAAGTGTCAAAAGGTTAGGTCTGATTTCCTTGTGCTTTTTTAAAGCCTGTTGCTAAGGTTTACCACCAGTGCAAAGGAATGCAGGTTTGTATTATAATTAAGACCAAATTGTGTGTTGTCTCTTAATCACATTAGGTTGATTTTATAAAAAATAGTCATGGTACTGTTATTGATGATGCTTTTGCACTGAAGGTATCAGTATAATGTGCAGATTTTGCAAAAGAGAAAATGTAGACTTTCAACATCCTTGGCAGCAGTGTTTCTTTAGCCCGGAACAGCAGCAGTAGAAAAGGTTTCCAATGAAATGCTTCAAATCTGAGATGCTTTGAAGATTCCCTCAATAGAAAAGGAGTGAATAGGATTTTTCAAGTAGTTTCCTATGTGTTTCCTGAGCTGTGAAATTTGACTGTATTGTATGCAGGGATAATGTGTGATGAGAGCAGAGCTGTGCACAGAACCTGAGAAATAACCGAGGAGTAAAAAAACCTGTGGTTTGCTTTTGAAGGGGAAGGGATGCCTCTGGGTTCTGCAGAGTTCACAAGCCAATTAAAATGTTTTAAACCTCCATGAGATTTGTTATCTGCTGAAGACAACCCAGTGAATATGAGGGGAAATAACTCCTTAGAGTTAGGCACATGCCTGAAATAAAAGTGGGAACTCTTAAATCATATATTTACTTTGTATGGGCTTAGTTTTGAAAACTGTTAAGAGCATGACAAAATATTTCTGCTGCTCTTCAGTGTTTTGCTGCTTAAGTTAGGACTCGTGACATGATTTAATAATGCTCATGTGGAAAGGAAAATCTTCCTTTATACTTTAATGAGTTGTACTCTTAACCAACTTGAGACTATTGCCTGTACAGCTCAGTGAATGTACTTTAAACTTTATGAACTCTGATATTTCCTGGTCATTATATCCATGAAGGAAAGAATAGACAGATTTCTTTTCTTTTCTTTTCTTTTCTTTTCTTTTCTTTTCTTTTCTTTTCTTTTCTTTTCTTTTCTTTTCTTTTCTTTTCTTTTCTTTCCTTTCCTTTCCTTTCCTTTCCTTTCCTTTCCTTTCCTTTCCTTTCCTTTCCTTTCCTTTCCTTTCCTTTCCTTTCCTTTCCTTTCCTTTCCTTT
>WEIU01011415.1:0-54059 GCA_013389925.1 Aegithalos caudatus | reverse complement strand
TTTCATCTCCTCTCCTCTTTTCTTCTTTTCTTCTTTTCTTCTTTTCTTCTTTTCTTCTTTTCTTCTTTTCTTCTTTTCTTCTTTTCTTCTCTCTTTCTCCCCTTTTTCTCTCCTTCCCCCCTTTCTCTTCTCTATTTTTCTCTTTCTACCCCTCATTTTCTATCTTGTTATTGTGTTTGGATTGCAAATGTTCTGCAGATTTTGCACAACTGTACAGAAGAGTGGCCTTTCTGTAGCCCATTTTCAGTGATCCTATATTCAAGTCGTATGGATGACAAATCACGTATTAACATTTGTATAGAATTCTGAATCCAGTGTAAGATTTGTACTATTAGAAGAATATTGTTTGTATAAACTGGACATTTATTTACTGCATGGGTACTGACTTGTATATTAAATTTGTGAGGTTTTTGTAAATTTCTCTTAAAAAATGCTTGACATGAAATGGATTGTGCTATTGTTCCAAGCATTTAGATTCTCTTGCTATTGTTTTACTGGACCAAAAGTAAATATATTCATATGAAAAACTCTTTATATCTGATGGATGTATATGCACATTGTGTAGTTGATTCCTTGTCAAAACCAAGGCAGTTCAGAAGACTTAGATCTGTTGCTATGCAACAGCCATTCTGCCTGCACTTTACATTAGTAAAGTTAGCTTGATTGCTTTAAAGGTGAAAATTAAACATTACAGTTTTTTAAGCTAGTCTGGTGACAAAGAACATGTGTCCTCTCCATTGTGCTGCCTTCTTTTAAGACTATTAAATGTTCTTCTATATATATTTTTATTGTATTAACTCTCAGCCTAGAAAGGGAACACTGTAAAATGAAGTACAATAAATTTAGCTTTTAAATGAACATTTATGGCTCAAGATTCACTTTACTCCATACCAGATTGATTATGTGGCATCTGACCATTTTGTCTGCATTTCACATATCCATGTATCTTCAAGTACCCCTGTGTGACTTCAAACACTGCCAGTGTGGCCAAAAGAGAGTGACACTATTACTGATTTGTATGTAGGCAGACACTGAGTAAAGACTTCTGAAAACCTTCAGTTACCTCCCTCCCCTTTGTACTCTTTGATGAAAGTAAGCCTTTTTTGATGGCAGGGTTCTCTCATGTAACAGTTCAACAACAAAGAAGCATTTTACCCTTATAAACAGGTGTGATAAAACAGCACATGGTGCCAAGGTAAATGCCAAGGCATTAGTTACAGCTTGTTACTCCTGTAAGAAGGAGGCTAACAATAAGGGTACCCCTCAGCTCTGGCCATCTAAGCTAACACAGGGTTTGGATACAAAAGAAATGTACATCACCAGTAGTGTGCATCTTTAAAATAATGCAAAATAAACATCTGGAAGGTGTTCTACAACAAAGACCACTGAGAGAGAAATGGCTTCTATCAAACAAACACTTTTTAACTTTCTGAGTAGCTGAGTCTGCATAGTGAAAAGTCCATGGTTTCTGTCCAGTAATTTCATGCTGGTTAGCTAAGACATTCTTGCCTAGTATGTAGTATATCAAATAATACCTTTTTCTTGGCAACACTTGCTACTAATTCTTGTAGGCATCAATTTTCTAGTCTTTATACAGCTCTCTTTCCTTTTGCTTAGCCATAGCATAAAAACTCAATAGCACTTACCAGCTGGGAAAATTACCTCTGATTAAGGAAACAGAAAAGATGGATTATATTTTTTAATATTTGAAAAATCCGACTTGCAACACCTACTAATTGCTATCTAGGTATTATCCAACAGTCAAGGATTACAATTCTCACTCATCACCTCTAAACGTGCTAGTTGCTACATCCTTGCTCAGTGAGATCAGCTTCCAGGTTTATAAATCCTACATGTGTTTCCTGTGCTGGAGCCAGATTTTCTTGCCTGTTTCCACCAACCATTTGGCTTATCCAAGCAAAACGTCCCCTCTCACGTTCAATGCCTCTGCAATTTTCTTCTCCAGGGCCACCCTGCTCGCTCATCTCCTGGGATGGATATTCCTCAGCATGGGAGCTCAGCAGTTGGGCATCTTCTTCTGCTGGTTGTCGCTGTCCTGCTCTTCGGCCACCTCGGAGAGCTGGAGCACGGCGCACTGCAGCCCCCACCACGGCAGAGGGGCCTTGCAGATCTCCTCCCAGCCATCGTTGTCGATGTCATAGCCAACCACATCCTGAGTGGAGACCTCCAGCGAGTTTTGCCATTTCTTTCCCCCAATTAGAAGAGCTGTTTCCTCTACCACTGCCAGGCCATAGGAGAATCGATCGTAGACCAGTGGTCTTAACCGAGTCCACTGGTTTTGATCTGGGTCATACCTTTCTATTTCAGAGAAAGGTTCATATAATCCCAGAAAGGTGAATATGGATCCCCTGATCGTTGCCATCTGATGCCCAAACCGAGCAATGCTCATTGGGGCACGTTTCACCCACGGCCCTTCAAGTGAGCTCAGAGAATAAACGTCATTGCTTGTGCTGGCTGGGGCCGAGTACTTGCCCCCAGAGATGTATATGGTGTTCTTGCAAACAGCACCGGCATGGCCATGTATCCTGCATGGCAATTCCCTGGCCTTCGTCCATCTATCCCTGCTGATGTCATAGACTTCCACAGATGAATGCAGTGACCCGTCCTCACCCCTTCCACCAATGGCAAAGATATCCTTGCCTAGGACACAGCAAGAAAACTGGCATCTCTTTTCCAGCATGCCTGTGATTTGGGTCCACGTGTTAAATCTTGGATCATACCGATGGACCTTGTTTGTAACCAATAAGGTCTTTCCAATTTTAGCATCACCCAGGGTACCACTTTGTATTTCCCCTCCCAAGACATAGAGGAAGTTCCCCACCACACACACACTGTGGTTCTGCACCCTGTCCTGCAGCTGCGTCAGGCTTCGCCATTTGTGATTGTAAACATCAAAGGCCACCACATCGGTGACGAGCCCCTCGCTTGCTGTGCCTCCCCCCAGCAGAATGATCCGCGTTTTCTGGTTCCTCAGCGTGGTGGACTTATCCTGCAGGACAGGCTGTTTGGATACAGATGTGTGATAATTTATTGCTTTTATGATCAAGCACTTAATACCTGCTGAGAGGGACACTTCTGACTGTGTGTAGGTTTTTCTCAGCTCTTCCACTGGGATGAGACCATATCTTACGTGCTCTAAAAGGCTGCTTGCATGATCCAGCCTGGATTTATCCTGCTTCAACCACAGCAGGACAAGATTCAATAGGCGGCATTCTTCCACCATGGGGAGATCTGGTGATTGAATCACTGCTAGCAAAGACCTGAAGTTCAGCTCAAGAAGTCCTGACAAATCCAAGTCCAGCAGCTTCCAGACATTTTTGATAATGTATTTTTCTGTGGCTGCTAGGGCATCTGGCAGGTAGAACTTCCTGGCCACGTTGGCAGAGAAGCAGCAGTTTTCCAAGGCAAGATTGTTAACTAAGTACTGATTGCACAAGCCGATAGCATCAGTGACTTGCAAGTAGCTTGCAGCTTCCAATGTATCCTCCAGGCTTTCAAAGGAAAGGGGCAGCAAGGATGTGTAAATGAAGTCCAGGATGTGCTGGAGCCCGGTGGGTGAGACAACTTGTAGATGAATGACATTGGCTTTAGACTCTTGGGTATAATTTTTGAACATGGCTCTGAAGTAGTCGCTGGAGCATGCCAACAAGGACTTGTGTGCAGGAAACTCATTTTCTTTCACTTTCAACAAAATATCACAGAGAAAGCCCTCTGATCTCAGGCTCTGGTATTGGGCGAGCACGGCAGTGCAGTGTGCTTTGCAGTAGGACAGGAAGTAGCTCATGGCAGACAATGCAATGCTTTCCCCTTGGGCTATTAGAGCTAAAATGCAATTAGATTTTGAAACAGCTGCCTTACTCAACAGCCATTGATTGAGTGCCCAGCAGACCTCCAGCTGTTAGAGAAAAGCCCAGCCCAAAAAAAAAAAGTCAGTCTCTTGCCTGGCATAGAGGGACAGTTAGTAGATTTGTAGTGAGTTCAATTCATTCCTTTATAGAAAAAAATAGCTGAATGTCATATCAGCTGTGGGATGCTTACTTTTCTTGCCTCCACAAGCTGTGCAAGGATGAAGCGTCCACAGTTGTGCCGAGCACTTGCTTGGCTGGCCATCAGGTGACAGATGAGCGAGCTAGATGACAATCCCAATTAATGGCCCTTCGTGTCTGCTCAGCCGTCGCCCCCAGCCCTTCTTGCTCCACAGGCAGATCAAAGGGATCCTCTCTGGCTGCCAGCGCGTGGCTCTGAGCAGACCCAGGTGAGAAGAGAGCGCTGTCTTTTCTCCTCTTGTTTGTATTTTGAACTCCAGTCGGTTTAACGTCACCACCCCTGGGACAGCAGCCCCCTTTCTGTCCTCTTTCCGCACAGTCTTGGGAAGCCTCAGCCGCAGATCAAATCAGCGCCCAGGGATTATTACGGGAAGGTTTTCCAAGCCCATAAATCTTTCCCCGGCAGCCACTAAGACAACCAAAATACCGTGATTAGTCACTGGTTCGATTTGACATGCATTTCTGGCTCCTTGCTTCACGTGACACCTCCATAGCTCACAGCTACCAGAATAGCCACAGGCTCATCCCCTCGTCCCCCTTGCCTGGGAGCCAGCCCTGGGCGGTTGAGAAATGGGGCCAGGGACTGGGCGGACAGAGGAGCTTCCAGTGACAGCCACAGCCAGAGCAGCTGACTTGGAATGACCTGGCTGGGAATCACAAGGGTAACACATTCGCATAAAGTGGCAACAAAAATAGATTCCCCCAGGTCGGCCCTAATAAACCAAATTCTGTTTATAGAGGAGGCTTTGCATAATTGTGCTCTCAGTTACCAGCTGGGAACAAACCTGGAGGCCCCAGGGATGGGCCAGAGCTGTCTTGCTCAACTTTCTCACTTTCAGTTTGTCCCAATTAGAAGCACTTATACAGGGATTATCCCTGATTTTCACCTGGGCACTTCAGGGTCTAATTTCTACCAGGAATAACAGCCCTGGGCAGGCTACACATCCTGACGTCTTAAAGCTTGCTTTTATTTCTTCTTTTTTTCCCTGCATAATTCTGGGTGGAGGTGTTCAGGAATCTCCTCCCGACACCTTTCTTTCCAAATCAAACACCCTCAGGACTTGCAGACCTTGCCAGGGTTGATGAATGCCTGATCATTTTGCTGCACTGTGAGCCAGCAGACTTGGAAGGAGAGAAGGATCCCACAGGACTGGAAAATTTTGCTTTTTGCTTAAGCCTAAGGTAAAGCCTTTTTACTATATTTGTTTATATTTATTTATGTGATGTCATGAAATTCTGGCTTACCCCCGTAGCTGAGCAGTGTTTGGATCCTAATATGGACTGTGCATGCTGTGTGTGTGACTGTTCCATTGAACTTAAACTGTCTTGCTAAACCGACTGATACCTGCACATGCTCTGCTCTATTTGTGGGAAAGGACTCCAAAACCATCACTTTTTTGTTGCTGTATAGCTCTGAAAATTGATTTCCTGCTTGAATCCACTTTCTATCATGACATTATAGACCATAAATCAGGATCTTGCTAAAAGATCTTGCCCTTTGTTAGCAGCATGACATGTATGGGCAGTAGGGATGAAGGAGAAAAGGGACGCTTGTTTCTTTTTCCCAGTGGTTTTGCCTATGTCCAAGCTGGGACAACTCTAACGTATTTCAGGTGTTAGTAAAGCTGTGCAGTTGATTCCAAGCTCCAGTTTGATACTTCTCCTGTTTTGGTGAGGCCAGGTACCTCTGTTCCCCCTTTGCAGCCATGAGTCCTGGTGATGAGGGACCTGCCTTAAATGCTCCCACTCCTAGAGACACTGCTTTCCCCAGCTTAACCCATCAGGTACCAGATTTCCATAACACCAGGTGCAGATAAACCTCCCCTGTTTTGAAATAACAGGTGGACACTGTCCTTCACAATTTCCCTGGGAGCAGGGTGTGAGGCAGGCGAGCACGGGAGCTGTGTCTGCAGCACAGGGCTGACTTTGAGGAGAGTCCCTGCAGCAGTTCTGGCATATGAACCTCCTGGCATCATCTCCTCCTCACCAACAGTCCTTGTCCTCCACCAGCCCTTAGCCTGTGCTGCCACAACTGCTCTGACAGCCAGGAAGTGATGCACAGGGAGAAATAGGGAAAACCCAAAACCAGAACAGCAGAGAGGTCTCCGTGGCCCAGGTCAGGTTGTCAGCTCCCCTCACTCTGTGACCTCCCAAGCAGATGTGGAATAGCAGAGGGGAGCCACTGGATGGGCAGGGGGCTGGGGATGCACCACCAGGAGAGACCCTGTGCACAGAACTGGGCTGTGGAGCCAGGGCCAGCAGCCCCAGGGCACTGCTGAAGTGATGTGCTGGTACCACACAACAGCTGGGACCGAGGACACAGAAATAAATCCTACTGCTCCCAGATCCAGATGTACCAGAAAGAGGTCAAATGTATGGCTTGGCCAACTGAGGGTATTGCCAGCAGCAACCAAGGAGTATTTCTGACCCCCATATGACTCCTGCCTCCCAAGTGATGCACTGCCAGGCAAAAGCCAAGGTGCTTTTTCCTCACCCCCAGCAAGGCCAGACACTGCCCAATCTCGCACCAGTTTGGCTGGCACATGGAAAATACCAGCACAACTCCAGCCACAAGCTCTGTAATTTCAGAGAGGCCCAGCAAGCTCAGTCTGAACGTCCCTGCCTGTGCCCAGAGTGATTCCATGTTAACCAAATCAGTTGTGCATCACTTGCTTTCCAAATGAATTCCATCCATGGGTGGCTGTTTATACAGGTCAGTTGCTGGTGCTGATTTAACTGAACTGATTTAACACCAGCACCAGGTAAGCAGGTCCTATAATTATATGCAGATTTGCTGTACTATTCCCTCTCAGACCTACTTCATCTTCATGGCAAGCCAGCTAATAGAAGTAGTAAGAATCATGATACTTATAAAGCTGCATATTTACCTGGCCATTTTTTTTCTTTGGCTTATAATTGAAATAAAATCACATCCCTTCCATCCTTTCTCACTCTCCCAGTGATTAAAAAAAAAAAATCGTTAGCAAAGTGAGATTTTTCCCCGCTTCGCTTCAAGGAAGCAGCCTTGTCTAACTAGGGAGCCTGCTCAGCCAAGACCCTCCTTTGTCAACAAACAAATTATCTTCATGCAGCAGCTCAGGTCTCCAGCACCTTTGGAAGAATATTTAATGTCCATTAGTAAGAGAAAAGACAGTGACTAAACAGCTAACTTACAAATCTCAGCATGAGACCTAGTGGGATGCAGTCAAACCAGGATCTTATTTTCTTCAGGCATAATTTGGAAGATCAGATCTAATGTTTGACTCACTAGATGGTGCTTAAAATTAGGGAAATATTAGTGTTTCAATAATGCTGATTTGTTGGGAGTAGATAATACATTTTTAATCATGTGCATCATTTAGACTTTAAAGTGGATTTAGATTTCAGGCTTTCAGTATATTTTCTGTGGAAATGATTGCTCTAGTAGAGTAGGCAGTCTGAAATAAAAAAACCCATTCAGATGTGTACTGTGAAAAATGTTGGCTTCCACACATGAAGAAGTCTTTTTTCTATACAAAATTGAAAACTGGCCCAACTTGCAATGCCATGCTCAGTTTAATATTGCAAGTAGGCAATTGGTTAATAAAAATTGAATATTATTCTAAATTTTGCCAATTATTTTTAAAGAGTAAAGATTATAAAAAGTTCAACAAGTGATATTAGGCTCATTACTAACAAGTGGCTTACTGTGAAATACCCATTACAAAAATCCACAGCAGAGGATTACTAGGCTACATTTTGTTTCAAAAGAAATCAGTGCAGTCCAGAGGACAACAGAGGAAATATTTCAGGTGCTTGATAATGTACCACATGAACAAATAACAGCAAAATGAGCCAAGTAATGAGTATACCTATACAGGTTTCCTAGAAGTGCTAATCAGAAAGATCATATTGATTTGTCTTAGAAAAATCTTTGGACTACAGTCTGTTCTTCATCCTTGAATAATCATTCACGGTAGTATTTGGGTCAGCACATCTATTTAAAGCAAAGGATGTTTAGCCCAGGAAAGCAGTCCTTAAGAGCAAAACAGCAAGAAGGAGGAATTTTCTTGCAGCTAAAAGCAATGTGTGGTGCAATCATTTCTGTGTATAAAAGCAAAAGAAAAGGTTCCTAGCTTGCATGAAGTGGGCTTAGGCCATGAGGTTTCCATTTAGGCAGGGGGAGGCTGGGGTCACCTGTGGCTTTAAGCACTGCCCGAGTGGTAGGCAGTGGACAGTGGACAGTGGACAGTGGACAATGGACAATGGACAGTGGACACTGTCCCTGGGAGCTGGGGGAGCAGGAAGGCAGCACAAGGCAGTGCCTCCCCCAGCCTGTCAGAGAAGTTCTGCAAACTCTCAGCACCCTGTACCCATCCATGTGCCACCTCAGAGGGGTCTGCCTCTGGGGACAGTGCTGGCAGCAAAACCTTTGAGTGCAAGGCTCTGTCTGCCTCTGGGGAGAAGAGAGGTTTAGTATGGTCAGGAGCCAGAGCAGGGATCCCAGCCAAAGCTTGCTGCAAGACCATGGATGTTAAGCCATGGCTGTGTGGCACTCCTCTGTCGTTCTGTGGAAAAAGAGGAAAGGAGGAAATACCACTGCCACCCCTGGGCTGGGAGTGGCCATGTCCCAGTTGGGTTACTCCAGCACTAACTACACCTTCAAGAAAGTATTCTGAGTCAAATTGTGAAAGGCAACATGAAATAACAGACTTTTAATCAGACAGTGTCTCATTTATTTCCTCTCCCTTTTTTTTTTCAGGTTTTGTTTGCCTCCCATGAAGACAGATGTTCCAGCTTCTACTGCCATCTCAGTGGGTTAGACATGAGCCCTGGTGAATAAAAAACAAGTTGGAAAATTTTTAACTTAGGTTCCCATTCCAGAGCAACTACAGTGGGATGAGTCAGGCACTGCAGCCACAGGATAATAATGGAGAATGTGTCTTTTAATGAGCCCATTTCAGAGCAGATGCACTAATAGCTTTCACAGCATCTCACAGCAGTGTTCCTGTGATGGCCAGGTGGCACCAGAGATGCTCTGCACTGAGATCTGGCTTTCACCCCTGGGCAAGCAGTGCTGCCTGTGCTGTTGTTGGGGCATAGAGGGACCTGCAACCCCTGCCCAGGGCCATCTTCCCTCTGCATCCAGCTCAGGGATGCTCAGTCACCCCTGGCTGCTCACCTGCACAGCATGGGTTTGTACAGCCCTAGCTGAAGCTTCTCTGCTCATGGGTCCCTTCTGCAAGTATAGAACCCCCCCTTATATAGAAGGGACCTTTCTGATCCCCATGTGGCATTCCTGCCTCCCAAAGGCCTTGGGGCTGGTTGAACTGGGTTCCTAACCTTGATTTGCTTGGGTAGATGTGGTGGCAAGAGCTGCAGCTTTGGGCCGTGTGAGCACTCAAGGCAGGAGACCTGGGCTTTCCCTTCCCCCTGGCTGGACTCACCCCCCAGCAGCTCCCAGTGCTGCCCCAGGGCACACAGCCCAGGCTGGATCTCCCTGGTGATACAGGTATCCTGCATAAACCCCCTGTCACTGCCATACACAGATCAGGGCTAGGAAAAGGATAAGGAAATGGGTCTAGCCTCTCACAGTTCAATGTCTTTGAATGCATTTTCTTGTAATTAGAATGAGGAGGAGTTGTTATAGGGATAGACATGTAAGGAACAACCGGTGCTCTGAGACCACAGAGGAGAAAACACATTTTCCTGTATTGGGACACCATAGAGGTGAAGTAAACTGCAGTGTTGAAGTAAAGCTGCATGTCTCTGCAATCAAAGTGCTTTTAACATAAGGTGTTAGGATCCAGCTCTACCATCCTCTTCGATTTCCTAATTCACATTCAAGCAAATGCTCTCCAAGACATGGACTGTTGTGAGGAAAGTAAAGGTTACACTGTAATCAGCTGTTGTTACTGCATGGAATAATGAGATCCTGATGTCTACACTCAGCTGATCACTGGAAGTGTTCCTAGAGTCTGCACACTATTGTCATCATTGTGATCACTGCCAGCAGCACTACCACATTACCTAGTGACTTGGACTTGGTGCCTCCATGTTGTGTAAGTCTCTGGCTTATCTTGGGACAAAGGATTGCACCTGAACACGATGATCCTTTTTCATTTCCTCACAAGCTCTCAAGTTTGAGAGTGGGAGAGCACCCATGAAGTACAGCTGGAATTAATTGCACATGCCAAAGGATGAAGAATGGATGACAAACCACCAGGTATCTAGAGGGCTTTTTTCCTCAGTGACTCCTGACTGAATAAAGCCATACTGGAGTGTGACAAAGGCATTGATGGAATGTGTGTCATTTACCCCCCTAATCTTTGTGAGTTACTGACTGCTGTGTGACTAGCAAGCCTCTCTGTCAGGTTGATCTCAGAGCCAGTCCATAGTGGCATAAGGTACTAGTGCCCCTGCTCACCAAACAGGGAGACAACTCCCTCCACACCAGACATGGTCTCTAAATTCCACTCCTGAAAGAAATTCCTAGGGTAGTTACAGAAATTGTGTGTGCCAAATTTTTTCCCCAGGCCAGAGTCCTAGCAGACCATGCAGGATTTCAGTTTTCTTCCTCTTTCCCTGGTGTGATCTGGATGCCAAGTGGGCATGCACATAAATTGTGGATAGCAGTGAGCCAAACCCCTCCTCTCCAAGGCACTCTCCAAGAACTAATGTACTGTGAACTCACTTCTCTTAATTTTAATTTAGAGCTTGTATGACAGGAACAATGCAAATATTGACTCCGTCATGGAAGCGCAAAGGTTTGACTGCACAGAAAAAAAGCCCCACACAGTATGCCCAAAACAGCTTGAAAGGCTTTACATATTCAGCAAGTTTATTTTGGTCTCATCTGTCTAGGATAAGGATTGATATAAGCGACTCTTGAAGGGAGTGACAGCCCCAGCAGTGTGCACCTGGTGTGACAGTGCAGCAGCATCTCCTGGTACAACAGCAGAGTTTTCAGGGGACCTTTGCATTTTGCCTGAAGAGGGAAAATCATTGCTCTGTGTTGGTTCTTCTGTCACACCCAAGAAAGGAAACAGTAGACAAGTGAAGAAAAAGCAGGTGAAAAGGACAGATGGACCTGAAACTCTCTGGGGGGAAACACAAACTTTGAAATGTCTAGGAGCAAAACACCTTCCCAATACTGCAAATACTTACCTGTCCATTGGTCCTCCAGGTGGCCCATCTCTCCAGGGCAGGTGGTATCTCTCAGCAGAACCATGGGACTTGTCTGACACCAAAAGTCAGCAGCCCTTGGATGGATGCACCACTCCAGCCTTGCCCAGGCACCCAACACACCTGGGGCAAGCACACACACTCCTCAGGAGTGCAGGACAGCCAGAGGTGTGGTCTGGGAGGAATGGAAAAATTCCTCCTGCAGTAGAGAATGGCTTTGGGGGTGAGAAATACAATTCAGCAGGATGTCAGGTTCTGACAGAAAATTTACTCCTCAGATACAAAAAACCAGTACAGCTGCACCTTCCTTTTCCATTTAAGAAAGCAGTGCTGGTGTCAAGGAACCTCCTGTGATCCCAACAGAGTCATGAACAAGGGAAGGACGCTAATGAGAGCTGAAGTTCAGTGAGAAATGTGTTTAAACTGAACTACCACACAGTTGTGTCTATTCAATATCCTAGCATTGAAAAGAGGAAGAGAATAAAAATAAAGGTATATGCCTCTATTTTAATTACCATAATTAATATTTTCTGGAGGTCATTCAAGGGCAGCAATACAGTAGTTTAGGCCAACTTGACCATCTTGAAAGGTGCAACTATGGTTTTCCTACCTTTTGTCCTCTTCAAGTCTTCCTCTTTGCTGAACTATGGTCCAACAAGCAAGTTACCACAAAGAAAATTTCCTGAATTTGCACTGTGAAAATGACAAATGTGGTCAGAAGAAACCTGATTTCAAAAGGTGTATGTACGTAGAGCAGTAGATAATCTCTCTGCCTGCACCTTCATTTAGCTCACAGTAACATGAAAATACCTATGGCCCAGGCAAAAACACCAAACCAAAAACAAAACCAAAAAACACCAAAAGAAAAGTCAAAATAAAAACTTTACAAACTAGACTTGAGGCAGACTTTCAGTCTATCATTATGCAGGCAGATACTGTGCATTGCTGGTATAGCACTTCATTACATAAGCCAAGTCAAAACTTCTAAAAATATGTATTGTATTAAGGAATTTCTCCCATACTTCCCAACATCAGCACCCTAACATAATTTCCAGGGTTTGAAGATTACACTGTCTGCAAAGAAAACACTCAAGTTCAGGACATCCTTAAAATAGCCATATCCACTCACTTTTGACACACACCAGCTGTACACATAAAATAAACAGTCTGTGCAAATAAACCACACATCCTGATATTTCTACTAATCCTGACTGTGGTTTAGAGGCTGTAAATTGAAATTATAAAGGGAATATGAAAGCAGTCACCATACAAATCACCTGTCTGTTTTTCCCCAAGCAGGCTTATTTGCCTTTGATGATATAAAATTGCAGTTAGAAGTCTAACAGATCTTCTGCAGGGAGCTATATTTTGCAATTTTCTTCAAATGAACTTTGTAGTTGAGTAAGTATTTTTTAGTCCAAAGTTTACAGAGTTATATGGAAATAGAGACTGGTTTTGGTTTCTTCAAAGCCAATAGAAATTTTGCCATCTACTCTGGAACCAGCAGAAACTTTCTTAGCACAGAGAAGCTTGGAAGGCTGTCTCAGCTTAATTTTTCAACCTTATATGCTGGCTTTGTCACCTGATATGCAGGGTATAATCAGCTCTCAATGGTCCTGTTACAATAAATATAATTTTAAAGATCAGACCATTTACAACAGTGCCCCTTACCTGCTATAGAGGAGAGTCTGGTGAGTTTCTACCTACAGCACTTTATTTTTGATGGGTTAACTCTTGCTGTGTAGAGATTATCAGTGGCTTGTATGGTGAGCAGGCCCTGGTGAGCAAGGATGGGGAAGGGCAGCAATAATCTCTGTTAGGATGTTCCAGTTCTGCAGCCTTTACTGATGCTTTAGGGAGCAGAGTCCTCAGACACCAGTGTTATGTGGGTGCCCCTGCTGATCTCACCTGGGTTACTTCAGAAGCAATATTGTTTCCTACTGCTTCAGCTTCTGGAAATGTTTAATTAAATGATAAAAATATTGATTTTTTTTTCCCTGCTAGTCATATCAGGAATTCTTCTGCTCTTCCTCATATTTTCAGAAAAGACTTACAGGAGAAAATACTTCATTTCTACAGCCTCTGTAATTGCAACACATTGCCATAAGTCCAGAAAAAAAAGTACTGCAGAGAACTTCAGTTCCTATAGGCCATTTGTGGTTTCCCATGTATTGAAATTCTCAACTGAAAAGACAAACAAGAGGATAAACAGGCATAGCCAAGACATCAGAAACAAAAGTAATCAGGTCACTTTCAAAGGCAGAAAGAGCATTTAGAGGCCAGGGTCCTGTCAGGCAGCTAAACAATCCTTATGTCCATTGCTCCTCATGCCAATGTCCTTCCTGCTTTCTACAATGCATTATTCTGTTATCAGGTGACACCAAACTATCAGGTTTGTCCAAGACAGTGCTGTGTGCAATGGGCACTTCTGAAACACTGAGAAAATGCTGGAAACTGCCCTCCCAGGAGGCCACTACTGTGAGTCACTGCAGTCAATAAATCTTTTTGCTCGTAATTGTTTGGGTTTCTCTTAGAAACAAATATTTACCAGCTTCTGGATTGCACAGTCTTCTAAAGGTCACAAATGCTAGCTCCAAGGGGGGCCAGGCTATTCAACCTTAAACTATTTAACCTTGGCTTCCTGTGGCAGCCTGCACTGCCATAAAAGCAGGCATCACTATGGGACGTATGTGCAAGGATGGAGGGGTAAAGGTCTTCTCCCCTTGGCCCATTTCAGCATGTTATTTTTAAAAGCTTATGTGTTCAGTGATGAAAATAGACGTCTTCATTCTGCTTATCCTTTTGGATGGGTTTGATGTGTTGGATGCTAATGGTGTGCTGGAAATTACAATTACCTTCTCATTTTAAAAATGTGGATGGAGGAAAGAGAAAAGGATCTTCTTGTGATTGTTATTAGTGATGAAAGTTGCTATTAAGAATAAAAAAAGGTTCAGATTTCCCTAAACAACTTTAGTCCTTCTATGTCCCCCACACAACTATAAGTGGAAACCTGCAGTTCCAGAAAAGCTTCAACTCAGCTACTAGTCTCAACTTCCTAAAACTATCCAGACATGAAATGATCTCTATCAGTATTTCTTGTACCTACCTTTCATTTCATCATGACCAGAAATTCCAATTCCAATTTCTGGGGCAGCTATAATCCAACTTTGTGCCTTGACTCTTTTCATGCTGACTTTACATTTGAATGGCAAAATTTCTAATTACACCAATCAATGCGTACTCATTTAGGCTCCTCGCTTGTGAAGATAATAAAATGTGTTCTGAGCTACACCTCCTGCATGGTGAAGCAGTTTGGGGTTTGACTTTTAAACTTTTAGTCATCTATCCTCTTCCTTTTTTTTCCTTGTTTTGGTTTTGCTCTGCTCTCTAGTGGCATTAGAGAGGGTGGACCCTCCCAGGACTGGGAACCACTAGTTCTGAGTGCCATCCTTCTTCCTTGGGTTCAGCAAGAACCAGCTCACTTTCCTTTAAGATTCATTATTTTTGTCATCTGACCTAGAAAAATCACAAGAGACCAAGGTCCCCCCTTACATGTAGGTCAATCATGTCTTGGGAAATACAGGGTTTGCTTTCTCATCTCTGGGATGGAAGTTGATATGATTGTCATAATTTTCCAATTTGATTGCTCTACTGAGTGTTGTATGTTTCCTGCAGAGGCATAACATGTAATATCACAGATACATGTTATATATATATGCAGGCCAATAATAACAGCTTTAAATTAGGAAAAAGTTTCTAAGAGTAAAGATAACAAAAGGCTAGGACTAGTTGCCTTTGGAGGTTGTGAGGTTGCCATCATGCATGGCATAATCTTTAAAGTGTGCTGTAGAGAATATATTTCTTACAAATCTGCCTGGAGGTAAGGAGATGGATTAGATGGCATTTTGAATCCCTCTGAGGGGTGTACTTAAGGATCTTCTGCTTCTAATAAGCGTTCAGTCACAAAGTCCTCAGGCTTTGGTGATTCACACAAGCGATTTTCTAAATAGGAGTGCTTTACTGAAAAACAAAAGCTTTAAATAGGAGAAAGCCTGGGATGCATGCTGGTGTGTGATGCTTTGGAGACATTATAATTGCTGTTTGCAAAATTTACTAAGCATGTCAGTAAACTGAAAATGTACAGGACAAAGGGCATGCAAAGTGTCTGCCTGAAAGCACTGCCTCTCTTCACAGGAAGAGCCATTGGAAGGTCAGTGCCCAACATCACTGCTCTTTATAAAGCTGCTTCCCAGAGATGACATGAGAACTTCTGCTGAGATAGAGCCATAAAAAATGCATTTTTGACAACTGAATGCAGTAGTGTGGAAATTAACTCCACCACTGCTGATGTCAGAGCTGGTTTCTCTTGTTTTTTGTCCTACATGGCATAAAGATAAATAGAACTAGTAATTGTCTTTTTTAGATTGGCAGAGAAGATATATTTTTTTTGTTCTGGATATTAGTAATTTGCATTTCTGGATGTCACTTTCTTCTCTCTTTTCTTGAAGGAGCAAGCTGTGCAAAATATCACCAAGCCAAAAAAAAAAAAACCCAATAAGCAAGACTAAAGACAGCTATATTCTTCTATCTGGTTCATGCTGTACCATAACAAGTTGAAAGATGTGCAGAAGAGGACCCCCTTGAAGAATTGGAAACTGCTCTTGGTAAAGGTTTGCCAGGCAATGCAACTCCAGTGAGACTGCTGGGATACAGTGAGACAAATTTTGGAGGAATTATGCCCCTACATTGACATAGGTTGTGTTTCCTGAAATCCTGCAAGGCAAGATCATTTCCCCAATGTGTTCACTTGCTGCTTCAGCAGGACAGAATGGCTTCAGAGAGGAAAACACAGTCACACTAAAGAAGTTCACGGAGGGATGAGATAATCCCAGCTTTGTGGGGAAGGACTAGAAATCCTGGGCATTGGGCTTTTCCCCCACAGGTGTGAGGAGCTCCCTGAAGGACAGCAGAACAGGAAGGCTCAACCAAGCAGGCTAGATGGGTGCAATCCCAGGAGAGACCAGGCTAGCAGAGCCTGGGTCTTGCTGGAGGGAGGATGAGCAAAGGAGAGGAGCCTCCCTGGCTTACCTCCACCCCAGCAGGAAGGGGTTTTGGAGGCTGTGGTCTCACCTCATGTCTTTCTGAATCAGGCTCCTCCAGAGCTCATGGTCTGCTGGGGCTCTTTTCCAGGTGGAGGTTGGTGATAAATCCATGGTGCAGACCAGCAGAGTTTCACTTACACCTGCAGCTGGCCTGGCCTTTGGGTTTAGGTCAGAACACAGCTGATTTCAGCTGCCTTGCTGGATGTGTTGCATAGACAGAGCACATTCCTCTCCTTCCAAGTGCTAGGGAAGAGCCCACATGTCCCATTTGAGTCATGACTATATGAATTTGATGTCAAATGAATTTTCTCAACTATGTGGTGCCGTCCAGTGTCATTTTCCAAATCTCCACAGAGCTCTTACCCCTCGCACTGCCCCACTCAACTGCTCTTAGAGTGAGGATGCGCAGCAACATTTTATTGGAGAAACAGCCATAGCAGGGAATTAAGGGGTGGCCTCATTCTGAGGTGTTAGTGGCTGAGTCACTAGGATGTCATTCAGGCATGAGGACAGACTGTGAAGGCCTTCAGATCACATGCATACATGACATTTAGAAGAGGTGGGTGACCCCACAGGAGATTATCTGAGAGATCTAAATTGGCCATAGAAAGTGGCATGGAAGGCCTTCATTTACCCTCGATAACCTTCAGCAATAAAAACAGAGGATGAGCATATGGATGTGCATGCAGGGAGTGTGTGAGAAGTGCCCAGAACACTGTGAAGGTCAGAGGGCTGGTAAACCACACCCCAGCTCCAGTGACACGTCTGTCATGGAAAGAGGGAGGAGGATGGCACTGTGTGCTTCACAGGGCAGAGGACTTTGTTTTATTTGATTTTGTGTGTGTGAGCATTTGCTACCTGTCTGTGCGATAAGACATGTAATAAGAATTTGTGCTTTTTACCTCGTTTCTGTAGGAAAGCACAAATTTGGATATTCTCCTGACCCTTATAATTCTAGGTCACCAGGCCTGGGCATGTCCACAATGGTGACAGCAACACTGAGAAGTAGAGCCATATTTATTCAAACCCTGATGTTTCTTCCATTGCTCACCAGCATCTCCAAATCAGCACCTCAGCACACAAGAGGATTGTTGGAGGAAAGCAAGGAGAAAGATGGGTTTCCTAAGTTCAGTAACAATAACAATTCAAAGTGCCTTAAGATCTGTCCTCAAGTCTTTGGCCTCCTCTAAGCATTTATCTTTCATGGTTCAGTCCAGCACATATCTCTCACCAACGTGCTGGACCTGCTGGGGTGAACCTGCCGAGCTATCTGTTTGAAAATTTGGGAAGAAAGAAGTGGTATGGCAGCAGGGATTTTAGAATCACAGAATCACAGAATTGTTTAGTTTGGAAAAGGCAGGATCACCAAGTCCAATCTTTAACCCAGCACTGCTGAGTTAAGTGGACACCAAACAGTGTCCATTTCCCTTCTCTGGACTCGCTTCAGCCCTCAATGTCCATCTTGTTGTGAGGGGCCCAAAACCAGACACAGGATTTAAGGTGTGCCCTCACAGTGCTGAGTACAGGGGACAATCCCTGCCCTGCTCCTGCTGGCCACACTACTGCTGACACAGGCCAGGGTGCCCTTCTTGGCCACCTGGGTGCATGCTGGTTCATTTTCAGCCGCTGTTGACCAACACCCCCAGGCTGACCCTTTTACATTGCACAGCCTTCCATCCATTTTTCTCCAGGTCTGCAGTGTTGTCCTGGGTTGTTGTGACCCAGGTGAAAGAACTGGCAATTCCCTTTATTGAGCCTCATACAACTGGCCTTGACCCATCCATCCAACCTGTCCACATCCCTCTGCAGAGCCCTTCTGCCCTTCAGGACATCAACACTCCCACCCAGCTTGATGTCATCTTCAAACTGACTGAGTTGATAAAGATATTAAACAGGACTGGCCCCAAAACTGAGTCCTTGGTTACCACTTGTGACCAGTTGTCCTCTGAAAGTCTAAAGTGGCAGTTCTGCTGGTTCCCCTCCTTCTCCAAGAATCAAAACCTTTTATTGTTTTATGATGACTTTGCCCAAGACACCCTCCAACTATCACATTACCCACAAGTTCTCTGTCCACAAGCAACAGGTCCAGCAGGGCACCTCCCCTGGTTAGCTCACTCACCAGCTGTGTAGGTCATCTTCTGCACACTCCAGGAACCTCCTGGACTCTTTCCTCTCTGCTGTGGTGTATGTCCAGCACACAAATGGAAGGTTGATGTTCCCATAACAAAAAGGGCCAGTGATCGGGAGATTTCTCCCAGCTGCTTAGTAAGAGTATTTCATCTGCCTTGTGGGAGATCTGAAATCACTCTTCTCCCTAACCTGTTTTTTAAAGCAGAAACCTACACCTAGGCTGTCTTCTGCCTCTCAGCCCCACCTTCCACATCTCATTTTCTATGAGTTCATCCCACTTACACTATTCTCCTGCACTGGATGAGTTGATCTACTGTGTTGGGTTTGCATGGCCTGGCTTTTGGTAGCAGAGGAGATACAGAGATGGATCCTGTCAGAAGCTTCTGGAAGCTTCCACCATGTCTGGCAGAGCCAATCCCTGGTGGCTCCAAAGATGGATGGGCTGCTGGCTGAGGCTGGGCCAATTAGAGATGGTGGTGACACTCTGTGATAACAGATCTGAGAAGAAATCAAAACAAAAGTTGTGGCACAGTTGTAATTTTTGGCCAGAGAAGAGTGGAGGGAGAACATGTGAGAGGAACTACGCTGCAAATACCAAGGTCAGTGGAGAAGGAGAGGCAGGAGGTGCCCAGATGCTGGAGCTGAGGTTCCCCTGCAGCCCCTGGTGCAGCCCATGGTGAGGCAGCTGTGCTCCTGCAGCCCGTGGAGCCACAGGGATGCAGAGATCCACCCACAGCCCATGGAGGATCCCTGCACCAGAGCAGGTGGATGTCTGAGAAGAGGCTGTGATCCTGTGGGAGACCTGCGGAGAGAGGTCCCATACTGCAGCAGCCTGTCCCTGGAGGACTGCACCCCATGGTACAGTGACCCACACTGCAGCAGTTTGGGGGGAACTATTGTCCATAGGATGGATTCACATTGGAGAAGTTCATGGAGAACTGTCTGCCATGGGAGGGATCCCCCAGGACACAGTGGGGGAACAACTCTCCCTGAGCAGTGGGAGAAGCCACAGGAGATGAACTGATCACAACCTTCATTCCCTGTCTCCCTGCACTGCTGGAGTAGGAGCTGAAAGGAGAGAGGGGTGCAGGGAAGGTGTTTTTAAGGATTTACCCTACATCTCATTATCCTGCTCTGATTTTGCTAGCAACACATTCTCTTCCTATCTCTAAGCTGAGCCTGTTTTGCCCTTGATGGTATTTGGTGAATGATCTCTCCCAGTCCTTACCTCTACTCATGGACCCTTCAATATATTTTCTTTCCTGTGTCCAGCTGCAGAGGAGAGTGAGTGAGTGAGTGGCTTTTGTGCATGCCTGGCAGCTGGCCAGTGTCACCCCATGACATCTATTCATGTGGATCCTCCTCATGCCCAAAAATATGTGTGAATCCTGCCCCTTGTGCCCAAACTTGCCTCACATGGTCAACAGCTATGTGTTAAGGATAGAAGTTAATGTACTGCATTGTTACAATATTCAGTTCTGCTGCATGCTGACTTCTGCATTTCTGCTCATGCCAGGGCTTGGATTGTCAGTCTCCTGTTGGAAGGGAGATGTGTTATGGACCACTAAAACCCTGCAATTGCTCAGCTAGGATGGAAATGAAGAACCACTGTATCAGATGAAGATTACTCTCAACAGAAACTATTGTAATACCTGTAAAAAACATTTACTGTGCATGCAGAATCTGTAAGAAAGACACATTTAATTCCAGTTTCACTAAAGATACAGCAAAGGATTAAATCACTTTTTGCAGTATGACACCCAGACAGAATCAAATTTAATTAGTTACCAGACAAGATTTAGCATCCACCAGTGTTTAAGAAACCCACAGCTGGTATCAGGGCCAGAGAACTCTCACTTCACTTTCACTTGCAGTCAGTCTTCTGCAGGATGCCTTTGAAAGCATCAACCTCACAGATTACTGCAAAGTAATGTAGTGGGAAGTAAATATAACATATGGATAGGTGTGCTTATTTTATAAGTGGTTTTAAACTTCTTCCAAAGACACAGGAAAGCTGGATTTTACCAGGTTTGACTGACCTTATATCCAACCCTCAGTTTTTTTGTCTCTACAGAATATTTTATCTTGGGGCTGCACTATTTTCCGAGAAAAAAATACTGGCTTTAGGGGAAGTTTTCTTTGTATTTATTCATGCACCAACAGTACTAGACAGCCCATATACTAAAATTAAGATCTTTCTTCCAAACACATTATTTAATCTGCAAAAACTCATTCAAATTAAATATGCACACATTAGAGAAACTGGGACTTAGTCACAAGGGCAAAAGAAAATTGTTTCAATATTTTGCCCCTAAAGCAAAAGAAAGGATACAACTATTTTACTTGGACCATCTTCTGTGATTCTCTTCTCTCAACATCAATTTTTTATAATAAAAAAATGGCCAAAGTGCCAAATTTTTAATGCCTTCTCATAAATAATTTACAGACTGCATAAAACAAGAGATAAATAAAAGGACCTTCTTTATCACCCTTGTGCATACACTGAGCACAGTCCTGGTGAGATGCCATTGAACTCAGTGAACTGTGTGTCCAGGCTTTGATTTGGGGAACTCACATCCATAAACACAATTGCATGTAACTACAGATGTTTTACTGATACAGTACCTAAAGCAGTACAGTGGGGCCTTGCTTTTACTGCTTTTTTTTTTTTTTTTTTTTTTTTTTTTTTTGCTTTCATTAGTAGCTTACACCATCACAGAGAATACAAAACTGCCAGTTTAGTTCTTTAATTCAAATTAATGCATAATCCAAGCCTCCAGAGTTTTAAGACAAATAACACTATTTGCCTCAGAAGTGCAGAAGCCATGTAATCTTTTAACTGAAAGTGATTAAATCAGAGTAACCAACGGGGATACATTCAAACACCCCAAAATTTTCAGGTAACAATAATTATTATTATTTTACCTCTATCTTTATCTTTACCTCTAAGCTAAATACATTCAGATTTCTCTATGCAGATAATAAGAAAAATCCTTAGAGTGATTTTGTTCCCTGGCCAGTGATTAAATCTCTCTTCTCAAATGTGCTGGGGTCTTGCTCTCTCATTAAACTAAAGCCTTTGCTGTGGGCACTGCATGATACCTCTTTGTTTTTTCTAACAGAACATGTTGCCACAACATAGTTGAGCAATTTCTCTTAGATTAACAATATTTTTTTTGCATTAGGACAAAAAAAAAAAAAAAAAAAAAAAAAAAAAAAAAAAAAAAAAANAAAAAAAAAAAAAAAAAAAAAAAAAAGTACAGTGCAGAGCACTGGGTAGGGAGTTAACAAAGGAAAGTCTCCCCCCACCTTTCATGCCCAGTGCTTGGTGACACAGGGGCAGGTAATGTCCCTTTGACTTTCACACCAGCACTTTACCAGGGCACAGGGAGGGCACAGAAATCCAGGTATTTTCTTCATCTCATGGGTCCCCCCCAAAGGGGTTAGAGATAGGGATGGAGAGGAGCTCAGCTCATCAGCTGGAAGTGTTTGCTTGCAGCCATTCCTCTGGCTCCACTCTCTAGGGGTGGTCATTAGGGAGGTGTTAATACACACCTGCCAGTGTGTTTGGCTCATACCCAGAGACTCCCATATGACCACAGAAAATGGGCATGGTTTGGGTATGATCTGTTATTATGTATTTCTGTGCTTGTTCTTCATTGTAAGACCTCAATCCTTCCCTAAATTTGTGCCAAAATCTAACATCTGGGGGATAGAATTTCCCATGTAGGAAGTACCAGACTGCAGATTTGCTTGGGGCATCTTTCACTGGTCTGTGTGTGCCTGACAGTCAGAACCTTTGATGCCTTAAGTTTTAGCTTTCATGTTTTCCAGATTCTGTGCTGCCTAGGGGTGTAGTTCTGAGCCTCATATTAAGTGTTAGTAAGCTCTCTTCACAGAGTAGGGAGACAAAACAAATCCTTTTCCAGCTTGAGACCAAGAACAACTGTTACAGGTTTTCAGGCCCAAAAGCATAAACAACAGGGGACTGTGAAGAGAGAAAACAAGAAGGATGGGACTTCCTAATCTGAAGCTGTAATTGGATAATTAACCCGAATATGCAAATGGACCAAAACTTATAAAAGTGTGAGACCTTGTGACCAGTTATCCATTTTGTGACCATTTTGGGTCCATTTGGGACCTGTAGCCCTGGCCAGGCTCTTGTACTGCCCAGGGTGTCTCCTTAAAGGCCTTTTACTAAATACCTGCTTTATTCTCTTAGCCCTGTCTAGTCTCTGTTCCAGGTCAGCCTTCCCAAGACATCCCCTTCAATACGGCTCAGATGAAAAATAACCTCACTGGCACAAGAAGGCTCAGACCAGCTGTAAACCTTTTTATAACTGAGACACAGAGAGTCTTCACAGCTTCCTTTTTTTTCCTAGTACTTGGCTGTTAATTTCATGTTTTACTAAGGATTTCTTGTAGTCCTAAAACTTAACTCAGGGTTCTCACTAATCCCCTATCCCCATTAGCTGTCAGTCTCAAGGGAGTCTAAATTTCTTTGTTTAAAAGAAAAACAAAGCTCACAAAAGTATTCTTTGCCTCTGACTGGTCCTACTCCACTCTGAAGATGTTTCAGTGGCCCCTGGTGGTACCCTTCATTTGGAAGCAAGGACTTGAAATCTGGCAGAAGAAGCACACTTCTCTGCCAGGGATTTTTTTTTTTTTCTTTCACCTACACATTCAGCTATGAAGGCTGGGATGTGGCCACAACTCTGTCCATCCCCTAGAATTTCCACTATGAAGTGTCCTAACTATAAAAGGAAGGAGGAAATAAAGCTTTACCTTTCCCCTGTTCTCTGAAATTATTATTTTTGAAGTGAGTAAAGAAAACAAAAGCCAAGGCCCTGACTCATCTCACCTTTGGGGTGGTTTTGGATCAAGGGATTATGTGTTTTCTCCTTTTTATCAGTTCCATACTGGTAGGAACAATGCAGTCCTATATCAGTGACTGCTCATGTAGTGTTGGGAAGAATTGTTCATTTTTGATTGAACAGACATTAATCTCATCAGGATGTAAATGAAAGGTGCTCCTGATGCATTCCATCTCTTGACATTTACATTTCAACCTGTCCTTCAGGGATGTTCACCTCCAAGAAATGCATTAAGGAAAATCAGAGCATATAAGGATGAAGCAGGATAATAAACAATATTGATATTACATATACAAAGTAAAAAAAATACAAGAATGTAATTTTAATTGAGCTGCAGAGAGTACAGCTCCTTTATAATTTCCTGCACAAAGTGATGCAAATATATGGAAACTTAAAATCCAAAAATAATTTCATTTAGCTCTTGTATTATCTGTTAGAACAAACAAGAATTAAATGGATGTCATTGTAAGTAATATTCAACTTGAAATCTGTTTTCTAACCAGAATAATTATCTTTATTTTATTTGAATAAACAAGAGCCAGGCAGAGAGTTTCAGAGTATGTAGAATAGTTTAAATCAACATTAGAAGAATATTATTAAAACCAGCCCCTCATATCCCTTTACAGTAAGTAACATAAAAGAGACCAAGGAGACACAGTGTATTAAATTTCTTTAACAATAAGATCTCATTTCCAAAAATAGAATATGCATCAGTCTTCTTTTATGTACAGTCCATAAAATGCAAGCATCAAGGATTAATCACTTCATGTAAGAGGTGCTGTGATCATATATTACTTTTGCCCAGCATCCATATTCCAGTGTCCCCTTTTGATCTGAGCTTTTGAAGATAATGATCCTTCAAGCCATATTCATGAACACGTTCCATCAAGGCTGGATGACTGTTTATTTGAATAAAGGTTGCAGGTTTTCTGTCAGCTACCTCACATCCTGTATATTCATTGTATAAAGATGATGTGTAAGTATCAGAACAGCAGTGCATCTTAGATTCTGGAGTATAAGAAATTCTTTGTCTCTATAATAAAAGAAGAATTTAGCTCAGCTCACCAGAGAGACTATTGCTTTTAATATTTTAATTTCCTTTATTACACAGGATACATGATTCCTCTTCTATAACTAGGAACTCAAAACAGGACAAAACATGTTACATTCCTCATTTATTCTGCATTTTGAGAAGTCATTTTAAAACTCTTTTGTTCACATTGACATTTTTCAAAAATAAACCAAATTAATTGAAAATAATTATGTCATTTTTTAAAAGTTTTTTTACTTTTGCTCAAACTTTAAATTACACTGCTCCTCATTCTCAGGTCAAAAATCATACCTGCACATATGTATATTCATTTCTAGTTGTTTTGTTTTGTTTTATTTCAGGACTACTTTCCTATGTTAAACAAAATGGACAACAAGAAAGCATTGATATAAATGTACAAAGAAGATACTTCCTATGGGGTATTGAAGAGTTGGGAAGTTCATAGTCTTCATACAAATATATAAAATATTTGAAATTTTCTCCACTCATTGGAATCCATTCAGTTTCACTTCTCAGACCTGTGCAACAAACACAAGACCAGAAATTAATAATTATCAGTGCATTCATGGGTATTTTCAGATCATGAAGAAAAGCTGAGGGGGAGTTCACTCCCCACACCTGCAATTTTTCCTGTGCTGACTGTAGCCCTGGCTCCATGCCTGAGGTGTTTTGGTTTTCTGAAATTCTTTTCCCAGGCAAGTTGTGTAAACAGAGGGAATGTTTTTTAATGGTACCTATGTTATTCATTCCTTCTCACAGGAGGAGCAACTTCTTGATGCCCCTCTGGTTTGATCAGTGTGATTGAAGAGGTTTGCCTTTGTTTCACCAATCAAATTGGACTGTGTAAAATAGTATATAAGAGAGATGCATCCCAAAATAAGACTCGCTCTTAGCCTTCTGAATCTTGGAGTCTGTGTCATTGTGGTGTAAAACAGCATCAGCTGGCAGCATTTGTATACAGCCAAGCTCAGGGAAACTCAGGGAATACAAGTCTTTGTGATCCAATAGCTTTTCCCACCTACTCTCCAGATCTCTGTGTGATGAAACTTCATGATTCTGTCAAGACTTCAGGCCTTTAAAGCCTTTTGCCCTCGGTGCAGGGGCTCAGCCCCACCCCTTTGCCCATCTCATCCCCAGCATCCAGCAGGGTGTGGGAGCTGGGCAGGGAGCTGGGCAGCTCCAGCCATGCACAGACCCTGAGTGGAACCCAGCCCCAGGAAAGCCCTGCCACTGCTTCAGCAGGCACAGGAGGCAAATCCTGCCATGTGGCCATGTTGCAGGGTGTAGGGATGCATCAATTCATAAAAATCAAAATAGTATTTAATCTCACCATTAAATACTACTTATGGATATATACATATATATGTCTGTGCACTTATAATTTTTTTAACTGTTTTGGTTATCTTCTTCTCTTGGCTTTTCTGTTCTACCCATTAGACTCTTCACTGGTGAGATTCCATCCAAACTGAATAGTCCTCGGAAATTTTCAGCTGCTCTTCTTTTGGTAGCGTAACAACTTCTGTCACAGCTCCACTTCTCCCCTATTTCTGCTTTAATTCTCATGACTGACCAGCACTGAGGACAGTATTCTAGACATAGTAGCAAAGTGTTTTCTGTGTTCTTTTCATAAATCCCACTGAACAATTTATTTATCTAAAGCAATGCTAGGGGGGCACTTAGCTTTTGTCTGAGGAGTGATGAGCAATTTCCTTTCACCTGTCTACAGTGACTCTTTCCTGAATAGTCATTGCTAATTTAAAGCCCAGTTTAGGGCCTATTTCTGTTCTCTTTGAAGTTAAGAAATACAGTGGTTGCTATTGATATCAGTGGTTCCAGATAGTGCAATATTGAAAACCTGAAAACACATTTTGTAATTAACTTTCAAAAGGTCAAGACACACCACTAATTTTCTCAGCATATATATCTAATCAGATAAGATGTAAGTATTTGAGGTGGAGGAATATGTCTACTTTCAGTAAATTTTATTGAACTCATCAACCTTGAACAAATGCTTAGAAAACAGAGAAAAAGTCACAGGACAGAACAAAAAATGACAACCTTCTCTATCTCACAATGTGTTATATTAAGGGAGCTTTTGCTGTGCCCCTGAACACATGCAGGCTGTGCACATTTGAGCAAACAGTGGAGGGCCATTCAAAAGGCTGGGATTGCTTAGCTTTCAGAAGAAACTCATCCCACAAGGAGAGGTGCTATGAAGAGAAACCCTGCATGGCTCATACTGACTGCTTGAAAGGGATGGCAACCTTTAAATAAAGGAGGCAAATGTTAATTAATTTGTCTTGAAAGTGAGAGGGTGTCATTGCCCATGGTGAAGCAGCCATAACTCCACATGTAGTGCTACCAACACTCTGTGGCCATTAGCAATCAAACGATGTAGCCATCTCACAGCTGGGCTTAGTAAGGCAATGCACTGTTCTGTTTCAGCTGAAATTTACTTCCAGTCAGGTAATTTTACATATTTCTGATCGCAAAAACGAAATCCAACTCTAGGGCTGTATTTGATGGCCCCCTGGGATACACACACACAAGTAATCCTGTCCCATATAATTACCTCCTGCCTAGACAAGACCTCTGTATGCTCCAGCATTCAGGATTATTCTCCTTTCTCTTTTAAACTCTTCTGTGCCTGTTCCTGAGTATCACAGGGTGGCTATTTTCAAGTGGTATGTGAATAAAACATTGCTGGCTGTGACTGAACTTGAGGGCTCAAGCTTGGGATCAGGAGAAAGAGTGTTCAGGGCACAGCAGGCAAATCTGAGTACAGTGTGATCCTCAGCATCACAAGTGTTTTCTGACCCTTCTGCTGAAAGGGGCCAGTGACAGGTTCTGCCTCCAAACACATTGTGGGCAAATTGTGGCATGATGGACAGCAGTAATTTAGCAGTCTGGGGTTTTTTGTACCTTTCTAGCAGATTCAGCATCTTAGATTTATAGCTGAGTTTTCTGCAGGTGTCACCCTGGAGGAGACATCTGCCATGCATGGGAGTTCCATGCTTATCTTCTTTAAGTAGTTTAGCCTTTCCTTACTTCCTGAGTTCCTAATGACAGACATCCTGTGCTGGGCACATCAAACCCTCCAGGATCATGGTAATACAAAGAAGATGAACACAAAGCCCTTGGGTACAAAAAGGATGGAGACAGACTTCCCTCTCTGTGCCAAGTGACAGGAAAGGAGACAACAGGCACAAATTGAAATACAGGGAATTTCATCTAAATAGGAAATAAAACTTTTTTTATTATCAGAGTGGTCAAACACAGGTCCATGTTACCCAGGAAGGTTGTGGAGACTCCAGTCTTGGAGATATTCAAACCCTGACTGGACATGGCAGTGAGCAATGACCTGAGCAGAACATTGGAATGATGTTTTCCTAAGGTGGTCTTGAGGTTCCAGGAAGTCTGTAAGTCTGGCAGAGGCTTTGCTTATCCCAGGGGAAGCTTTCTTCTACTCATGAGGGCCAAGATGGATTCATGGGCCATGCACAAGGTCCCTCTTGCCCCTGCCTGGTTGTGGAGCCACCAGTGAGTTTACAAACTAAAACAGCAAGGTGTTATAAACAATATTACTGTGTTGCTAAATAAGACAAGTAATCTGGTTGATGGGATTACTTTTGGTCACATGCTCGATTTTTAAAAATACTTCTGTGATGGTTTTGATTCTTTCTTTGTCCTTTCTTTGTTTCCTCACAGTTCTAACAATTTGACCTTCAGCTCCCACTGAAATCAATATTAATATTCCTTAATACTTCATGACCTCAGGGCTGAAAGGTCCAAATTGGCATTGTATACCATCCAACCCGGCAAGCACCTCTCTTCTTTCCTCCTTCCACGACACAGGTCTCTCACTAGGCAAAAGACCTGCTGTGTCTGGTTCTTCCAGTCACGACTGGGACACAGCAGCTCTACCAAAGGAAACCCAGCCTTCTAGGAGACCATGTGCCTACAAGAGTAGCTAGTTATCAGGAGGAGCAATAAAAGCCAAAAACCCAGGAACCCCACCATTTGCCATTCAAAAGAAGCAAAAATCAAATTGCCATGATGATTAATCTTTCCTTAGGTCTCAGGTGCTGAGGAAAATCAACCCTCCTTTTCTCAAATTTTGTCCAAAGCATGCTGCTTGCAAGTGGTGCTATTTTAACACCTGGTAACTATATTATCTTTCTCTCAGGTATATTCTCTGCTCTCTGGTTGCTTATAATTACTACCTGAGCTCCCTTTGCAGTCAGTGGACCTTCTATTATCTCCCTGTGATGCTGTAATCCACTCAGACCTCCCACTGGCCAGCTCCAATTCTCCCTGTCCCAGCTCCCAAAGGCACGTTATTTTTAGAGCACAAACTCCTCCAGAGATCAATGGGAGCCTGTAAACTCAAAAATAGGTTGCTTATGGTACATTAATAATCCTCACAGTTATGTTCTCTGGTGATTCTTTCAGCTGCTGCAGGTTATCACCAGACTCCCTCACTGTTCCAATCAACCTTGCACTGAACAACTATCAGCCATTTAAAAAGAGAATATACTTGAGAGCAAATGCTTAAATGTTGTCCTGATTAATGGTGGACATAAGCACATGCTTAGGAACACTTTGAATCATGGAATTATAGGGTTTTTCAGCCCTCAAGACCTTCTCCATTCCCCGACTGAGAATCTGCAAGGCTATGATTGCAGTAACTTGGATGCCAGTGTCAGCTTCTGGAATAAAAAAGACTGAATCCCTGAGGTTTCCAACCACAGAAAAAAGGAGTATCTATTCTTATACAAGAAACTATTTAATGCATTTGCTGTTCAACACAGATGCAACTTCAAAAAGAAATGTAAATAACATAATGAATTGCAAAATCTCACTATTTTTTTTCCTTTTTCAAAATTACAGTTTTTAATGCTGCATCTCCCTTTTATTCTCTGAAAACACCCAACTAGTTAACAGCAAGCAGACAAAATATTTATTCTTAAAGAAACACTAGTAATTCCAGTTTTAGTGTTTTCTGTTCTTAGAGAGCATGCTAGCTGAAAGAAGAAGAAACATGAAATCCATCCAGATTTTGGCTGAATCTCCATATATACAATAAAATTACTACATTTTATGCTGATATCATATAATTAAAGACCATGAATGAATTACCTGAGTACTAAATAATTTTTTTCCTCATTCTAATAGTTGCCAGCCCTATATATTTAACCCCCAAATTCTGTTAAGGCATCCTCTTTTATAAGAAGTAAAACACAGGAGAAAACAGACATTAGCACTTCAAAGAAGATCAGTGATTACAGCAAGTGCACCAAGGTTCAGTAAATGCCTCCCACTCAACAAGCTTCCAAAGTGAACGACCACATGATGTTTACTCCTCACCAGAACCCATTTATAGATCTCTTACTCACCACTATCTCAGTCATAAATGCAACCCTCTAAGAGAGGCAGCAAGGAGCTCTCTATTTGGGAGCAGACAGAGAGTTCATGGTTGGAGATCTGGCCCTTGTCTTCACAATACTGTTTAGCTGTGGATCATGATTTAGGTCAACCACACTCTAAAGATTCCTAACTGAAAGCATTTATTACAAACCATGTGAATTTCACATGGACAACAGGTATGGCTGCTTGAAGAAAATTCTGCACCATTTGGAAAAATTGATAAAAAGGGCTAAAAAATGCCCCTTCAAAAGTGCAAGTGGGAAATTAAGGTAATGACTTCTTATGGAATTAGGAAGCCTAGGAAAGAGTTTTGTTCACATTATGTCATTTAAAAGACATCTGGCCATTCCCAGCAAATAGCACACTGGGAATGAAAAGGTATCAATTACAGTAAGGTAAGAAGGGGACAGAGGTCATGAACGTCTGCTAGTCTGGAGCAGAATTAGCCTAGAATTACAAACACGCTGCTCTACAGAAGGAAAAACCTGGGCAAAAGGTAAATCTAGGGACATGTCTCCTTTCATTGCTCTAGTGAGTTGTCAAGGAGAAATAAAGCCAGACTATCTCCTTAGACTCTCTAATTCTCCTACACATCTGGTAAAAGACTTGACCTTTTGGAGACAGTGACCTGGAGTGCCAGAGGATCTGCTTTAATTCCTCTCCCTTCACTTCCCTTTGATGGGCAGCACTTGCTACAACCAGCTTCTCCCATGCAACTCTTTTAATATTTATATCATATCGAGATCACTGTCCACACAGATGCCAGAGGAAGCAGTAGGAAGTCAAATGTGCTCCAGGTTAACATATTAATACTGTGATGGGATGCCAGAGAGATGTTTTAGGTTGCAAAGGGGAGGGAGTCCCTTGACTCCCTTCCAAAAATATCTGCTTGACTAAATGAAAGATCCTACTTTAAACTAAACCACACTTTCCTGCATGATTTTTAAAAAATATTTCAACACATTTGTTATATTTCTCTCAGGATAATGAGAGCAACCCTCATATAGTTGAGCACATATCATATGTCTTTTAAAATATGTTTTCTCTCTTTATATTTTCTGGGCATTGCCCCTGCGAAATACTAGAAAGATAAACATTTATATTTTTTAACCTTTTTTTTTCTTTTTACCTACAGTCAATAAAAATATGTAAGAAAGCAGCTGAAAATGTAAATGTAGGTTGCACATACACATACATGCAGGGTTTCAAAACAGAAAGAGAAAGGTCAGAATTTTTATTCTTTCAATTTGTCTGACAAAGAATGCTAGGCAACAAATATTTTCCACCAAAACACAAAAGGAATCTTTTAAATAATAAACTTCACTATCTTCACTATGAAGAAATTATTGAAAGCCATATGCTCCTTTTGACATGTTCTTTCCCTAATTTACATTTCAGTTGAGGCAGTGTGACATGGGGGCTGAAGGACAGTGTTGACCCTTTCACTGTTTGCAGCTGGGCAGTGCACACACAAAGGAGCTGCAGCCAAGTGCTGTGTACCAGCAGGTCCAGTCAGACACAATAGGCCCTTTATTTAAGACAGGGAAAGTCAGGTGGAAACATTCCTCCTGTTATACTGTTATCAAAATTTCTTGTTACCTGCACTGACACAAAGCTTTGACACCAAAGGAACTTGCAAAAGAGACACAATTTCACTCAGTGGTTCTGAAAAGACAGCTGTCAAATAAAAGTCTTTCTGATCAACATGAATTCTAAATTTTTGTTCTCTGAAAGACCTAATGTCCATAAAGACATGATAACTGTCTTTTTTTTTTTTTTGTAAGTTCAACCCAGATGCCAATGATCCACATGTATGTGGCTCAAGATGTTGCAATAAGTAGCAGTTTCAAAATGGAAAAAAAAAAAACCCAGATATCAGCATTTTTAGTGAAAAAGAAAATATCCCTACTTCTTGACTAGTACTAAGTGAAGACTTTTGGGATTTGTAGTGTGTTACAAACACTACAACCTCTATAGAATGGAAATATGTTCTGAACTTCCATATCTCTTTAGACTCACCAGTTATAATTTTACTTCTGTTTGGGCACTTTGTGGCTGAGATCAGAAAGCTGCCTAAAACATTATGCTGGGCTGCCTGTTCTCATCTACATGAAGTAGAACCCTAATGAGCATGGGTTTCTTAGCTAATGGATTCACTACACATGCTGATATAAATACATTACCTATGAAGATAAAAACCAACAGTTTCTTAAAGCTGGCAGAGTATATCTTGAAGTTTATCATATCTGAATAGTTCATAAAGGGACAATTTTAAAGGACTGATTATGCAGAGCACTTTGAAATGCTATTACAAAGAAAACCCTACATAAATTCTGGTATACTCTCTCTGGTTATTTGTATTATTACTACTTCTGCAATTACTTTTTCTGGAGCAATCCTTTACATTTTCTCCCCATACTGTACAGGTCTTAAAGCACAGTGGCTGTAACAGATGCTTACTGCACATTAAATTCAAGTTTTCATTTTAATTTTCTGCTTTTCATTAACATTTTCACTACAGAATCTTATAAATTAAAGTTCCCCCCCAATAAAAAGATTTTGCAGACCCGTCTTCATTTACTTTGGGACTGTATGAGGTCATTTGTGATTCATAATGGCTAGCAAAGATTAAGCAGCATATACCATATGCTGTGATTAAAGTTGTTGATAAGGAGCTGCAGTGGCTCTTTTTACCTCTGTTAATGAGAACTATGCTGCAGCACTTTCTACCCTTTAAATTTGTGTCTTCTGAAGGGGAAAAAAAAGGTTTTTCCTTTCTAGCACTTTAGTGAGTTCTGCCAAGTCCAAGCAGGTTTGTGCCTATAATTATTATACTGTGCAACTATTTATCAATATAGGGAAAATTATTCTCTGAGGTTATGTTAAGTGATTATCATTCACCTATACAATCTCTGTGTTAAAAAGCATTTGTTTCACTCAAGAGCTTGGTCAGGGCTGTCAGGTATCATTCTGACCATATTAGCAAGAAGACCCAAATAGTCTGTAAATGAAGCCAAATGACTTAAAGAGCTTAGGTAGCAAAAAGTTTATGTTGGTGATATTAGAGGGGAATTTCTTGGATAATTTAGTTGTATTTCATTTTCATTCACCATAACAGCAGACAGTGAAACTTCAATAATTCCCATTGTAGCAAATTCATCAGTAAGGAAGCCAAAGGCTGATCCTGCAAAGTGTTCATTACCTCCTTTGAGGTGCAACAAATCCTATTGATTTCTCCAGTGACAACCAAAACCACTCAACTGCTTGCAGGCACAGGGTGGAATATAGCAAGTAGCAATGCACCAGGGTGGTGGCGTAGCATGAGAAAGAAAAGAGGTTGCTAGGAGCCCTTATGGTCTGTGATGTCTACAAGACAAAGATCTATACAGAAGGGGCCAGACACTGCACTAAGGGACCAAAGCACTAATACAAATAAAATAATGATTGGTAAAATATTCAGTACAGAAAAACAGACAAACAAAACCACCAAAAGAGACTATAAAAATATGAAAAGAGGAAGTAAAAAAAACCAAAAACCTGTGTCATTTAAAACAATGGGACATCTTTCTTGTTGTGAGAGTGGTGATGCAATATGAAATTCACCCTCTGAGAGTTAATTGCCTGACTGGGGTTTCTTGGCCAGGGCATGTCCCTGAAAACAAAATTTCCAGCTAGGAGAAAATGTATATGGTGGTGAGTGCTTTTGCTGCAGAGGCTCCCTGCAGTCAGCACTTGGCAGCCCACCACAGAGATGACGTGGGGAAAATACCTCAGAGGTTGTCTGCAGCTAAAGTACAAAGGCAAGAACATGATTACTGGTACTGAACTCTGTAACCTGGATCAGACAAGGTCAAATTACTATAGAGCTAAAACACTGAATTCCTGGATTGCTTCAAAAGTGACTTGTGAGTGTGGGGACCACAGCCCTCAGGCTGGATCGTGAGGGAACCCACCAGAAGCATTACTGCTCCAAACTGCCAAACCCTCTCACATCCCATGTAGGACAGCAAGATCAGGGGGACCAAAGCCATTTTGCACCTCTCAAGCCCTCTGTGCCTGCTCTCATGGCAGCCCCACTCTCTCCCTGGAAGCTCAGCCCAGCAGCACCGCAGTGCCTTGGCCAGGCACTCAGCACAGACACCCAGAAGCAGGAGCTGTGCTGCCACAGGAGGAGGAGTGTGGTGAGGCATCTCCCAGCCTTGTAAACCCTCCAGTAGCTTGGAGTGCAAAATTCCATCATGATCTTAATGGCTTGTGTCTGCACCAAGAATCAAGGGTTTGAATCTGCTGAAGAACAGCTGTTGCAAGTACTTAGAAATGTTATTTGGGGTGGACAGAGATGGAAATCTAACAAATCAAAGCTTGAGAAAACTGCCTGATTTAGTTTAAAAATTTGGGTTCATTCTCAGGAAACTGAAAATCCCCAGATATTCTGTGCTTTTCTGGGAAAATTCAGGCCACCCAGTTTTGTTTTTGTAGAAAAATATTTGATTTGGGGAGGCTGAAATTTGGAAGAAGATTATGTTATTTTTTACTGACATTTTTATGGCAGGGTAAAGACTTCCAGGTGAATCCTTTCGGCAGTCTTATTGCAGTCCCTCAGTGCAATAAAAGCCATTGCAGAGGTGGGCTATCACCCTCAAGATTGAGCTGCATCATGCCATATGAACTCTAAAATGCATAATTGTGCTACATAATTCAATTATGAACAATGATTTTCAAGTTGTTTGCACAAAAGATATTCTGGAGGAAGGGATTGGCCTTGGACTTCTTTAACCTGGCACTTCATTTGTGCTGGCTCTCCAATCAAATATTAAAGCTTTACCTGAGATTATGTATGAAATAGCTCAGAAATCCAAATGCAACCTATCACACAGCAAAATGCTGCAGCTGGAAAGATTCTATGATTTCACACCTGAATGCTCATGTCTTTTGCTATTGTCATGCTGGCTGCCACTTAGAACTCCTGATAAGCTGGCATTTTCTCCAGAGACACAGGCCCAGTGCTAAGAAACACTGCTTCATGTCTGCATGATTTTCCCATACAGAAGAGGGTTTAAATATTGTTTGTATTTTTAAAATTCAAAAAATGGTAAGCAAAAAGTTAAGAAATTATTCTTGCTGGAGATGGTAGAGCTGTAGGGACAAAGAATGTGGAAAGTGAATTATTTGGCACGCTGCTGATTCCTATGGAGTCCCTCACCAATGGCATTTCCAAAGTGCCACTGGTCTTTGTTGACAGCTGACTTTTGTGGAGTCAATGGCTTTTTCTTTCTCAAAAAAAAAAAAGAGGAACTTATTGATAAAAAAGCACATATTAAAATAATATTGAGTTGATAAATGAATCACGTAAGCCTCAGTTAATCAGCGAAGACTGAACACGGAGCCTAATGGTGGTTATTCATATTCAAATATTAAGATATCAATACCAAATTTTCTTCCCTTAATACTTAAAGTGAGGTAGGCTACTTCAGTGACTTACTGGTATGTAGAAAAGATGATTCAGCATTGCTGTGCTTGCTTTGTACCCACGCATAAATTTGTAGCTATGAGATGGTATGAGGAAAATTGTTATGAATCATAAAATTCAGGCAACGCAATATAAGGCAGACTGTACAGTATGTTAATTCCTGTGCAATGACAAACACATAAACACTCACCCTTATCTTCCATACTGCCTGATTTTTCACTTCCTATCAGACTTTAATACTGACCAAGGATTTTTATTTTATTACCCATAAGAATTCACATATTGTCCAGGATCCTAGGTCTGCCACTGATTTCTTATTGCAAATACTTTCTATTTTCATGCAACTTTAATGGTTGAGAAGAAAGGTCTAAGCACTGGGTGTTGACTGGTTAGACTTCCAAAAGCCATGTGTTCAAACTTTGGCAAGGCAGACTGTTGTTTTATGTTTGTCCCTGAAAAACAGGAACATCAAATGCTGATTTTAGAAATTATTATGTTTAAAAAAAATCTTTTATAAAACAAAGTCTGATCATGTGTATCCTGAACGTAATTGATTTTTGGTGTTGTTTGTATATGCTTACTTTGGGATTTATATTATATATATATTTATATCATGACAGTTTATGAATTTCAAGTTCTAGGGCAAAGAAAATATAAGCAAACAGCATCTTGGTGGACTGCAAATATGCCCTTTCTTCCTTCAGTGAAGCAAAAGGTGGAATGACAAGAGAATTATCAGGTTGGATAATTACTGGAGAAAAAGCCAAGTTTGCTTGATTTGTTGCTTGAGAGTTGGCATGAGCTGAGGCTGCTGAAATTTATTTAAAATGCAATGAGTTTTTGTACCTTAGATTATGCCAAGAGACAAAATGGTCCAACATTTTTCTGATGGAACATTACTCCACTGGGAAAGTTTTGTGCTTTGAAAATATAACTTTTTATGGAAACATTTGGCTTTCAGCAAATCTTCTGATGCAACATGGAACACTGAGCATGACTGACCTGGCCAGTTTTGTATCCCAGCAGCTGCCCAAGGGGCTGGTGCTGCTCTTTGACTTTGGGGGCTTCCAAGGGTCAGCAATTTCAAGTCTGACAGGCTCAAAAACCCTAATCCTTGCTTAACACCCCTAACATGCAGAAGCTGTTGGACACAGCTTCCCAAATCATAGGACAAATATCCTAATTTTTTAACTGTAAATAGTATGGTTTAACCCCAGCTATTCCTGCTCCCTTGTGGTTCAGCTGAGGGCAGGGGCCTAAATCTGCAGTATAACATAGACTTGGCATTCCCAAACTGGTTCCACAGCCTCTGCCTCATCTCAGTCTCCTGATCTGCACCTTCATTCAGGTGTGTGATGCCAAACACTTTAATGCTGCCCTTCAAGATTCATTTTGACAACTGCAAGCTCTAAAAATGAGCTGTATAACCAGTTTCCCCCAGACTCAAAGGCTGACCTGTAGGAAGCGAAAAATTATTTTTATGAATGGGTCAGAAGCCAAGCCCCATAGAGATGCTAAGCAGTACTCACACATATAACAATGATAACAATTATATTAAAACCCTATGTGACCCACAGTGATTTCTAGTACACAATAAGACACAATTCATGGCAAGAAAATGTGAGACATAATGAAGAGATAAGCAAAAGACAGCTCAGTTATATTTGGTATAATAATCAGCAGACTTAAAGTAGGAGCTGCTTGACTGCTGACACACAGCAATGACTATTATTTTTATGCAGCAGGCTTCCTGAGCCCTCCCAGGGCAGTATTTTGAAAGCATTTAGCTGATTAAACATGCAAGCCCCTAGGAGTGAGGCACTTAGTGTTTCTTTGGGAAGCTGAGGAGATACCTAATTGCAGGTTTCCAGAGCTCAAAGTACTTTAGAAGCTTGCCCTCTAGTTTCCCTGAAGAGTTACTGCCACGATGCAGTATTTATGTTTTGACTGGGATTTATCTCACTGCAACAGTTATTCCCCCTGCTTTTTTTTCCACACAAAAAAAAATTAAAAATCACAAACTCACATCCTACCAACAATCAACAGTGTAAATAAACTAGGTTCACCATTAACCCTTTAGGCAATGTTCTGTACTAAATCATTGTATCAATAGAGTTGACAAAACCATAATTCATTTGAAAACCAGTGCTTGGGAAAAAAAATAGTCTTTTTTAATGGCAAACCCAGAAGCATGAGAAGACAAAAGGCTGTCAGAAAAGAGTCTTTTGCATTTTTAGCACTTCAGATTGCTGAAGCAGCTGAAGGACACGCTGTTCCTTTACATAACTATTGAGGAGAGGCTGGGGAAAGTAAAACAACCACATTTCTGTTGGTAGCCAGGGAAACATAGAAGGGCAGCAGCAAAACCTACCTGCTTCTGCTATGGAAATTAAAGGAAAAAAAATGCAGCAGTGTAACCTCTACAGAACCTTTTTGAACAGAGGGCTGCTGCCCCTTGACCTGCCCCCCTGGGGAGGAGGGATAATCCTGCAGATGCTCCCCTGCTGATGCCTGATGTGCTCCCCGCTTTAAAACTAAACTGCAATTAAAGCTACAGAGAGAATTCAGTCCAGAAGGGTCCTAGAGTTGAACACTAGTGAGGGCTTTGCCAGGATCTGTGTTTGTTTGGAAGCCTCAGGACAGGAACATAGCTCTGCTGTAATTTGGGGTCTTTCAGGACTTTTCAGGGATCTCATGGGCCCTTGTACAGTTTGAAGCTTTGTGAGAGAAGCACACACTGTTTTGTGTTGCTCTGCCACTGAGATGTGCCCAGAGACCACAGTCAGCTGAAGGGACATTTAGTGGTCCTTGCTGGGCTCTGGAGGCAGGGGAAGTTACTTATTCCCAGCTGTGAGGCTGGTGTGGGGCCAGGTACAGCTCCCCTGCAGGAACAAGGATGGGCAGCATAGGAGTGTTGGGGCTGGGGCCAGCCAAGTGCTGACAAACCTGGAGCAATCCCTATCCCTAAGCTCTCTAAGACTGATTTCTTTTCTCTCAAAGCATTAGCAGAAAGCTCTGTGATCTTGAAGACACAGACAAGAGGCTCCTCTCCAATAAGGAAAATAGAAATCTCAGCTATCTCTATTTGGGCAGCAATATCCAATTTATTCATAATGAATTCTGCCTCTTCTGCCCAGTCTGTACTGCAAATAACCCACATTTGACTCTCTGTGCTACTTACAGCTTCTAAAAATGCTGCTTTCTCCTGGTCATATGGCTTCTTCTCACAGAATTCATAATGTATGACTAGTGTTGTTCCATATAAATATAGTGTACATCTGATATGCCTACAGATAATATCACACCACAACTAAACATGGTACTAATCATCCACCTGTTTTCTTTCAATATAACTCTGGCATGTGCAATAAAAAGAGAGGGCCTGAGACAATGGTCATGTCCCTGCAAATACACTCACAGACGACACAGAAGTTGGCTGTGGTTTTATTTTCAGTATATTTAAATTGAAACTTAGTGGTCTCTGTGCATTTTGCAAATACTTTTCCTGAAATTTTTAGCACTTTGTACAAAGCAAAATACATTAAAAAATATAGGAAATGGGAGGAAAAGGAAAGGGTGGTAAGGAAATCTTTGCCAACACAAAACCCAACATAATTTTTCCATAACCCACATTCTCTGTAGCTTCTTCTGCATATTTAAGTCTCATCCTAGATTTATGGCTCCTTTGCCATGGAAAAGTGAGAGTTCCTTATCAGCTCTGGAAATTTGACAGCCGTCTTGCACCTAACCCAGAGGATCTCCACAGAGATGGAAAAGCATGAAGCCAAGACATCATGTACAGGCTGTTAATTTAACTTGGCATGTTACTGACTGCATTAGAAAACTGTGCATTCTGACATCTGGTCCATGCAGAATATGCTCAGTTCTTCACATTATCTCTCTTCTTCAAAGCTACTGCAGGTACTGGGACAGTTTGTCTCTGCCTTTGGACAAGTAGTTTGACATGATACATAAATCTACAGTACATGTGTAGTTTTTTCACATCAGTAACCAGCATATATATATATATATGCTGTGTTTATAGGATTTGGTCATGAGGGTTTGAAAGGTAAGCCCACCTTTTGCCAAGGAATATATAAGTTTTTTTCAAAATGTAAGTTAAAATGTTACAACATGTTGCCTGTCCTGTTAATACTTGATTTGCAATCTGTGACAGGTGAGCATTTAGAAATGGGTTATTGGGATTGACTGGAAGTCATAAGGGAGACCTAAACTTTCTCACGGCACCATGTTTCAGAACAGAAAATTGTTTTTTGACTAAACAAATTGCAAAGGAAAAAATATGTTTCCACAGAGAAATAGAAAAAAAAGTTGAGAGGAATCACCTGCTGTTAAAAAACAGGCACCCGAGACCAATTATAGTTGTTTTTGAATTTGCATGGCCGTGATCTACAGTTTCTGTGGAAAAGATTTCTTTTGCTCAGCTGGGCAGAAAGCCTCCTCTCACAAGGTGTGCAGCGGCTCCTGCTGGAGCACCCACAGAGCTGTAACAGCACAGGTATGGTACAGGCTGGATCTGACTGCAGAGACAGAGCCCCATTCACTCTTAGCAGTGACAATATGTAATTTGGAGTGTGATTTTGAGATGCACTTAAGGGATTTATGAACATAGCACAGTTCCCACTGAGTGGCCTTGGGGTTGAGCTCCTTACCACTGGAGGACAGTCCCAGCAGTCCGGATGCCTCAGATGCAAATGGGATGCAGGTACTTAAATCCAAAATTGTGGTCCTCAAAACCACGAACCAGCTACACTGTAATCTCAAATTGTGCTCATGCCCATCTAAAATGACCTGATCTTAAATAACCCTGCTCATCTGAGTACCAGGGAGATGTGTAAACCTGAGCAGCACCCAGGAGCTTGGTGGGTTTCCACAGTGATTGTCCTCCTCAGCACCTACATAATTGCATCAGACTGTACAAAAATACAGCAGCAGCCACCCTGGCTTCCAAATCACAGCCTGAGGAGACTGTTGCTACACAAATTAGCCTTTAGGCACGGTACACAGCAATCCACAGGCTAAGGCTCATGGAACCAAGTTTCCCTACTGCCAGTTGAGCTCCACATTGCTAAGCTGCCATCAGGCTGACTTGTCTACAGATTAATTTTAATTCATTTCTGCACAGCAGCTGAGCTTTAGCTCGAAGTCTAGAAAGCACCAACCCCCCCCCCCCCCCCCCAAAGGTAGTCTGCAGTCTCCAGGGAAGCAAGAATTGTGTGTTTTAATCCTTTATAGGCAAAGAAGGACCTGACCTGGTTTATTCATGCTTCCTGGCTGTGTATGTGTGTGATAATCACTAAGCCAAGGGAGAAGGGAGGGGCCACCAGCACATCCCTTCTCTTGCATGTTTTCAAATTTTTCCACTTGCTTTTAAAAAAGTTGAAGCATATCTGGAGGAGACAGTTCACACTGTTTATCCAGGGTGATGGGAAATGTCTCCTGGCTTTACTGAGGACATTGCTGAAGCCCAAAGGAAAAAAATCTGATAATTTTCAATTTTTTTTCTGTTAACTGTTTAACTGTTCTGAAACAGTTTTCCACACAAGCTTCACCATGCTGCTTGCAGAAGAGTCTCAAGGGTCCATAACAGCACTTGCAAAACCATCTTGTTGAGATGGCAGAAGTGTGGATGTCTGCAGGGCAGAAAGGTTCTGAAGGGACCTGTGTGACCAGAGGCACTGAGGACTGTGGGTGAGACAGAACTCACTACCTCTATTTTCCTCTCTCTGTAACCTTGTACATCTCTTTAAAACCAATTTCCTGTTGGGATGAACCAGGACTTATCCCTGAGTAATGCTAGAGCACCATGGCAGGGGAAGACAAGGCTGGCCTTCATCTGTCCCTGGAATACAGCAACTGAGGCAGAGAGCAGTGCTACAGTGTGGGCCAGCTGCTCTCCACTCCTGCCTGCCTGCCCTCGGGGCCTCAGGCACTTCAGCTCCCCTTTTTAGTGATGAAGCCAGTAGCCAAAAATGTTTGTAGAAGCTGGAGTTCAGGCAGCTGCTCCCTCTGGTAGATCATGAAAGGCTCACCTCCATGGCAAAGGGAGCACTGGGAGACACAGAGATGGAATGTCTCTCTGGGCAGATCAGAACACAGCAGTGCAATGTGTTCTGCCACCCTTGATGGCTATCTGGAGCTGCCTGCACCATTCTGCCAACATGGATCTGCTCCATAAGATGTTAATTCCAGACACAAATGAAGGAATGCTCCATTGGCTCAAAGTACTCTACTGCCATTGCACATGATCTTCATACCATGGGCTTGCCTTGATGAAAATGGCTAAAATGCCAAAAATCTCACTGTAGATGGAGCCCCAAGGACTTGACTTTGCTGAAGGATGGTTGATCTTTAGCTCCAAAAATGAGGCTTTTAATCCCAGGTTATCATGAGCTTCTGTGAGAGCCAGCCTCCACTCATCTCTATGGTGTCTATCAAAGCATTGCAGAAGTTGGAGCTGATCACCCTATTTGTTATCCTCTGTTTTTTTTTAATTTCAACCAAAATGCAGATAATTTCACACTTGGACATGGCCCAGGAAGCTACTGTTTATCAATAGAGTGGTGTTCTGTGGCCCAGTTCAACACAGGTTTGGCCACGTTCTTGTTCTCTACACATGTAAGGCAGAACACAAACATGGTTTGTGACAGACTTCGAAGCATTCACAAGCTAAGCAGTGGCTTGGGTGTTGTCTGCTAATGTGTTACACTGGGACAGATAAGACCTAGCTGCAGAATTAATCTGCCCCAGAGTAATTAATCACATATAGGATAGCATATCAATTCTGTTCCAGAATAAAAATTTTAGAAGCATATAAAAAGCAAAAAGAGATGCTTACATTATTTGTTCCTTTTTTAATGAAGGGCTTAAACTAAAAAAAGGGTACATGTGTGATATACCCATCTGGAGTCACTTTACTTTCAGCAAAATGGACTGAAAAACTGAAAATATGCCTTGTCGTCACCAAGCTCTTCTTTTCTGGAGAATTAAAGAGAGAAATATTACATATTTTTCAAAAATAAATGTTTCCATTCAAATCCTGAAGAGACAGATCAATTCAAATATTTTCAGACAAAACCACAAAACCAAGGAAATTGAGAAATTCAAAATTAAAAGGTTCGAGATCCTTCATTAAGTATTTAATGGAGGTCTGAGTTCCTTCATTAATTTTAGCAGAGGACATACTCTATCCCATCTTTAACAATCTTTGGGAAGGATACTGCACTCAAGAGCAGTGTGATTTATAAACGCAGAAAAACTGAAGGTGTTCTTTTTCCTGTATTCTGCCTATTTTAGCTCAAATATTTGGTTTCAATTCTTTGGATATGCATCTTTTTCCATTTCAGTACATACATCGTGTTGGTTTCATCTTCTGTATAAAGGCAGCACGTTTGTTTCAAAGCTTTGAAACAGCAGTACCCAGTTATTGTCATCATCCTTCCCTCAGAACTGGAGCGGTTTGGCTTTGAGGGAAGCTCTTTGTTCTTTGATGTTTCCTCGGTAAAAGCAATTTCAGCAGCCCTGCTCTCCCTCTGTGCCCAGCGGCGTTTCTGCAGCCGGGGCTGCGGACACGGCCCCGCTCCTGCCGGGGCTCCCTGGCCGGGATGGGGGCAGGCTCGCCCAGCGCCCTCTCCTTCCCCGAGAGCATCCACGGCCACAGCCATTATTTGCTCCGAGATTGCTTTTCTGTGCCCTGAAAGCCTCTGCAAATTCACGTAGGAGTAGCAGCAATTTTAAGACAAGGTGTGCTCCAAGGCAATAAATGAGAACAAAGACCCAGGAGAGCTAAAAGCTGAAGGACTCAATTTATTTCTTTTATCCACTGAATGACTGAATTATTAAATTGAAAGCAATGCTACGTCAACTTTACCAAGGTGGGGGAGTAAGTTCTGAACTCCAAGACTGAGGGCTGTATTGTGCTTTTATGGAACCCATGTCTGTACGTGAACCTCAGTCAATTGCAGTCAGAAGCAAATGCAGGCCTATTGTTATAACCAGTAAATGGCAGGACAAAAAACAGGCATTATACTTGTTCCCAAGTTGAAGTAAAGGTTAGTTCACCTGTGTCTCCCTTCAGCTAGCTACAACCTGCAGCAAATCAAATTTGAAAAAGAAATTATGACCAACACTGAGAGTAAAACTAATGTATTTCTGCAGGAAAATTCTCATTTATGCAATGTCCTTTGTTCACATGGAAATACAGTGTATTTGAGACTCCTTTGGCAAATCAAAGGGGAATTAGGAGGTTAAAACAGCAGCAGATAGGGTCAGCAAAACCCTACCACACTGGAAGCCTAGTATTTCCTCAGTAGTGTTGACTATGGGGCAATGGATCTTGGGGTCAGTGTCATGGTGAGCTCTACCTACATACGATGTTCTACCTACACACAGTGAGCTCAAACGCTACAAAATGTTATTCTCTGAAGAAATTTCCAAACAAGTGTGAAACAGAGGTAGCCTTGGCACTAAAAGAGCTACATTTTTCAAAACTAGGAGCAATTTGGTGGCTGAAGCAGGTGTAGTCCTGAGTACAAAACAGAGCTTGGGACACTTGTAGATGGCCTGCTCCTGGACAGGGGTCACAAGGCTCATGCCACATCGAGCCAGTTCTGCAAGAGATGACAAAGTACAGTAATGCAGTAATTTATGTAGATTTTAAGCACAAGGCTGTGAGAATATAATTAGGTAGTCTTCTATCAAATGAAATGAATAAAAACTATAAAACAAAATGATGAGGCACTAAATTTAGAAGAAAATTCATTTGATTATCACATCAGAGCTGAGATATTTCAGATCATACTGTCAGCTTAATTGGCTACAATTTATGTAGATTTGATAAAACTATCTGAGCTGTTACTAACGTGGGAAGTCACACTTCATGTATTCCAAAGCAGTTAGCCTTTTCACTCTGATGTAGCACTTGAAAACATTGTGCTGAACACATTTTGAACCGTATAAGGTGGGAATTACTGGAATACCTTATTATTTTGTGTTTCTGATGATTTCTGTCATTACAGTGTCTGATTGCTCCAGGCACACCTAACACTGGCAGGACAGTTCCCAGGAACAGAGAAACAGCTTTGCTCTCATCTCACTCATACCTCTCTAACAGTGATCAGTGTGATCCTGTTCCTGCTCTCCAGTTTTTAATGCCCACAGTTTCCTGGTTACAACTAGATCTGCATGGATTTATATGTATATGACTTGGGATAGATGTCTTTCAAGTCACAGGACCTTCTAGTAAATTCTTGGACCTGTTCACACAGCAAATAACTGAAGTTTTAGGGATCCCTGATATCCTGCCCTGAGATGTCCAAGAGGAGTACATTCCAGTGGTACCTGTCAGATGCTGTAGATCATGGGCTAACTCTTAACACATCTAGCAGAGATAAGCAAGAAAAAGACTGTATTCCTTCTTCACACTTCACTGACTCCTCAACATCTGGTATCTTCAGGAAGCTTCCTGCCTTTCTGAGCCTTTTTTCGAGGATATCATGCCAGAAATTGCATCTCACTCAGGCAACTGAGTGTACAGTTCATTTTTTATGAAAATCTGTCATGAATACCACCAATGAAAAGAGAGGGATTATTTTATAAAAGAGTCTAACAAATACTCTGGACTAAGTAATCAACAGAATGACCATGGGGAAGCAGTTATTAAATAGCAGTCACCTACGAAAATGTTCAGCTTTCAAACAAAACTCTTGGACCTTTCTTCCAGAAATGGCTCTCACTTGAGAACAGAGCAGAGATTTGTGGGTCCACATTGCTAGCATTGGAACTATTTTGTTACTTTAAGGGCATTAATGTTTTAAAGGGAGAAGCTCAATGAAGACAATTCTCCTGCCTGTGTGTAGGCCTGTTCATCCCCACGTGTCTGCAACTCTTGTTGGTGTAAATAGAGCAGTAAGTGACATGCTCATCTTCTAAATATTAGGAGAGACTTCTTCAAGTTAATAATTTGTGCTTGTCTCTTCCAGTAATAATAAAAAAAGGGCTGCTTGAATATACAGTTTGGAAATAAACTATTTTTCCAATTTTTTGTTTTGAAAAAATACAAGCATCTCTTACTGTAGTTTGCTTTGAAGCAAAATATTTTCTGATTCTTCAGTATTTGTTTTGAAGTTATTAGTCAGTTTTCAAAACCACAAAGCATAATCTTTTCCTAACTAATATATGTAGAAGCATTTTGGTTTATATGAATATGTCCTGTTGTTTACTTGGCAAAATTAACCTCCTAACACGTACCTAAAGCTTTCTTAAGCCTTTAGAAAGCAGACTCTCTCCAGTCTGTTCTCCTCCCTCTTTTCCACAATTCAGCTAGATAATGAGAAGGAAATCTCTCCTTGACTTGCAAAGGACTGACGTGCTGGGGCTTGCCACAGCACTGTGCAGAGACTCAGCTCAGGACACACAGCTGCAAGCCACATTAGAGAAAATTGTGCTGGTTTGGCTGAGGTGGAGTTACTTTTCTTCACAATGGCTGGTATGGGGCTAAATTTTGTATTTATGCTGAACACAGGGCTGACAATACAGAAATGTTTTTTGTTTTTGCTGAGCAGTTCTTACACAGAGCCAAGGCCTTTTCTCCTTTCCTTACAGCCATGGTGGTGAGGAGGCCAGGGCTGTGTGGAGGGCTGGGAGGAGACACAGCTGGGGCAGGGGCCCCCAGTTGTCCAATGGGATATTCCAGACCATATGGCATCATGATCAGTACATAGTGGGGGGAAGAAGGAGGAAGAGGAGATGTTTGGAGTGATGGTGTTTGTCTTCCCAAGTCACTGATATGTGCAATGGGACCCTGATCTCCTGGAGATGGCTGAACCCCTGCCTGCCCTTGGGAAGCTGTGAATTAATTCTTTGTTTTGCTTTGCTTGCTTGCACGACTTTTGCTTTACCTATTAAACTGTTTTTTTCTCAACTCATGAGTTTTCTCACTTCTATCCTTCCAATTCTTTTCCCCTCAACACAGGTGGGGGAGTGAGTGCCTATGTGGTGCCTGGAGGCTGCTGGGGCTAAATCATGACAACTAATTTCTTTCTTCTGATCACAGAAACTCTGTGAAGAAAAAACATGAGTAACTTTTGAGGTTGTTTTTTGTGCTCAATGAGGTAACAGGATTGTAAAGGTTCCTCTGATACTCTATGATGTCCTGAACATTCAATTTCTCTCTTTGAAAAGAGATTTGTAACTCTTCTGTTCTAAAGTCTGAAAGCACACCTTAAGTAGACTTAAAAAACCTGGAAGGCAAATCTAAAGAACTTAAAATATGCAATTAAAAAATCTTACAAGCCTTCAACTACCTAGTTTCTTAGGGAAATTTTACAAGAAGAAAGGACCTGACAAAACTGATGGCTGTCCATGAAATTCTCAAGTGCTGCTGGTCTGGGAGTTCTGAATCAAGAACAGCAGGATAGAGGAAACCATAGATAGAAGAAGACAAGAAGCACTTTAAAATTAACACAGGCCCCACACAGTGAGTATATTGGAGGATGTCCAGTCACTGGGCACCACCAAGAAGAGCCTTGCTCTGCCCTCTTTGCACCCTGCCTTTAGGTACTTTTGCACACCGAGAAGGTCCCCCCATGACCCCTCTGATTTTGGCAGGAGGTCCTGCAGAAATTCTTGATGCACATCCTCCTTCTTCACCCCATAGTTCCCACTCCAGGAGATCTTATCTCTTGACCTACCTTGGCAACCTCTGGATGCAGGCTTCCCTTCTCCATACAAGCTTTTGCTGCTGGGACTCAATCAAATGAACACATTTTCCTAAACCTGCAGTGTTCTTTCAAGAGCTCACAGCATGTCAGAGTTCCTCTACTAGTAAAGCACTGTTGTGTGTCTGGAGAAAAAAGCAATAACATTGCTTGTAACTGTACTGCAGTTTAACTGTACCTCTCTGATCCATGTGAGCATAGGAATAAGCTGCAAACACTAAACTGTGTGTCAGAGCAGGGACATCAGGAGAGGTAAATGGCTGCTGTTACCTGAGGGGCAGCTTAAGAGCAATATATAGCAGGGAACTATAATTAAAACTTCAGTGGACAAAGCTATAACATGCATTTTTAGTCTGGGATAATCAACAAATTTTTCAATGTAAATAATTAATAGCAACAAGGACCATCTTGTGTGTATGGATAGAAGACCTTTATTCCCTAAGGGACTTCTGTTAGGGTTTTTTCCCCTTTCTTTCTTCTCCAAATGATGCCAATCTCAGAGGCCGCTCTGCTGACAAGATTTTTGATTTTATGCAGGGCAGAATGCTCTGCATAACACAAAGGCTAAACTGCCCTAGGAAGTTTTGCCAGTTCTTCAGCCATCAAAATACAGTTCCCTTGCTTCTGTAACCTGACAACAGAACTACCTTCAGCAATCAAACCACTCTCCTCAGCAGAGCTCCAGGTAAAGACAGCAATTTATCTGCAAGTGCTGCATCAGATGGTGAGAAACCACCCCATCAACATTGTGATGGGGAGCCTGACAATTCCTTTCTCCAAAGACAACCAGAACATGGTGCTGGGAGTGCTGCCCTTATGTCCATTGACAGACTGTTGGATAACTTCACGACAGTAAATCTTCCTTTTTGCCTTTTGAAAAGTTCTTCTACTAAGAAAGTCCTCCTCAAGAGGAAAGGAACTAGACCACTTTAGCTGAAGGTTTAGGTCCTCTGAAACCAAAGTCCAGCATTTTGACTCCGTGGCCCTTCACCATACAAAGATTTGTTACACAGCCCTCCACACTTTAGGACACAAAAGGTGAAGGGATACAGAATGAAGAATGAACATGAGCTGCAGAAGTAACTGGCTGCCATTCTCTGTATTCTCAGGTGAAATGCCAGTTTGTGCTTGGGCCCATTTTCAAGTACAATCACCATACTAGTTACCAGAGATGATATCACAATAGTCAGCAATGAATCTCAGCCACAGAAGGCTCAATTTGTCACAAACTAAATGCTTCCTACCATTACTTATTCAATAGGGCATATATTTTTAGTGTATGATATTTTGCTACTATTTTATTTTGTATATGCTTCACTCCTGTGCATGTAGAAATGTCCAGATGTGAAGGGAACAGGAAAAAAATATTGTAGATGGAGAAAAGGGAAATTAATCATAACACACATTGTATATTAAAACATCATCTACAGGTGTGGAAGAAAAAAAGTCTTTATGACAAAGTAGAGTATGCTAATTAGCTAATTATAGATGATAGAGCAGATCCCCATAAGGGATGACTACAGGAATATCTTAACTGAGGAGCAGTTGATGACCTTCAGTGGATCCAGCTTCATGACATCTCCCTAATTGCATTCCTCCCACAATCTGTTATACTCACAACTATGATCTTAGCATTCTATTCATGTTTCCTAATCTGGCAAAGAGCAAGACCAAAGATATTTAACAGAGTTACTCTAAAGTGCAAATTATGTAGGAACGGGTTTGCAAATAATGAACCAACCTACTGCTTTGCAGGTTTCTTATTTTTGCTGCTGGGTTTACATGCTAAACTGAGCAAGAAAAAATGGATCAATATTAAAACAAAATTAACCATGTTAGCTTGTAATTTACTGAAACTAACCATGAAATATGACAATACAGGAGGTAAAGTTTGGTGGTTGTAAAAGCTTTGATATTTGTGACACGTTAAAGTGTACTTTTGATATTTTTATTGTATCATATTATAGGATCACAGAATAATGGAAATTATCCAGAGCATTTGGAGTTATTCTAACTGTTTCAAGTCGGTATTTCCTACAGAGCACCACAAGAAAGAAAAAAAATAATATCAAAGGGAAATCCCACAATAGTGATTATCTCAGAAGATTATAGTACTGATGCAGGAGAGAATTAATTTCCAAACTGTGAAAACCAAAGGACACCCTCATCTATCAGTACACACTCTGCACAGGCATATTCTATTGACCAGTCAATTCACCATTCTTTTGAGATCATCACATCCAAAGGATGATCTCTAGCCCCTTCTTGTAGATGGAGCACGGTATCAAGCAGATGTGAGTGTGAATTTCCTGCAGACTGAGATCTTCTCTGGATTTTCATGATCAGTCATAAAACAGCTCTCTGACAATATCACATTTTATACAAGGCTGCAAGCCATGACTTAGACATCAGATCTGATGAATGTCTTCTTATAGGGAACAGTCCTTAGATTTAGTATCATTCAAGGCTGCTGAACGTGCCACATAATTAATTTACATCTCAATTTTATGTGGAGTTCATGCACATGCTTAGTTCTACACAACATCCAAACTCACAGGCTCCAGTACTATACCTGCAACTCCTGTAGAAACTAAATTTTCAGATATGGCCTGTAACTGCACTACCCAAAACCTAGAAATCTGTATCACTATCAGAACCTGATAACCAATACATCAAAAGAAGGACAGAGAAAGAAATTACTTCATAATTACCTCACCGCTTTCAAGGTGCCCTTTACTTTGCTGACCTTTCTGTAGAAAACTTTAGAGTGAACATCTGAGCATGCCCTAAATGTTTCAGTCAGATTCTCCATAAGGTAATTACTAAAAAACTTTTAAATGTTAAAAATAACAATCATCTGAGCATAAATATGGGGCTAAATTTACGTCAAATACCTCTTACAGGAAAAAACCTCTTTAAAGCCTCACATTAAAAATTCATATTTCTCTGGGCAGTGCTTTAGTGAAATGACTAAAATGTTACATTTTACAAAGTGTTATTTTTTTCTTCCCAAGTTTCCTGAAGAGACTCTGCTGCATCTTTAAAATATCAGGAACATTATGATACAGCAGGGTAAAAGCAAGAAAAGACTCAACACTCTTTCCTTCCAAATGGTGTATTTATGCTGTACATAAAAAATAAGTTAATGATCCAGTGTGCACTGGGGTAATTCACTCAAATTATACACCATTTCTTTTAAGATTCCTGGTTCTTAGCACTTCTGCATTCCCAGAACCCCTTTGCACTGCTTGCTGTTTTCCTCTGTTCTTCATTTATGTTTCTGTGAAGTAAATTCCAGATGATTTTCTCCTGCTCAACTCCTCTGCCTCTCTTCAGGATAAAAAGGATTTATCAATCAGTATGCACAACTAGCAATTCAGGTGAATATTATGTGACACAACTATCTTTTTCTTACTGTAGCCAGGGTGGGGATTTTTTTGTACTAAAATTTCTCTGTACATCTGAGTTTTCATTGTAATCGCCTGACGCATCTTTACTGACTCAGGCTTTTCAAAGGATAATCAGAAATTACCATCAATTTCTGTAAGGTTCACAATGCAAAACAACAGAGGCTTATGAGTCTTGTTTGAAATCAGATATAAATTATTTGGAAGTTGGCACTGAAGTGCTGAATATTTCCTTTTAAATAAAATGATCATAGAATCAGAATGGTTTGGGTTGGAAGGGATCTTTAAAGGTCATCTAGTCCAATTCCTCTGCAATAAGCAGAGTCATTTTCCACTAGATCAGGTTGCTCAGAGCCTCATCCAGCCTGATCTTCAATGTTTATGGGGATGGGGCATTTACCACCTCTCTGGACCACCAACCTGGTCCAGTGTTTCATCAGCCTCATTGTAAAAAACTTCTTTCTTTATATCTAGCCTGAATCTAATGTTCTCAAGTTTAAAACCATTACTCATTATCCTATGACAACAAGACCTACCAGAAATTCTGTCCCCATCTTTTCTGTAAGCCCTCCTTAAGCACTGAAAGGCCAAAATGAGTTCTGCCTAGACAACCTCACTCTCAGTCTGTTTTTCACAGAGATGCTCCTGCCCTCTCTCCACCTCTGTGACCCTCCTCTGGATTCACTCCAACAGGTCCATGTCCTTCCTGTGCTGGACTACAGCAACTCCTTGAGTGCACAAATAGCATTGGGTATGTTTGTGTGATCAAATGCATGGACACAGTAGCATGTCAATTTTGAATAAAATAAATAAATATCAAATAACTAATGTTATTAAAATGAGCTTTTTAAAAATGCTGGCCTACTTGTCCATCACTGCAATACATTTGTTTGCATTGTAAAATATTCATTTGTAGTTAGATTATAAAAATGGAAGTTCTATATTTTGCAAAACTGGAACTTGTGCTTATGAAGCAATATGTTATTTTTAAGTTGGCTTTGATATTCCAAACACACTGAATTCTTAATATGCTGAATAGACTGCTTCTGGTGGTTGGGTGCCATATATTATTGGATACAGTCTCCAACATGATCTATGTTTGAAATAACAGAAAATCCCAAATACCACTTTTAATATTTTTTCTTTGAATTATGAGGTGTGACTCCAGGTCCACTGAAGTAATTGAAAAGCCATCTTTTTACTTAGGGAGGCTTCTGGATCAACCTGCTTCACCTAGAGCCATGCAGAGAACCTCTTTTACTCACCTGCTTCTTCCAGCTACTGTTCAGCTTTGGGGACATATTTCAGCTCACTCTTTATGTTCTGAATCTCTGACAAGTTGACAGCAGGACCTGGGAGTTTCTTAGCTCCTGGGAACACTTTCTTCTCTTTCTCCTCCTCTGTTGAAGCAGGAACATTCTGCACAAAAGGATACCAGTGACCTTCCTGCTGCAATAGCAACCTCTTGAACATGAGCATAGGTCAGTTATTTGAAAAACTGGAAATTATGTTTGTATACTATAGGCAATCCCAGTGGAAAATGGGGTGGAGGGGTTGTTATCCTAAATGTCTAAAAGCATTCTAAAAAGAATAGAAGATGTCAGTGTAGAGGAATGAGGATTAGAATGGGTAAGAATTTACAGTGCCATGCAATTAGTAGAAAATGACTGACTGGGGAATTAAAGGTAACTCCAAGTCCTTCATATTTTAGATGACAAAAGAGTAGAAGAACCATTTTTATCATCTAATTCCTTTGAGAGTTTCTCAGTTGCCAGACACTTGCAGAGGAAGGTCATCATGCACTTCTGCAGCTCAGGAGAAGAGCAATGATAGCAGGTTATGGATCCAAAAGCTCCATGCAAGATCAACATGAATTGAACTTGAACTTTTCATAATCTCAGTTGCAAGACCAGAAGGGTTTTTGTCATTTTATGTTTGAATTAGCCATGTCCTACATGGATTGTCCATAGTCTTCAGTTTTATGGCCTTCAGTTTTATGGAAGGAAGCCTGAAGAGTGACTTAGATATACAATAAGGGTTAAAAAATACAAGCATGGGAATGTTCTGACTGAAGAAGTTTTTTTCTGTAACTCCCATTCTCCATTTCTTTTCATGTTAACATGTCTGCTTCACTGACCTTCAAATATATTCATTCCTATCTGACTCCACCACCCCTTTGAGTAAGATCCATATTCCTCTCATGTCCTAGGTCGAGGCTTTAAAATACAGTGGAAAATGCACTGTTAGCAGTGATTATGCACTGTGAGCAAAAGCTGCATTCATCTAAAATTGCTCTGAAAATTATGAGCTGTATGGTAAAACTTATGGCAAAACTTAACAAGATGAGAAAATTGAAAGGACAAGTTTACTGGTAGCATTTTTATTCTATTCCTGTAACAAGATCTGTTTCTGTAGTGTTTAATCCCATTGGTTTTATTGAGTATTGGCCATAAAACCTGGTCTAAGAACTTCTGTAATGTCTGTCTCATATAGAGTATTCATGTAGCTGAGAAACAAAGCAACATTCAATTACCCAAACAAAGGTAATTATCACCACCAGTCATTTATTTCTCAAACACTACTAGAATTCACACAGGCGATATTAGTTTCTGCTTAATAACATACACTCCTTCACTAGTTTAATTACTGCAGAGAGGATATGCTTTGATTTCTTTCCAAGGGAGAAAGTCACAATATATGTTCAAAGTCATTTTGTATGTTTGTTTTTCAAATCTTCTTAAGAGCCAAGTCAGCCTAGGTTTGATTACTNAACTATTTATACATAAAATGTTAGTAAGTGGCCATTTATTTCCATGAATGATCAGTGCATGTCCAACCGTGGTACCTAAGATTGGTATGCAGAGCTGTAAGATCACTTTAAAGGCTTCTTCTCCATTTTATGGCAGGGATTCTCTTCCGAAAACAAAAAACTTTTTTTGCTTACCTCCTCCACTTCTTCAGGTGTAAGTTCTTTTCTTTTATGAGGGTGGCCTGNGCACTGTTTATATCAAAATATGGAAAAATTCAGTAAAAAAAACAACTGGCTGAGACAGAAAAGGAAGAATTGGCTCTTACATAGCCTTTCCTGCCTTTGGCTGTGAGGAGCAGTGGGAGCTCTGGCCTAGCAGGATGAGTTCTCATGTGGAGATTATGAATCCAAACTAAATAAACTGGCCAGGAAACCAGGAGCATCCATCTTTTTTATCTTGCTTGGAGTATCTACCACTATCTTTTCTTCCATTGTTGGTGTTAGGGTCTCATTTATTATTGAAGTTAATGGTAAATAAGAAGCTTTAAAATAGTTCAGAAATATGATATGTGTGTTTAATCATAGCCTTTGTGATCAATGTTAGTTAAGGTATAAACTGGATTTTATATTCAAAACTCAGTGTTAAACACTTCCTGTAAAATACAAGCATGAAAATACAGAATTCAGTCTAAAATTGAGTATTTTCACCCCTGGGCATGTAAACGGATTTGAAATTTCTGTTTTAACTTGAAAGTGTCTTCACATTCATTTTCTTCTTGTTGATAAACTTTCCAAAAAGCATTGTGTTTGAAAACCTATTCCAATACTGTTAAGCTGTAACAATAAATTACACCACAGGGTGAGAGGTAGCAGCAAAGTC
>WEIU01011412.1:32150-55156 GCA_013389925.1 Aegithalos caudatus | reverse complement strand
GCTCCGGAGGGACGCGTTGGCCGCGGCTCGTCCGTCCGCCCCCGCGGTGGCGGTGCGGCTCCGCGCTGCCCGCCGCCTTCTCCCCGCACGTTTTTGTCGGGGCATCTCCGCGGTCCCCGGCGGATCCGGCTTTCTTCGCCCCTTCGGGTGCCCTCATGTCATCCCATCCCCAATCTCTACTTTGTCCGTTTGTCATCCTACCACCGCTTTTTTTTCTCCGTTCTTTCGTCTCCTAGCGCTCCCCTCGCGTTTTCCCCTTTTCCACACACTTGTCTTGCTTTTGTTTAGTTATCGCTGGGTGGATGTAGATTCCCATCCCTTCCCTAGCATGCTGAGATGGAATATGTTGTTTCTCCACAGACCCCTGCAGTTCATAAAACACATTCCCTAGCTCCATCTTCCAGTCCTGGTTCATCCATCTACAATCTGTCAATAGGAACTGTTTATGTACGGTTATGCATTAACGATGCAGGTTGATTTTATGTATTTTATGTGATAAAGATAAAAGACCCCCAAACCACCCCAACGCTACAGCTGTAACATTCTGAATGCAGATGTTCTTTGAGCTCACAGAGTCATGGAGAAAGATGAAGGTTTCTAGATCTGTGGCTCTAGAGGCAAGCGTGAGATTCATCCGAAGGGAGTCAGTGTGTTGGTAATCTGAGAGGGTGGGAAAATCTGTAAACATTTGAGGGACTCTGGGCTCATTGGGGAATGTGACACCTTAGGGTGCTTTCCGTGCCTTGGAAGAGTCAGGGCTATGGGGCGGGTGCACCGCAGAGCTGTGTGTACCCTGACATTGGCAGGGGCATTTATTTGTTCTGCTCTGCTTCCATGGGGCTCGGTGGCAAGGAAAGGCCCCTCATGCTCTGGATTCTCCCTCTCCTTTGTGAATTTGCACTCAGAAACATCTACCCACCTTCGGCAAATTATATTAGATTGACGGGAGCTTTCTTGGAACTGGTAGGAGTCTGTATCCTGGTAGGAGTCTGTATCCTAAAAATATTCCTAAAATGTTTTTCTATTCTCCAACAACTCATTTCCCAAGAAATCAGATTGGTGATTCCCAAGTTGCAGGTGGATGCAGCAAAGGATTTATCTCTGTACCATCAGCTTGTTACCCCAGCAACAGGGCACATTTGGCATTTATAGCTCTGGATCCCCACCTCGGTGGTGTGGCGCATGGATAGGGCCGGAACAGAATGGAAGCCGGTGGGGACAATGGAGGGGCAGGGGGAGACGCGGGCACTTGCACACAGGGAGGATTCCACCTGCATACTGAGCAGGATGGATGTTTCTCTGGATTTCCTACGCAATGCTTTATAATCTCAATCAATACGGTGGTGGAGAAGTGCCAGCCCACGCTCTTCGCTGCCACGCCAGGCTGGATCTGCCCGCTCTGCCCTTCTGGGACATCCCCTCGCTGACCTGTCCCCCTGCCTGCTGGCCCCCCAGCCACCCCTGGCAGCACCCCTGCCCCCAAAATGCACAAATGCTTGGTTGCACAGGATGCTGCACCTTTTGAGTCAACACATGAGGCCATGCCAGTGTGGCCTTTCAGAGGACACTGTGCTGCAGAGGATGGATTCAACATATTGGAAGTAGTGCCCTTGAGGGGGATGGCTCTGTATCCTACTCCCCACCAGCTCTGAGCCATGCTGTGCTCAAAGTATTGCTGGGTTGTAATAAATCTTGGTCTCCAGGGGGTGGGAGAGTGGGGGATTATCTGGGAATGGGGGTTGTAACTAGGCCATGTAATATAATCTCGGAGGCCCATTTGGCAGGGAGTGGGCATGGGGGAGGGGTTTGTAATTTGTAATGATTTTTTTTCTCTCTCTCCCCTCCTATACCCACCCCTTCCCTCCCCCTCACCCCTTTATTTCTCCCTTTCCCTGCCCCGGAGCCTGTGTGATAAAGATTAATTTGCTATTTCTGGGCCTGTGACATTTTTCAGAGCCTCCTGCTGGCTGCTGCCTCCATGCCAAACCTGGCTGGGCTCCAGCCAACGGGATTAGCAAGGAGGGGCCAAAGGAATATGGTACTCACCATGGAGTGGGGAAGGAAAGAGTGAGGGACTCTCAGAATAGGTTGTTATGTGCATAGGATAGCTGACTGAAAGTTACCTGGGCATGTCTCTGTAGGTCCTGGGCCTTAGTCTAGAGGGTGCTGGGCAGAAGTGATAATGGCTGCATTGTCCCCTGGGGATACCCCAAGGGAAGATGGATCCTTTCATTATGGCTTCATTGAGCTAAAGGGTTTAGTGTTTGGAATCTGTCTCCAGGCTGAGGCTACTTCTGCCTCTTGAGTTCACTTTCTTTTTTAACTGCTCCAGCTTTTCTGGGCGCCCAGACGTCTCTCCACCTATTTCTAATAAGACAGTAATGAGGACACAAGAAGGAACACATTGTTTCTGAAGAGGTCTCCCATGAGTAGAACTAAATAAAGATTACTTTTTTCTCCCAGCCTACTTTAGACGTCTTTGTTTCTAGAGAAGGTGGTGAGGGGTGGTTGTTACTTGCCAGGGGATGCAATTATTCTCTTTTCCTACTGAATCTGCAGTTGGTGGCTAATACATTCCTGTCCTCCATCCCTTACCCCAAATCTGCCTCAGCAAACAAACACAAACCATGGATTGAAGCCGAGTATCAGGGCATCGTCATGGAGAACGACAACACGGTCCTGCTCAACCCGCCGCTGTTTGCACTGGACAAAGATGCCCCACTGCGTTATGCAGGTAGGTGGGGAACAGCTCTGGCAAGGGTGGAAGGCAGGGACACACTTAGGGAGAGGCAGGGACACAGTGACTTTCATCCCTGTGCTGGGTCCTACCTCTCTTCAGGAAACAGTCACCTCCAAACCTTGTTCCGGAGGAGGTCCTTAGTGAAGTCTGGAGGCAATTTGGGCACAGCTTGATTTAGGATGCTGTGAGCTGTTTCCTTAGGGAGAGGAACCGAGGGTGGAGCCAGCTACTTTTTGACGCAGTTCTGCTATTTCCAAAGATCACATGCACAGCACTGTGTCTGTGAGCCCTGGAGAAAGCTGGTAGGGCACACTTCCTTGGCAGTGCTACATCCCCTCACAGTGAGCACAGATCCCCAGAACAACAGGCGAGGCTTTCTGTGGTTGTATTCCTAGTGCTTGCTTAGGCCATGCCTGGAGTTCCCTCATGCATTCTCCCTCAGCTTTGGGAGAGTAAATGTGGTCCCCTGTGAACTGAATTTTAGGGTTTAGGTGACCCTATCTGCAGTTCCCTGCGGTACTCTGCGCATCATGTGTGTGTGGGTGGATGAGACATCGTGGATCTTCCTGCTCTGGCTATCTGCAGTATATGGCCTGTTTTGCCTCCCTGAGGAATGCAGAGGAGAAATAAGGTGCTCCCCCAGGAATGTGGCTGTGTAGCACTAATAAATGTAGCTTGAGCCTTGTAACCTTCAATCTTTTGTGATGCTGGTCAGGACTCCTTGCCGTGGGAGTATTCTCCAGTAGATGGCAATCTGCACCATTAATGGCTGTAAGGATTAGCAGGAGGAACTCCTAGGGAACCAAAAACTGCTCAAAATGAAGGATGATAATGGGGGAGAATGGAAAGTGCAAGTTAGAAAGGAGGAAAATATGGGAAAGCAAAGCAAGCCATGTAAAGTCCTCTCCTCGGTGCTTTCCTTTCTCACCTTCCTCTCTGTTTTTATGTGTACCAGGTGAAATCTGTGGCTTTAGGATCCATGGGTCAGGGGTACCTTTTGAAGCTGTCATCCTGGACAAAGCTACAGGAGAGGGGCTGATCCGGGCCAAGGAACCAGTGGATTGTGAAGCGCATAAGGAGCACACATTTACCATCCAGGCCTATGACTGTGGAGAGGGACCTGATGGAGCAAATACCAAAAAATCACACAAGTAAGTTTGTGCAGACATTGCAGCATGCTACAAAATGTGATCTGTGGCAAGATGCAAAGGAAAGGTGCTGTGGAATCCCTTCCTTTAGCCAGAAGTATTTTTCTCTAGCCATGATATTGTAACTCAGCATGCTAAGAAGACCCAAGGAGAAAAGTTCTCTGTCACATGAGTGAGTACAGAAATGAGGGCTGTTTGACATCAGTTTCTAAAAGTGGTGTTTTACATTGCTGCATACAGGTAGGAGGTACAGATTGCATTATTATTGCTTTTGCTCTTTCTGGGTGGTTGGAAACCATTGTCCCAGCACCTGTGTGACAACATTGCTGCACTGAAATCAAGGTGTCTTTCCTCATCCTTGCTTTTGACAGCTGGAAATCAGAGTGCTGCACTTTAAAAAAAATGACTTACTCTGAAATTTAGCTGGTGCTTGGCTCCTAATCAGCCCATCAGTTCTTCCTGATGTCTCTCTGCATCAGGGCAACGGTGCACGTTCGAGTAAACGACGTGAATGAGTTTGCTCCCGTCTTTGTGGAGAAGCTGTATCGCGTGGCAGTGACGGAGGGAAAGCTGTACGACCGCATCCTGCGTGTGGAGGCCATCGACGGGGACTGCTCGCCGCAGTACAGCCAGATCTGCTACTACGAGATCCTCACCCCCAATATTCCCTTCCTCATTGACAACGACGGTAAGAATCCTCACCCACCGTGTGCGCATCACTCCTGTTTTCCTGCTCTGCTCCTTCTCTGCCAGCCCCATTTGAAGCCAGAGCTGTGCTATATAAATTTTCCAGCACTGCTGATCTGTCCTGGTGGGAGCAGCAGCATCCATTTTGTGGGATGCTATAAGTTACAAAGTGACACTGGGCAGAGTGACTCAACTCTTTTTTGGTTGTTTTTGTCATTGATCAAAGATAGGAGTGATTTTTAGAAGGAAGGTCTTTGAGGAGACTGCCTGTCCTCTACCTTGATCTCTTTGTTTTGCAAACCAGGGAACATTGAGAACACGGAGAAGCTGCAGTACAGTGCGGATCGTGTCTACAAATTCACAGTGACAGCCTATGACTGTGGAAAGAAGAGGGCTTCTGATGATGCTGAAGTGGAAATCCAGGTGAAACCCACCTGCAAGCCCAGCTGGCAGGGTATGAAACCTCCAAACACATTTATCTCTTCTCTTCCCTTTTGCTCAGCTACTGCTCAGTCCTGCTCATCACAAATGTTTGTATATACACATACAAATTTGTGTGCCCATATATATGGTTCCGTTCTGGCACCGACCCATCTCCATCAGGGGATGCAGCAGATGTCTGAGTCTGTTGCAAAGCCACTGAAAGGTAAATTCTAACATTGGAAAATCATTCCTTGGAGGACTGTGAATTGCCATGTGTTTGATAAGGCTCGTAGACTGGATTCAGCAAAGATTGTTTTTGGGGCTGCTCTTCTGGAAGATATTTGGCTTTTCCAGTGGTGTCATGTTCCTGTGGGTTCACCATAGTCAATTAGAATTAAGGGGAAATCAACGCAGCTAAATACCTGCTCTGCCTGATAAGGGAGGCTGACCAACCAGAGTGGTGACACACCAGTATTAGCTATAGAAGCTGGGACCTTGGATTCAGTGTTTCGAGGAAATCTTTCCATTCATTGATGCCAGCTATGTAAAGCTGTGTTTCCAATGTGGAAAGGGCCAGAATTTGGGCTAATCCATAGATGCCACTTGTCTGTGTGCCAGGTGTTCTGGCCCTGTGTCCTTGGCAGTTCCTAATCCCTCTTTCCCTCCTTTCCATCAGGCTGGAACAAGAGGATTGAGTACACCCCCGGTGCAGGCAGCCTCGCGCTCTTCCCCACCATTCACCTGGAGACCTGTGATGAGCCGCTGTGGAACATCCAGGCCACGGTGGAGCTGCAGACAAACCATGTGGCCAAGGGCTGTGACCGGGATAACTACTCCGAGAAGTCCCTGCGCAAACTCTGCGGTGAATCGGTTCTTTCCTGGGCTGAGGGCGGCTGTGGCACAGCACCCTGCCCTTCCCTCTGGAAGGGTTCCCTGCGGTAGCTGAGCCTCACACAGCAGAGGTGCCGGGGGACACATTCCTCACGTCTGCTGTGGTCACTGGGGTGGGAGGACACTGAGCTTGTGTGTTGCAGTGAGGGGCAATGGGTGTTCCTGCCCATATCCCATGGAACTGTGGAATGGTTTGGACTGGAAGGAACCTGAAAGATCCTCTAGTTCCAACATCCCTGCCAGAGAGAAGGACACCTTGCACTAGGCCAGGTTGCTCAGAGTCTCATCCAGCCTGGCACTGAACACTTCCACAACTTTCTAGTTTCGTAAGGAACTACCTGTGTTTTCCTTGCTGGGAAGCCAGAGATTTCTGTACATTGTCCCAGTATGCAGAGTCTGTGGGACTTCCCTCAGCACTGAAGAAAATGTCACCATTCTTCTCCAGATAGGAGAAAGCCTTTAGGCAACTCCTCATCTCCCTGTGCACTGAGACATTACAGTGAGGCTTCCAGTACCAATCTGATCCCCAGTTCTCAGGCTCCTTATGCTCCCATGCCAACATTCCTGGCTTCCTCCCTTCTTGGTAGGTGCTGCCTCAGGAGAGATTGACCTGCTGCCAGTGCCTAGCCCCACAGCGAACTGGACGGCACGGCTCTCGGTGCACTACAGCCAGGACAGCAGCCTCATCTACTGGTTCAATGGCAGCCAGGCTGCCCAGGTGCCTGTGGTGAATGGGCCAAATGGCCACGAGGGGCTGAGTGACCACTTCACCCTGTCCGTGTGGATGAAGCATGCCGTGGTGCCCGGCAAAGGCAGGCGGGAAGAGGAGACGGTGATCTGCAGTACAGTGCAGAGCGGTGAGTCTTCTCCTGGGGTGGTGACACTTCTGCCCACTGCCTCTTAACTCCTTAGAAGGGATTGTCCTTGCAGGGGTACATCTCTGATCTAGGACTTGGGCAGGGGTTCCTCCTTAGGGACACAGCTTCTTTAGGTGTCCTTTTTTCTCGGAGCTCTCAAGCCTCCTTTGAGCACGTGGTGCTGAGTGCCAGTCATGCATGGCAGCGTGGGCTTCTGGGTTCTGGCCAGTGGGACTGCTTGGAGCGTGACACGTAACTCCCTGTGCTTGTCCCTGGCAGAGGATGGCTACTCACACTACTCTCTGGCTGTGCATGGCTGCCGGATTTCTTTCCTCTACTGGCCGTTGCTGGAAAGCGCAAGGCCTGTGAAATTCCTCTGGAAGCTTGAGCAGGTGAGGACGGGTTTGCATCCTCCCCATGTCCCTTCTCCTTCTGCCCTTTGCTGATGCCGTGCTCTCCTGTCTGCCGCAGGTCTGCGATGACGAGTGGCACCATTACGCCCTCAACCTGGAGTTCCCCACAGTCACGCTGTACGTGGATGGCGTCTCCTATGACCCTGCCCTGATCCACGACAACGGCCTCATCCACCCACCGCGGCCGGAGCCTTCCCTCATGATCGGGGCCTGCTGGGCCGGTGAGTGCCCGCTCCCCAAACCGGGCTCTTCCCATGTGGGGAAAAAGGGGGTGGAGGGAGGCCCAGAAGAGGTGAAAGGAACACCACCCAGTAGTAAATGATGCAAACCATGCTGCAGCCATCTTGCCTCCTTGGCACCAAAACTAGTGTGGCACCTTCTTTCCTCCTGGACCAAGGTAATAACAGCTCAGGGAAAAGTGTCACTGGCAGCTTCCTGGACAACAACCATAGAATATGCCATGGATAGCCAACTTTCAGACAGAGGAGAGTTGAAACTCTGTACCTCATTCAGGCACTGGCGTTTCTATCAAAGCCTTTCACCAGAAAGCGGGCAGCACTATTTATGCTGATGATTGTGTTGATGGGGATTTCTCTGTCTTGAGGGTCTATATGAAAAAGTCATAAATCCTTCTATACAGGAATTGTGTTGAAAGACAAAAATCAGGTTAGGAACAAAGTTAGGCCACTACTAGATTAAAATCTGTTCTGTGGAGATGCAAGGCTGCATTTATCAGATCCTTCAGTTCTCCTAATAGACTGAAGCTGGACAGAACTAAAGGAATTTGCCTACTGCTTGCCTTCACTCCAGCAGAAATTTCTAGCAAGATCAAATCTTTTGTTCTACTGCTGCTTCTTTAAAGTCAGGGATCTTCCCACAGCTCCGTGCTCTCTTGATTGGTGTTTTGCAGACAACCAGTATTGATCAGCTTGGGACCCTCTCCTGGAGCTATGAGGGTCTCTAAGGGATGTTGAGAACATAAGTTACTGTGAACCTGGCTAATTCCCAAAATAGATAGCATTGGGAAAGGATTGAAAAACTGCAAAAATTATAATTTCTCCTTTAAGCCAGTTACTCATCCCACAGTCTCACCCTCCACTTCATGAGAGGAACTCTGTCATCTGTGATGTGCTGCCTCTGGGGCTGAGGGGTGCACTGCTTGGCACTGTTCTTGTGGACTGGCCAGTACAGTCCTTGCACAGATACTTGCCTGACCTGTAACTACCATCTTCCAATGCCTTGTTGCTCATCCTGATCTTCTGCTTTTGCAGAGGAGAAAAACAAAGAGAAAACCAAAGGAAGTGAGAATGCCACTGATTCTGTGCAAGGTAAGGAAAAGAAAGAAGATGGGTCTCTTCCCCTTTTGACTATGCATGACTATCACTTCTTGCATGGTGCCTTCCTCATACAGTTTCCCCAGTCCTGTCCTGCCACCTCCTTCTGCCTTGGGAGGAAACCCCTTATTTGGCAGATTGGTCCTTGATACCTTGGTACCTGTGGAGCATGAAAAGGCTGATGGAAGGACTGCAGCCTGCTTTGAGACTTGGAGTATGCTTTTTGTGTGGAGAAAGAGTACTCATGCCTGATCATTAAAGCTGGTTTCTGAAGAATACAATAGCCAGTAGAAACATCAGGAGATGTCACCTCATCCCTATCTGTGGAATGTGTAGTTTCTTTTACAAGCCCTCACAGGAAGCAGAGTGAGAAGGGGACAAGAAATTGTTCCCATCTGGCATTCAGCAGTTTGATAGAAACTTCTCTATGCTACCCACTGTTCACTTCCCTCATCTTTTGTTGGTCTGTTTTTCTCTCTTTCCCCCATCTGGAATTTCAAAAATTTTTGTCTTCTTTCTTCAGCATCCCCTGTCTTCTTGTTGTCTTTGCTTTCCCATATCCTGTGCAACCCTCTGTCCCTCTCTACCTCCCTTAACATCTGTATGTCCCTCACATTGTTGCTTTTGTTGTCTGGGCTTTTTCATGCCCCATGCCCCATTCTGTATCTCTCTACCTCCCTCACCTCTGCACAGCCCTCGCATTGTTGCTTCTGTGGTTTTGCTCTCTTCCTCGCCATGTCTCTCACACCCTCCACCTCCCATGTTTCCCTCAGGAGATCCTCTGTCGATACACCACTACTTCCATGGTTACTTGGCTGGCTTCACTGTGCGCCCTGGTAGCTTGGAGAGCCGGGAGGTTATTGAATGCCTGTATGCCTGCCGTGAGGGGCTTGATTACAGTGACTTCGACAGTCTGGGCAAAGGGATGAAGGTATGCCCATATGCCCAGCTTGCATGGGTCTCCTCCACTCTTCTCCCCAGCCTTGCTTCCCAGAACTTTGCCTGCTCCCCCACCTCAGACAGCTCCCCACCTCTCTCCTGTGTGTCTCTCTCAGCCTGGATTCCTGTCATTGGCCAAGGAACCATTGAGTATTTTCTTTTCTTCCACCTCTAGGTTCACGTGAACCCCTCTCAGTCCCTGCTCACCTTGGAGGGTGATGATGTGGAAACCTTCAACCACGCAATCCAGCACGTGGCTTACATGAATTCCCTGCGCTTTGCTACCCCTGGGGTCCGGCCACTCAGGCTCACCACTGCTGTCAAGTGAGTGGGAAAACCAGCACCTCTGGCTCAGTTCAGCAAGAGGGTTGCCTCGCTTTTGACTGAAGCTACACTGACTCAGTTTGTATTTTAAAATAATTGTATTTTAAGGTGGTCTCAAAATGGGTAGATTTTCCTGAAAATAAATGATAGATTATCCAATATCCAAATGGATACTGTAGTACTGGTTCCTAATGCCTATGCAGAACTTCTGCCTCCACTCGCAGTGTTCCCAGCATGTGAACTGGTTTTAATTTTCTCTGTGTTTGTTGATGTGACCAAGTCACCAGATCCCAGGGGTGTCACTCCTACTACACGTCTCTGCCTTGTGCGGCAGGCTGTAGGGAAGCTTTAGGAAGATTGCTAGGAAAAGGATATTCCCTTCCCTGGAAGTGATGGGCAGGAGGCAATCTTTTATAATGTTGTTGTTGGAAGCTTGGGGCAACTGATGTTTTCTACTGCTCCCCTTCAGGTGTTTCAGTGAGGAATCCTGTGTCTCCATTCCTGATGTGGAAGGCTATGTTGTGGTGTTACAGCCTGATGCCCCCCAGATCCTGCTGAGTGGAAATGCCCACTTTGCTCATCCTGCATCAGACTTTGAGGCTCCGGAAGGAATTCCCCTGTTCCCCAACCTCCAGATCACCTGCTCTATTTCTCACCAGGTGGAGACCAAGAAGGATGAGAACTGGCACGGCACTGGTGAGTGCAGTACAGGGCAAGATGTAAGACACAAACTGGAAAGACCTACTAGAGCTGCTGTCCTGCAGAGGAAGTAGAGCCCCTATAATTACACCCGAAAGCGAGAGTTTACAAATTTAGAAGCGAGGCACATTGTCTGTCAATATGTAGGCTAATCGGCTCTTATCCCTTTCTGCTCCTCCCTGTACTTTTTCTATCCACTCAGTTCCTTTGCCTCACTCTCTCCTAATTCTTTCCCAGGCTGCTCATTCCTAATCCCTTTTACATTTTACCTACATTTCCCCTTATTGAATCCAGTGCTGGGTGGATGTCCTGCCTGTTACTCTCTCTACTCCTGCACTTACTGAGTCTCATTCTACTTTCTTCTCTTCTGCTTTCTTTTCTTACTTCTTGCTCCCTTCCTTCTCTTCCTGCCTCACTTATTCCTGTAAATTCCCCAGTCAGTTTCCTCATACCCGGCAGTATCCTGTTCAATTTCTTTCCATCACGCTCAGATTATTTCTCTGCAGTCTGTGCTCTATGTGTCCATTCACTTCTTTCATATCTGTTCTGGTAATGGGATGTTTTGCTCCTACTTTTCTGTTTAGAAGCTTTGCCTTTCCTCAAACAATGATGAGTTCCTTAAGAGCAGATTGTTCTCAATCCTGCTGAAAGCAGTTAGTTATTCAATGTGGTTGCCATTTTAAAGAAGATAAGATCTCAACCATGGTAACCAACAGTGTGAGACAGGGAAAAGCTTTCAAAAGCATGCAGGGCCTGGGAATGTGTGAGTGTTGTTCCTAATTTGCACACTGTCATAACAAAGTCCTTACAGCCAAGATGTGTTATCATGAACCAGACTGGTAATAGTATGTTGTTCCAAAATAAAGTGACTTTATTATGTGCATAGATAATGTCACTAGAACCATCCTGCAACAAGTATTTAGACTGACAGTGATTTTACTTAAGGTCAGTGCTAGGTGGTGAAGGAGAAGTGGTTACGTATGATGCAAGCACTCTTGGGTAAGCAGGTACCCCTCTGAGTAACTCCATCCTTCTCTGATGGCTGTCTGGCTTTCTGGCCATATCTTCCTTCTGTTTGCATCTCAGTGACAGACACACGAATGTCAGATGAGATTGTGCACAACCTGGATGGCTGCGAGATCTCACTGGTGGGAGATGACCTGGACCCAGAGAGGGAGTACCTGCTCCTGGATGGGGCACTGCTGCAGCAGCGGGGCCTGGAGCTCGTTAACACCTCTGCCTACCTGACCATCACAGGTACGTCCTCTCCACGGGCACAGCTATCTAGTTATGCCTCTGTCACCCCTGTCAGGCATCACTGGGAGAAGCACTTGACCTTGTGTTGGTGTACTTTGTGACGCTGAGATGTAACCATCTCTGGAACTCCTGGCGTTTGGAAGTCGCCTACCATTTCCTTGGGGAAGTGGCTTTTCCTCCAGCACAAAGCACTGGGACACGGTGTCAGCTCTCACCCAGGCTTGTGTCACTCCTCCTGAGTTACTCCTTGGGGTTTGGTGTTCTCAGGTGTCCGTAGCATTTTGCATGACATGACAGGGAAAACACATCCCACAACTTGTGGACTGGTACAACACTTTTGTGTTCTCCAGAAAGTAACAGGGCTGTTGCTCTCGATCCTTCCTTCCCTTCCACTTGTTTTAGCGACGCAAGCAGGAATTCCATCAGGTTCTTCTCAGCCAGCTCCATCTCTGAGCCCTTCCCAAAATTAATGAACCCAGCATTGCCTTGGATCCCTCTGGGGCTTCTAGTTGCTGCAGGGTTAGGATGCCAGGTGACTTTGGAGCAGGAGTTTCCCTACCCCATCCCTCTGTTCTTGTCTCAGGCGTGGAGAGCATTGCGGTTTACGAGGAGATCCTACGCCAGGTCTCCTACCACATCAACCACGGTGCCGCCCTCTATGAAAGGAAGTTTCACCTGTCCTGCACCGAGATGAACGGACGCTACTCCAGCAATGAGTTTACTGTCGAGGTACGAGACTGATGCACGCACAAAGATTCTTCTGCATGCACGGGGAGGACACAGTGCATGGCAATGCATGGAATGTGTCCTGGATACAGGGTTGAGTCCCCTCACTCTGGTCTTTCTGCAGGTGAATGTTCTCCACAACATGAACCGAGCCGCTCATCCTAACCATATTCTGAGCTCCCAGCAGTTTGTGCACAGAGGCCATCATTTACCTGCAGAGCTGTCTGGGCACAGTCTGGCAAGCACCCACAGCAACCCAAGTATGTAACACCATCGTTTGGGTTTATTCCTTTAGATCAGGATGCCGATTTTCTGATATCCTGGCAGAACATATAGTGGATTCCTCTCAGGCTCCCTGCACCCATTATCAAGTTCTCATTATACTGTCCTATTCCACCTGTCATTAGCCAGTGGACCGTAGTCTTTGTCAAATTGTATTTTAGAGCATGCTGCAACAATCCTCCTCTTGTGGGATATTATTTTCTTGATATAGAAGCAGACTGAAATCTACACCTCAGAGGGTCTAAAAAGAATAACTAAGCTGACTTCATTCATGCACCTTGAAAAGGTGCTATGTGGGCTTGTGTAAAGTAATTTCAGAAAGAAGCTTCAACAGCAGTAGAGAAAAGTGAGTCAAGACTGCCACTGCTCTAAAGAAATGGGAGTAGATGGTGGTCAGCAAGGCAGGAAAATACAGGAGATGGTACCACACAGGCAAGAGGATAATTCTTGCCCCCAAAACAGAGGAGAGAGGAGCCTCAAAGCTAGAGTAGATGTTTGTTTGTGCTGGTAGCCCTGCGCCTCAGGCATGACCACACTCCAATTGATTCCTCCTGGGCTGTGAAAGCTCTGGGACTTGTTACAGTGATTTTGGCCCCCTGTCATAGGGGAACAAGCAAGGCACCTTTGAGCTAGCTTTTGCTGCAGCTTCCTGCAGTAGCTGATCCCAGGCTGTTCCAGTCCTGCAGCTGGCACCGCAGGGGCAGCCTCTGCATGTGCCAGCCTTTGCCTCTCCCTTCCCCAACTCTGCCTGATGGCAGCAGCAAACCTGTCCCTGCTGAACAGAAACATAAACAAATTTGTGGAGGGCTTGATAGGTTTTGCAGGGAAGGTGGTTGTCTGGGGAGTTAAGGCTCAGTCTACAGTCAGGCTAAGGGTCTTAGGTAAATTTTAGGTTTTCTCCTGTTGGAGAAGCCATGCTTTTGCCATAGCACTAATTAGAAGTCCATCATAGCATTCACATCTGCTCCATATGCAACGAAGGCATCTTTTGGCTTCTTGCTTTCTCTACTGCTTGCACAGAAATCACACTCTCTGAGAACCATCCTCGAGCCCTTAGAGGCTGTCCCCAGCACGCATTTCTCCCTCCCAAGAGCAGGACATGGATCTATGCGGTGCAACATATTCTGGTGAATTCTGCAGATAAAGATGTGCAGAGTCTACAAGCCAGGCTGACATCACAAGGAACTGCCTGTGCCCAGGGGCACAGACAAGTCAGGCTATGTTCCTGTGTAGACTAAAAACCCATGCTCTGCCCAGAGATCTCAGTTCCTGGATGTCAGGTTGGAAATGCATGTTTCTGTGACAGACTCTAGACACAACTTCTCACTTTCTCTCTTGGAAGTGGTCCCCAGTGCTGCCACTGTCATCATCGTGGTGTGTGTGGGCTTCCTGGCACTTATGGTGATCCTCGGCATCCTGCGCATCCACTCCCTGCACCGGCGGGGAGTGGGGCAGGAGGTCCCTGGGGCTGCTGAGTCGGGGCACACCAGCACTGCAGGCAAAGAGAGCGACATGTTCTGGGACGATTCAGCCCTCACCATCATCGTCAACCCCATGGAGGTGAGGAGCAGCCGCTGTGGCCGGGGCTGGGCGGGCACTGGGTTGTTAGACCCTCTCCCTCACCCCGTATCTCACCTCCTCAGTCCTACCAGAGCTGTCAGGAGAGGGTGTCAGGGAGCGTGGAGGGCAGAGCTGGCGAGGGCATGGAGGATGACGACGACAGCACTGACTCGGAGACACCCGACTCCCCGGACAGCAGTGACGTGAACGACCGGCACATCATCGGCAAAAGCGACGTCTCTCACCGCTACTAGGAGCTTTAAAACACCACCCAGTGGATCGCCCCAAAACGTTCGGCAGGAAGGAGGAGGTGTCTTACTTTCAACTTCTTTCCAGCCCCACTGTGTACACATGTGCTCCTCCCTCACTGATCGTTTCTGCCTCACATGTTCCTTCATCTTCTGCCATTCTCATTGTGGACATTCCCCACATTATTGACCCCCCATCTGGCTCTCCAGAAACATGTGTTAATGCACTTACACATGATGGTGGCACAGTTCAAACTGTGATGCAGGTGTCGGGAAGAATGGAAATCTGAAAGGCAGAGCCAGCCATAGGGCTCAGAGTGGGGTTTCTCACAACCCCTCCCCAGATATTATATATATATATTGTATATTTTTTCAATGTTGTCATTTGAGGTTTATTCTCGTTTCATGCAAAAAAAAAAAAACAACAAAAAAAACAACAACCAACAAACCACTGCAGCTTTGTGTCGCTTTGTAAAACTGTCAATACTAATACTAAATGAATGAAGGTAAGAAAGATGAGGAAACCAAGTGGATTTTAAAATAAATGGATTTCAAATAAAACATTCAGGACTTCTGCAGTTTTTCACTACAACCAGGGAAAGAAATAGTGTAGCCTCTAATGTGAAACTGGAGCTTGTCCAGAGTATTTACTGAAATTACTACATTCTCTCGGGGAAGGGTTAGATTTTTTAGCATATGTGATGAAACAAGAAAAACACACCACTCACACCATACCCCCCTTTTTGATAGTCACAATACTTTGTAAACACAATGTAGTCTTCCCCAGGACTCAGTGCTAGGGGCTCCCAGAAGAACAGAAGGCACTCAAGCCTGTAGCAGGCAAATGTAGCACATGCAGCAAACTGAATTTTTGAACACAGAAAAATAAAATAAATAAGGCTCTTTCCGTACACTTAGTGTATCAACAGAAACAGGCTAAATCTCCTTAGCTTCTTCCATCTTCTCACATGATCTGCTTTCTTTATCAGTATGATAGAGTATTTTTTATACCAGGGGTTCCAGGTTGTAGAACAGCCCCAGCATATTCCTCTTTCTTCTGAACAAGGAGGGGATGGAAACACAACAGATACTAGCACAGCATGGCTCTGAGCCCAGGAGTAGCATGAGTTGTTAGGATAGTGCTTCAGAGCAGGTTGTGCTTCTTCCCTGGATCTACTTGGTCTGGTTTTTCAGACCCTGCAAGACAAAAAGGGGCTGTCAGCTGCCTGACACATCTTGGGGCAATGGCTGCAACATGTGAAGGACCCAAAGGAAAATTCTACTATTTGTTGGCAGCCAAGGTTGAGAAATCCTCCTTAGGGGCAAGAAGGCAGTACAGTAGGTGAGGGTGGAAGAGCCCCTCTGAGGGCAAAAGTTGCAGCACAAGATCTCTGTTTGCTGCAGTTCTCTCAGATGTTTCAGCTCTAGCCTGTCTTCATGCCCAACTGTGTCCACATGTGGTTGTTACTGGGTCCAAAAGAAGTGAGCATGCTGGGGCTAAGACACTCTTACACTTTTCTGCTTTGTCTCCTTCCCACTAAGTTCCATGCCTTTCATCAGGGGAGTTTACAACAGGCACTGTCAAACCAGTGCCCGGACATCTTGAAGCACTGGAATAATTCAAGTCTCCAGAAGGCAAAAAACCTGCTACATTGTGCACATTGGAGCAAAAAACCTGGCACAAAATAGTCGTTGTGTCCTGAGAATGCCTGACCCAGATCTGATCTGTGACAAAAAGCACCACCTCTCGGAGCACTGCAAAAGACCAGGTCTCAGGAGCACAATGTCCCTGCACCTCAGCCTCAGCCAAGTGCTACAGCTTACGATGTGGAAGAGGCCAAATGTACGATGAGTTCATAGGTAACCATCATGATGGCTGCGTTTGGGATCTGGCGGATCAGGTGCGCCAGGAGCCCCCGGTATAAAGCCGAGGGTCCCTCCTCACGGACCACGAGCTGCAGAGTCTGTGCAAAGGAGCGGTACCGCGACCCCTCCTCTCGCAACCGTGTCCGAATGACCTCTGCAGGGACAAGAAGGGAAGCCATGTATCAGCAGATGGATCCTACAGGCACGGCACCTCCCCTCAAGGAGAACAGAAGCAAGGAGAGCGGACCCACTCACCGTGTGGATATGCAATGCACGTAGCACATGTCTTGGAGACAGCAGCAGCGCCCATAAGTCCAAAGAAATCGTTGTTGTTTGGTGGAAGTGTGAGTGATGGGGAATGGGAATGCTGGCTGTTTCTCAGCTCCTTTTTCAGTGCTTCATAGATGACAAAGTGTATGATGGTCTCTGACACTCCAGCATAGGAGGCAGTGATCCCACGGTAAAATCCACGCGGGCCTTCAGTGCGGTACACGTGCATGGCGCACTGGAGAGCGTTGCTGGCCATCTCCCCCTTCGCCCTGGAGAGAAGGGAGAGGGTTAGGACAGCATACTGCACCCCGACCTACAGTGCTGTTGTGAACACAGGCATAAGCCTCTTGCCCAGCCTATGACTTGCCATGCTCTGATGAGACATCACAGACGTCCCTCTGCCCGCCACCCCCCAAACCAATCCTGATGTGACACGGAGTGGGCTCTGCACTGCTGGCCTGCCTTACCTGGCTTCCAGCTGCATCCTGGTTTTCACTAACCAGATGGGGTTGGTAAGTGTGGCTGAAGTAACGCCTGGGGAACAGAAGAGGAAGACAGCTGTGAGTGCCAGGATCACGCTGACAGTTCGTGAAGAGGTGCTGATCTATCAGCTCTCTGAGCTCTGCTTGGCAAGCTGCAGGCATTTGCAATTTGAGAATGACCTTGAGAAGAGATATTTAGGGCAGACTATTTGATTCTCCTCCTCCCCTATTCCAGCCTTTGTCTAGTGTTAATTAGCTCCTCTGCCTCCAATAAAACCCTACTACAGGCCCGGATGTTGCAAAGAGGCAGGAAACAGCATGCTAATTTTGCAAGAGTGGAGGATTTTGTTAGAGGACTGGGATATAACAAGAGAAATGGTTCCATGAGTGGTCTAAATTACACACTGCATTCCCCCTCTCACAGCAGAATAGAGCTTATGATAGCAGCTGAACAAGGGGTACAGACTAGACTTCAAGAGATGACCCTAAGAAGAATGAAGAGTGAGAAAACATTTTGGTTACCAAAGGAACTCACTTCTCCACATGTGGAGGGAGAAAACTTCAGAGCAGCAATGGAGAAGGAATGAAACACATAGGCATTTCCAGACACAAGGACCTCTTGGCTTTGATTTGAGACAGAAAAGGCTCACCTGCACAGGCTGCTGCTAATATGTGTACTTTCTTGGACTCTGGTACCAGGACAGTATTAAGCTTCTCCTTAGTAGCAGAATAGGCAGCAAAATATATAGCCCTGGTTGGAAAAAAATACAGAAGAGGTTACAGCTCCCCTATGAGGAGCAGAGACACTACTGTGAAGTCTCACTCCAACCTTTCTTACTCCCAGCACAGTTTTGTCTAACATGACGTCAGATACCATTTATACCTGGCCCACAGGAATCATCTCAACATTATGATCAGAAGCTCCAGAAGATGTCTGTGTGAAGGGGTCCTGTGGCAAGTGAGCACAAGGCCCAGACTGTTTTCAGAAAGTGGAGCAGCAGTTATGACACAGGTCCCTTAAAAAGTGTACAACATGAGGCACTGTCATGGAGCAGTACTCACCGGGAAGGAGCAACCCCAGCGAGGTTTGGACCCAGACCTCGGAACAGGGACCGCTTGCCTTCCTTCTCAAGAATGGCCCTACAGAAGGAAATTAAGAGAGAAATCAGCAGAATAACTAAGCTGAAGGCTCTCCTGTTCATCCTCCTTCTTTGTTCTTCAGTATTTCTTGTAGCACCCTCTCCTCACCTCCCATGTTATCCTTTTTCTGGATGCCCTGCTGTCATTTTCTCTCCAATCACTTTTCTCTCCTTCAGTAACAGAATCATGGAACTGCTTGCTTTGGAAATGACCTTAAAGATCATCTAGTTCCAACTACTCTGCCACAGGCAGGGCACTTTTCACTAGTCATTGCATCCTATTCTTGATAATGCCATCTCTCTGGGTCTGATCAAATCACTAGCTGAGAAATTTCTCTCAGTCCTCTAAGCTGCCTTGCAGAGCACAGATCACTGGTGGGAAGCAGATGTACCTGTGCTCTGATCAAACCTTCTATTGCACTTGTGGCTTCCAGAGCCTCAGCTCAACTCTTTCTCCCCTCACACTCTCCACCTGACAGCCAAACCATCACCTGTGCTAACAGGCACACTGCCCTGTCGGACTCACCTCAGCAGCTTGAGCACTCCAGGAGATGGTGGGGTGGGATTCATCAGCCTCACACTCATCCCTGGCAGCTGTATCTCTGGGAGGCACAGAGGCCGCAGTGCCAGCTGGGATGACTGCAGACGTGTCTTCACCACTTCCAGGGGACAGGTCAGGATGGCTCCAGCTGTACCACCACATCTAGGGCACAGCAGCACATTCAAGAATGATCTCTGTGATATAACAGGGCCATAATTCTGACCCTGCTTGTCCACAGCTTCTCCCCTCTGGGAGAGGAGGTTGGGTACCCCAGCCTGTGTCACACATGACCTCCTGCTCTGACACTGATTAACGCAACAGCTCAGCTTGGGACATCATCTGGCAGCCTCACTCTGAAACCTCACTCAGTGTTTGAGACAAAGAGTCCCAAGTCCATGGGGACTCAGCAGTCCCCCAGAGCAAACATTTCTGCTGCCCATCCTGACTGCAAAGCCTTCTGCTGAGGTCACCAGGCACTGTGGCCCACACCTGGCCACAGCCGCACCGGCGGGGCAGCACCGAACTCTTCCACATCTCAGCCTGCCCGTATCTTTAATCCATAATTACATCTGACCCACATTTGTAAGGCCCCCTCCAAGCCTGGCTTGCTTAATGAAAGAGGACCATGACCTTCAGCAGGCAGAACCTATTTTAGGAACTCATGAACCATCTCCATCGATGGGTCTTGTCACACTGCAGGAATGCTGAAAGGACACATATCCCCTTTTTCCCTTTGCACCACCCAGGGACAAGTCAGAACTGATACACTTGGTTCTCAGCTTCTGCCCCTCTAAATCCTTTGACTGGTAACTCTGCTCTTCTAGAGGATACTCAGTACCTGAAAGACCATTTTGAGGTGAATTTGCATGTAAGCCATGCAAGAGGCTTTGACAAATAGACAATCGTTCACATCTGCTACAGCCAAAGTTGCTTTGTTTCACAGGAGATGGGGGTTTAATAAAATGCTCACTCTGCTCCAAAGAAAGAAAAGCCAACCAAAGAACTACGAGATATCAGGGAAGAGTCAGGTATATCATCAGAATTACATATGACAGTGCAGGACAGCAAATAGTGAGAGTTCTGAAGAATTATTTTGAAAAAATCTATACAGCTCAGTGAACATATACAGTATTCTCACAGCTTTTGTTCCTAGGGCTTCATTATCATTGCCAACAGGAATGGGGGTTAAAAGAAAAAAAAAAAAAAGAGAGAGAGAGGCCTGGATGCCTACTGCACTGACATCCAAGAGTTGAGGATATGGCAGCTAGCAGATTAGGTAGCTAATGACGCCTGCAGTTAGCGAAGCTATTCCATAAAACTCATGTTGCTTTGTCCAGCCCTTAGCAGATGCATACATAAGGCATGCAGAGCAGCTCATCAGCAGCAATTTCCCTCAGGAGGTATATGGTGAGTGGTGGGAGTCCAGCACTGTGTCTCCTGAGTTTAGCTCCAGCTCAGAAGAAAACACATAGCAGAGCAGTGACCACCCTGGCTCAGGTTCTCTGGGTGAACAAGCTGATCAAGCACAGACACCAAGATACAGCCTACACAGCAATCCAGAGTTGTGTGAGGCAGGGTCTCCTTTTACAAAGGCCACGCTGATTCTTCCCATACAGACCATATTCATTTAGGGGTCCAACAGCCCTGTCCTTTGCCACAGATTCTATTAATTTGTCTTGTGCAGGCTCCAGACTTACACGCCTGTTGTTTCTTTGACCAGAAGTACAGTCTCCAGTTCAGGAGATGATTGAGTACAATGGTGACAGATCAAGGTCTAAAAGGTCCAAATAGGGCAGTTTGAACCCCTTATCTCAAAGCTGAGCAAACAATACATCAGGAAAACACTGAGAGAAGCAATTGCTTGGTATACTAATAATTCTTCTCTCTAATAGTGCATAAGGAAGAAAAAGTTTATGTAATGTTCTCTTAATATCTAATTTCTTCACGAAGTCCCCACCTGCAATGGTCAGGATCTGAGTTTCAACACATGCTTCCAGCATATATAAAATTTCCCTGAGGTCAAGTTCCTGAAGTTACTGATACGTACAGATAATAAAAAAGTATTATAAAAGCAATAATTTAAAAATTGTAAGTCCTTAGCATATTGGCCATTGAATCAACAGAAAGAGAGTGTGAAGTGAAGGGCCACTATGAGCCAATATGCCTCAATGTCAAGACTAAAGAGGAAAAAAGAACACTCATTAATTAGAACTAGAGGAAATTAGGGGTACCAGTTGTTCAAAACCAGAAGAAATCTCAACTGTGATGTATTACTGTGCATTACATGATGATACAGCTGCTTACACTCTATGAAAGGCATAGGTCTGCAAAATTCTTCTGTTTCAGGAGAAATGGAAAATAACGTCATTACTCTAGAAGCAGGGACTAAAGCAATTTCTGCAAAATAGGATGAAGAGCAGCAGTTGAAAATGCGTACAACATGTACTCCCAGAGCAAAGCCGTGGTAAAAAAGTGCTAATTGAAGAAGGCGGGTAATTTTACCTTAGAAAATGGTACTTAGGCTAGATCTTGATTTCACATTTTAAAGGGAAAACTGACAAGTTTGAGGTGACAGACAAAGATTAGTTGAGAAATACAAAAGACACTGTTAACATTTTTTTAATTATCTAAAAGGTGTATAAGCACATGCACAGAGGTGACAAGGTTTACTGGTAATTCATGTTAGCTCTTATTTAGGCTAGCCAAAAATTAAGATGGGTTGAAGATCTTCATTTAAGAATAACAATGCTGGATTAGACAAACCTGCAGTTAAACCAGGTTTCTGCCTAGGACACAGACAAATAAAGGTCACCTACAGAAGAGTAGGAGAAATACCTCCAGAATACCCTCCCAGCTTCCCACAATTTTCAGTTCAGGGATCTCCTCAGCCAGAAATGTTGCCTTGCTTTTAGTAGCCTTCAACACATTAATTTTCATTCATCTTTTTAAAATGCTTCCCGAACACATAAGAAGCGTTTACCCTCTACTACCCTGTGGCCAGGAATCCCACAGTTTAACTGCACACTGTGGGAAGAACTGTGTTCTTGCATTAGTTCTGAACAAAACTCTTGCAAGTTTCTTTGGCTGGTCCCCAGTTCTTATACTGGAAGATAAAGTGGAGAACACTTCCTTCGTGAATGAGACCCTGTTTTGTTTCATTACATAAACCGGTAATATTAAATACAGTGCAGCAATAAACGGAACTTTTCGTTCGTCTCTTATTCCCGTTATTATCCCCGGGGTTTTAATTAGCTGTAATGCAGGAGTATTGCTTAATGGATGAGGATGAGACACAGACTGACAAAGTTCCCACTAGTGACATTCTTGTCGCTAGCCAAACTCTCAGTTTTTCAGGAACCATGGTGGAAAAAGACAAAGAAAAGCTTAAGAAGAAAGCTAAGAAAGAAAAATGTATTGAGAAAGTCTAAGATGCAATGATTATATAGCTCAAAGGATGAATTAATAAAAGAATAACATACACAAAATAACAATGGAAACACAGAGGACAAGTACACATATGCAAAGATTAACATAACACAGGAACTGCATTAGCTGCAGAATACTGGAAATCTGGTAATTAAAAGCAATTAAATTATGTGCCTTATTGTACAAGCTGTATCACAGGCTTTACTGCCTCACGGACTCGAGGAGGTTGGTGGGATTTGGAAAGGGATTAGGTGGCTGCCTAAGCACAGGACTTCTGCAGTTACTCAGCAAAGTCCGGAGGACCACATTATCTTCTGCTTTAGGGCACCATAGACTTGAAGCTCATTGTTTTGAGACGTTAAAGAGAGGAAGGGGGAAAAGCCACGGGACAAATCACTTGCTCAAGGGCACGCTTCTAATGCAGAGAGGCACCGCTGGGATCCAAACACCTGACTCACCAGAATCAGCCGCACTATTTAAAGACAGAAAAGTCACACAGGAATCTCAGCCATGCGCTGATAGAGCGAGCTGGCCGCGCTCCCCAACACATGGATGCCCCACCATTTGCCCCGCTGAAGAGGCCTCGTGGCGTCTCTGATCCAGCGCCCCGCTTCCCTTGCCCCGCATCTCCGGCAAGCTCCGGCTGGATGAAACCCCACGTCCCACAAGGGAGGCTCTCCATCTTCCCAAACCGCGGAGCCAGACATTCCCCCCGGCGCTGCGGGGCTGCTCCGCGGCGCCGAGCCCCGCTCCG
>WEIU01011412.1:0-27649 GCA_013389925.1 Aegithalos caudatus | reverse complement strand
AGGGGCTGGCTCGGTCAGCTCGGGCTGGGCGTGAGCGGGGCGGGGGGCTGCTGTCGTGTTGTGCTTTTTTGCGGAAAAGGGCCCAGCGGTCACCCGAAGCAGGGCTGTGGGGTGAGGGCATATTTCTGGGCGCTCAGGGGATGTTGGTGGCTGTGGTGAGCTGTGTGCTTTGCTGTCCCAGGCCCGAAGCCAGGCAGCAGTGGGAGTGGGTTGGACAGGATCCCTCCAAGTGTTTCTGCTCCTTTAGCAGGCAGCTAGGGCAAGAAAATGTTGACAGCCTAAGCTCAAGGAAGAGGAAGATACAATCTAATTGGGTCACTCTGTGTGTGTGTGTAGAGAGAGGGGCATGGGATTAAAACTGTTGACACAATTGCGCACTATTCCCTGCAGGTATCCAAACCACTGGGAGTAGCCACTGAAGATGAGGTAAGAACAGATTGATTCCTCTCCTTGTGACTTTGGATTGGTCTTCTTAAAGCTTTTCTCACCAACACTGTTTGTTATTTTACCCCTTACCTGATGCTCGTATTTTCTTCTGACAAGCTGTTCTTTCACACTCCATGGCTGTGCCTGTTCATCTTCTGTGCAATGTTTGTAATCCATCTCTGTCTTTGGCAGCTGGTTGGAGAGTTTCTGCAAGCTCAGAATGCCCCTTTGCTGTCCCGTGCACCCCAGACCTTTAAGATGGATGACCTTTTGGCTGAGATGCAGGAGATTGAACAGTCAAGTTTCCGACAGGCCCCTCAGCGAGGTGAGGGGAGCTGAAGTAGGTGGAGAGCTGGAAAGGATCTTCATGTTATGGTTTAGCTCCTAGCAGGGTGGTTCCTATCTATTGAACTCTTCTGAGATTGTATCTGGAGTATTGTTTCTGGATTGGGGCTTCCCAGTGCACTGATCTGGAACAAGTTCATCAGAGATTGGTAAAATATTCCGGGATGGGAATCAGTTTTGTGAGAGGAAATGCTGAGGGAACAACTGGACGTTTTAACCTGGGGAAGAGGAGTCTAAGGGCCAGGAGGTGGAGTGTTTTGTTGCTGTCTTCAGCAGCCATGGTCAGGATCTTCACAGCAATAGTCAGGAGAAGGATGAGGGGTAATGGACACAACTTGTGGAAAGGGGAACTGACTAGGTATGTGGGAACATTTCTTCCCTTGGAGGAGGCAGTTCAGTACTGGAAAAGGTATCTGGGAGGCCGGGGAATTGCCAGCTGTGGACAAATTCAGAAGTTACCTAGTGAATGCCCTGAACAACCTCATCTCTAACTTTCATATTCATCTGCTGTAAGAACTCTAGCAACCTCCAGAGACTCCTTCCAAGTGAGATATTTCTGTGATTTTATTCTAACAAAGAGAAAGATCAGAGATGATTAGGGCTAGCTGGGGACACATAAACGATGCGATGCCTTTGAGTGCTCCAAGTCCTCACTTCTGTTTTTTTGCTCGTGTAGCTCCAGGTGTGGCAGCCCTGGCACTATCTGAAAACTGGACCCAGGAATTCTTGGCTGCAGCAGATAATGCTGGTGATGTCTCTTCAGATTACAATGAGGCTGACTGGTCACAGGAGTTCATTGCTGAAGTGACAGGTGAAGTGTCCTTTTTTGGAATTACTGTCAGGATGATGTCCAGTCACATACCTGTGTATAGTGAGGAGCTACTGAATGTGAGATTGGAGTGTTGCTTTGGGCCCAGCAGTCAGTGTTTCTTCTAGCAGCTTTAGTGGGTTGGAGGGTAAGAAAGCTGCTTTGTGGTGGCGTTATGGTTAAGTCAAATTATGAACAATGTGGTGTGGAAGCTTTTATTTAGGTGTAAGGGTTTTAGTTTTTACCTTAGGCTACTTAGGAAATTTAGGAGGAGCATGCTATTTAAACTGCTTTTATAAAAATTACTATTCAACAGATGCAAGTTGGAGATGGCCTTGTACTGCTTCTTGCTTACATGTTTTCTGATTCTCTCTCGTAAGGCTAGATTTGCCTTTACAAATTTACAAAGGTAAATACTCTTTAGTGTGCTTTGGCCAATTTTTTTGTGTCAGTTGAATGAAGGCAGAGGGATGTTACAGCCTGGAAATGTGCAGTGAGTGTTTCTGGCCCAAAGATTAAGCGTTATTTGAAAAGCCATCCTGTGTTGTGTATAGAATGGGGTCTGGAATATGGTCCTGTTACCATCCGTGCCCTAATCTGGAAATTATGGAAAAGAATCAAGTAGATGCTATTCTCCAGGAGCGGCCACTGTAAAAAGCTGGGTAATCCCACTCTTTTACCTTCACCCTTTCCATTTCTGGGAATATAAATTAGAAGTTACAAAGGTCTTTGAGAGAGGTCTGATGAAAACCTAGTGCTTGTAGGCTGTGCTTTTGACAGAGACTTGTAATACATTGCTAATTTTCTTGACCTACATAGTATCCTACAGGGAGCCGATGAATAAGTAGTGATATTAAAGTAGAAAATCATAAGTTTATCATCACCACTGTGGTATTAATTCACTGTCTGAACTAAAGGCTTGATTTTTAGATCAGAATAACCAGAGGCAGAAGAAGAAGCAAGCATAAACAAAGATGTGGTGGTCTGCCTGTCTTACTTTTCTTCCCGTTCTTCCTTTGCAGATCCGCTGTCTGTGTCTCCTGCCAAGTGGGCAGAAGAGTACCTAGAGCAGTCAGAGGAGAAACTGTGGCTTGGGGAATCAGAAGATCAGTCCTTGGCAGATAAATGGTGAGTCTGACTTCTCAAGGCTGGCTGTTGCTACTGGGCACGTGGGTAGGTGGAGTTTGGAAAGGTGATAGAAATCTGCTATGGCTTTTGAGTCATTTAACTTAGATTGGTGTTCTCAGGCCTTTGGTTTCAGAGAAAGGAGGAAACAATGCTTGCAAACTCAAGTTTTTAAGAGAGTATAGGTTTTCTGTTCTCTAGCTGCAGGAAGATAACTTTGATCATGTAGGCTAATTTAATCTCATGCCTGATGCAAAGCTCGTTAAAGTAACTTCAGGAGTGAGTTCAGGAACTTTTTTCCTGCAACGGATGCTTTTTGCGAGACTCTACGAGTTGTAAAGTTTCATGTAATTCTTCCTTATCTGACAAACCACTTTCAGCCTTTCCTTGACATATTTCTAGGTACAGCTTTCTATATATTGTGGGGGTTTTTTTGTGGTAGATTAAAGATGGACCATCTCTCTGTAGGTACCTGTTGAGCACAATCAAGTTTTTCAGATAAAGAAGCAAAACACACACAAGAAATTTAGGCTTCTAAGATCTTTCCTTACAAAAAATTTGTACATTTGGATTCTTGTTCCACCTGGCTCTTGCCTTCTCTGATAGCTTTCTGCAAATAATGGACATTCCCAAGTTACTGCCACCAGTTCCAAAAGCTTCCCCAAGACTGAATGTAATGGTAACACCTAGAAGTGTTCCTATCCTGCTGTAAGCCAGACAAGAACACTGAGTTGTGTCTTTGCTGTAAGCCTTCAATCCTCTGCAGAGCTGATGCCTTTCCAAGGCACTGTTTTCCTCTTCAGTGGGCATGACCTACTTTCTTTGTTCCTGGATATATGACCTTGTTTCTGGTAGTGCTAAAACTTGCAATGTCTGATGGCATGTGAGCTTGGCAAGGAATCCAGACTGCTCTGCAGAACTGTGCTGACTCTGTAATTGTTTAATTCTGCTGCTGTTTGTGTTAGTCACTTGCACAGCTAACACAATAATAATTTTTAATTTCTACAGATGGATAATGGTACTGAGTCTCTTAGGAAAAGCCCAGAATCTTTGAGGAGGGGTTGTATTCCTCAGTATTGCTGTATCTAATTAGTATCTACTCAGTAGATACTCAGTATCTACTGTCCTATTGTGCAGACTCTTTTTTAGTGAAGGCGTTCACTGTTGCCTGGTATCAGACTATCTCTTTTCCTTTTACTGCCTTGGAACACAGGTATGAGGAATACCAACCTGAGGATGATCTTAAGAAAACTGTTACTGATTTCCTCTCCAAAGTGGATGATCCGAAACTCAAGAATACTGAGGTGAGAAATCTGACTGGGCCTGAGATTAATTATTACTGTGAATTAGTAATTACATATTTAGTAGTAATTATATTACTGTGAATAAAGGGTGTGGACAATTGAGAAGGGTGAAGATAGTAAAGGAATGAAGCCTCCTGTTGACCCATGTTTCCATTTCTTCCCTGATTCCTGGGAGTTGAACCCTACAATCCACTTTAGATATTATCCATCTCCACTCTTGTGAAGTCCGGTCCTTCCCACCTTTCTGGGCCTTTTGTGCTCGCTCTGCAGAGAGAAGCCCTCTTAGTGAAGGAGGGGGGCATGGGCTGAGGGCTTGTGGGCACAGCATCTGCCCAGCTCCACCCTTGTTTCATTTCTCTGCCACAGTTCCTAAAGTTTGTCCGCCAGATCGGAGATGGGAGGGTATCGATCGAAGCTAATCAGGTGACCCACAGAGACCAAGATCAGGCAGAGCAATGGGCAGCTGAGTTTATACAGCAGCAGGTAGGAGCCCCAGGCCTGAATGCTTTGAAGGAAGAAGGCATTTTGCCACAGTGCACAGTCTGGGAGCAAAGGAAAATGGCAAGTCCAGCTCTCAGCAATGCTGAGGGAGACAAGGGAGGGGCTGTTGGGCTCTTAGCAGAGTCTAGCCAGAAGCTGGGAATGTATTTGGACAGTTTGAGTTTTCTCATCTCCCACAGCATCTGTGAGGAAGAGGAGATTCAGATTAATTCATTTCCACTTCATAGGCCATCAGTTCTTACTGGTGGGGAGGAAGGGTCATTACAGACCCTCCTGCTGTTTTGGGATGTGCCCTGAGGTTGCCAAATTCTAAAAAGAAAGGTGTGTTTCTGTTTCCAAACTCCCAGGGGGCATCCGATGCCTGGGTGGATCAATTTGCGCGATCTGGGAACATGTCAACTCTTGATACGGAATTTGAGCAGGCAAAGGCTGCTGTGGAGGTAAAGCTGGCTGAGAAGGAGGGCCGGGGTGCCAACTGAGAGCCCATGGTAGGGTTGCCTCTCTCCTTTGCATGCTCTGAGGAGGGCTGGAAACATTCAGGAGGGAGTTCTCTGGCATGCCTGTAGACCTGAGTTGCTGGCTGAGGTACTCCAGTCACACTTTGTTCTCCCTTCAGTCAGATGTGGAGTTCTGGGACAAACTCCAGGCAGAATGTGAGGAGATGGCCAAGAGAGATGCAGAGGCTCACCCTTGGCTCTCTGAATATGAAGACCTCAACTCCTCATCATATGAGAAGGTAGGGGAGAGCAGGGTTTCTCAGCCCTGGCACTGTGGTGGGCTGCCCTGGAGAGACTGGCAGTGTGTCTGCCTCGCTCTGAGCTCCACAGACCCTAAATGCTGCTGGGATTCCTTCTCATGCTGATGCTTTGCTGTCACTTACACCCTTGTCCCAGATCAGCTAGGGGTTAAATACTGTTTTTCACTTGGGCTTGTCTGCAAATGCTATCTGGTTCTTATCCAGCACCAAATACCAGTGAATTCAGGGCTTCTTTGCAATGAGTTAAATGTGTCTCTTTGGTCCCATCCCTGCCCCTCTTCCCCATTCCCGTCCAAGCTAATAAGATCCATACTAAATGTTTTGTCTCTCTAGCAACTTATTCTGTGTCTGGTTTGGGGGATTTTTCCAGCACAGAGCAGGCAGGAAGAACCACCCTTGTTCTCTGATCTGCTACAAATTAGCAGTGAGGAAGAGGTGCTAGCTAATCTGCAGCTTGAGTGTTCCTGATGCAGCAAGACTAGACTGTGCTGTATAGAATGCACTTCTCCCTTAGCTTTAGCCCCTGTGTGTCTGTCTGTCCTGCTAGGGTTATCAGTTTGAGGAAGACAATCCCATGAGGGATCACCCGGATGCATTTGAAGAGGGGCGGAAGCGCTTGGAGCAAGGTGACCTCCCCAATGCTGTCCTGCTCTTCGAGGCTGCAGTGCAACAGAAGCCAGATCACATGGAGGTGAGTGGCAGCAGAGATAACAGGCTGAGCTGTCAGGGTGGCTGTAGAAAACTCCCTTCAGTTGTAGGACCTGTGCAGGGTTTATGAAAATGCCTCATTTTTTTGCAGCTCTGAGTTTGTAGCTGATGTGTGTGAATCCTCAGGGAGCCTGAGGGAGGAGGTTTCCGACTTAAGGTCAGTTACAGGAAGCACAGAGTTGACTGGCCCAGAGCTGTGTAAAATCCTTGGAGCACATGAGACTGTGCATGGAGCCAAGGCAAGGAGTTCTCATCTCTCAAGCTGCTTCTGTGAAAGTCTTTATTGGCATTGTAAGTTTGGAGGAGCTTACGGCAGATCACTGCTTTCTGTATCTGTATTAAAATCTAATTCTGAGAAGCTCATTAGACTGGGGTTCTGACTAAGTCTTTTATCTAGGTACTAGAAAAAGATGTGACCCAAAAGGATTTGATGTTTTGACAGTCTTAATTGAAGTTGTGGGCCAAAGAAGGGTTTTTACACTGAAGACAGAGTTCCAGGTCCTTGTGTGAATACTTTTTTCCATATATCACTTCAGCTTCTGCAGGATGAATTGAGAAATGTAATAGCTTGTGTACCTTTTTCCAGGGGGAGAGGACATGGATATTCTTAGGAAGAATGCAAATACACTCATGTGGTGCCTTTCTGGAGTGCCTGTCTCAAGGATCCAGGGCCACTGAATTTTCAGCATGTTGTTCAAGCCCTGCTAATTATGTATGACTGGACATACATAAAAATTTGATTATCCTGAGACTTAAATGAGAGTGACATTTTGGAATAGAGGTTCTTGGCTTCCAGAAATAGCCATCTAGCTTTCTAGTGTATGGGTAATAGGTGAAAAGCAGAAGGTTTGAAGATGTGGTTTAGCTTTAAAGTGGTCAAAAGGTTTTAATGCCCTTCTAGAACTGTTACTTCTTTCTCATAGGCAGTGTGGGCTGTAGCCTGAGTATGATAGAGAGGTAGTTGAAGCCTTGGACCATTTCTGGCTAGCTGTATTGGAAACATTCTGAGTTCTTCAGGGAAGAAATCTTGGGCCAATTCTGGCTACCTGTATTAAAAACATTCTGAATTCTTCTGTTGTGACTGCAAAAAGTACAGGAGAAGCCAAGACTTCGCAAATGGTACAGTGATCAAGTAGACATGAACAATTGCTCTGAAGGAAATGTCATGTTTGCTTTGGTCCAAGTCACAACTTTACCTTGCATCTCATCAGCTCTTCTGCTGGCAGAACACTGCAGTTATCAGTGATCAGCTCTGCTTGAATTGTAGCTAGCTATGTATGGTGAGGCATGAGAGATTCGAGGGAGTAGATTGCCTTCTGCAGTCTTTGCTAATGAAACAATTTCCTTCCTTGAGGCAGTGGATACTTCATTTTGTGACTTACATTCAAAAAGCAGGTACATCATGCTGACAATCCCACCAACTATCTAGCCTATTTTGGAGCCAGGGGTGTGGCTATCAAAGTGAACAGATACTTGGGATTTAGTGCCTAGTTAAATATTTCTTATATCAGCTGTTTGAAGGTGGAAGTTATTTTCATATACTGGTGTCATGATGATTGGAAATTCAGTAAAATTAACAGTGCTTCTACTTTCAGGTCTGAAAGTCAATCTGCAAGGTTACTACTTGCTAGTGGACCACTGCACAAGTACATAGAGCTGCCTGCCTCGGGGGTCTCCATATTATTAGAACTGCTGCTATGCCGTTTTGTTCTTGGGAGATAGGAGATCTGCATTTTCTTCCTTCTTCTGCAGTTAGAAGTTAAAACTGGAGATTCTGTGATTTAAAATTGTAAAACTACCAACAGTTGTTTTATGATAGATTTCCAGGTAGACATTCACTTCTGTTCACTACAACAATGCCAGTTTTATTGTCTTTGAGGACCTATGTGCCATGACATCTGTCTGTCTTTTGAGAGGCACTTAACACCTGTGGCTAATGTGCATACTCTGGTCTATTTGATCACTCTCTAAAACTGTTCAGGATAATATACTGGAATTAATCTCCGTGTTGTGGCTTATTGGCTGATTTTTTTTTTCCCACCGTAAGTCTGACTTTGTACATCTGTGTCTTTCCCAGGCCTGGCAATATCTGGGAACCACCCAAGCAGAGAACGAACAGGAGCTTTTGGCGATCAGCGCCCTCAGACAGTGAGTGTTGCAGCAGAGCTGCTGAGCGTGGCTCCTTGCTGGGTGTGTGCTGCCACAAGGACCTGTGGCAGGTCACAGGGGCCTCTGTCTTGGCTGTGTTACCTCCTGTGTCTGGGTGTCTCCTGCGCTGATTTAATGCTGCATTCACTTCTCTTTCTGTGCCCTGCAGGTGCCTGGAGCTGCAGCCTGGGAACCTCACAGCACTTATGGCTTTGGCAGTCAGCTTCACCAATGAGTCCCTGCAGAAGCAGGCGTGTGAGACCCTGCGGGACTGGCTGCGCCATAAACCGGACTATGCCCACCTGCTGAACAAGGAACCAGAGGAGAGTGTCCCGGGGACAAACCTGGGGCCTTCCAAGCGTGTCCTAAGTTCCCTGCTCTCTGAGTGAGTTATGGTCACGAAGTCCAGCCTTTGGCCAAAAGGCTTCTTGGAAGGCTCAGACTGGTCCAGGCAGGAGCAGCGCGAGCAACCCCAGGCTGGCTCTCTCCACAGTACACCAATATTGTGTTCTGTGCTTTTCCAGCTCGCTGTTCATGGAGGTGAAAGAGCTGTTCTTAGCAGCTGTGCGCAGCAACCCCTCAGCTGTGGATCCTGATGTCCAGTGTGGCCTGGGTGTCCTTTTCAACCTCAGTGGCGAGTACGAGAAGGCTGTGGATTGCTTCAGTGCCGCACTCAGTGTGCGCCCCAATGTGAGTTAGGGCAGACTGGTGGTGCTGGAGGCACTTGGAGGTTTATGGGTGCAGGTTTGGGTGGAGGTGCCATGTGTACGAGAGGTGCATATTTGGAGTGGAGGAATAAGACAGACATATGGGGAAAGAGGCCGTGGCTTGGAGCTTAAAGAGATCCAGTTTATCTCAGCCTTTCTCTGTGTCCCTTCCTCCAGGACCACCTTCTGTGGAACAAGCTGGGTGCCACCCTGGCCAATGGGAATCGGAGTGAAGAAGCTGTGGCCGCGTATCGTCGGGCACTGGAGCTCCAGCCAGGATATATCCGCTCTCGCTACAACCTGGGCATCAGCTGCATCAACTTAGGTGCCCACCGGTGAGCACAGGATGGGCGGCTCTGCTGTGGCCTGCGGGTCTGTGTGTGTTGTGGGAGACAGACTGCCACAGGTTCTGAGGGCAGGGCCACACTGCCTGCAGCCTTCCCTTGGCACAGGAGGGCAGAGCCAGTGTGTGGACTCTGCCCAGAGGTCCATGTGTCATGCAGTACCAGGTGGAGTAGAGGCCATCTGGGCTCCTGGTTCTTCTAGAAGGAAAAGGGGGACCTCTGGTTCTGGAGCAGGGTAGGATCTGGTGAAGAGGAGGAAACGGTTTTGGAGGGGAAAATGCTTTAGAAGCAAATGGGGAAGGGAGTGTGAGATGTACCACCTTTTCCACTAAGCATGTATGTGTTTTCCTGTTGACAGTGAGGCTGTGGAGCACTTCCTGGAGGCTTTGCACATGCAGCAGAAGAGCCGAGGCCCACGGGGGCAGCAAGGAGCAATGTCTGACAACATTTGGAGCACCCTGCGCATGGCCCTCTCCATGCTGGGGCAGAGTGACCTCTATGGGGCAGCTGATGCCCGTGACCTGCCCACACTGCTGCAGGCATTTGGCCTCCAGCAGTGACTCTGGGATAGGCTTCCCTGCGAGTGCAGTGGTTGCCTAGCCCAGCAATAAATGACCTTTCTTAGGCAGAAAATGTTCACAAGGGTTCACACACATCTTTTGCCCTGGTAGGGAAATTCATTGGCAACTGTTTATTTTTAAGTACCCCCCTGGTGAAGTGTGCAGCTTCCCCATCCTGTCTGTTGTGGCCTGAGCATTTTGGAACGGTTCACGTTATCACCTCCATGACGACTGACACTGCTGGTTCACAGATGATCAAAGGGGAAGACAGCAGCACCCTGCCCTCTTGCCAGACTGCATTTGCAGTAGTGCCCAGCCTGGCTATGAGACCTTGGCCATGAGAGCCATTCTGCACACTGCCTGCAAGGGCGTGCCTCCAGCTGGGGCTGCTTTGGAGGGGTGGGCTTGCTGTTTCACCCAAAAGGGTGAAAAATTGTGGGGTTTGAGCATGCTTCCCCATGTATGTGCTTGCATGTGTGTATATGTGGGTTGCTAGGGAAAACTGGGGCAGTAGTCCCCTTTTCTGGCCACTGGTAACTTCATGGTACAGCCAGATGCTACTTTCTCAGTGTCTCTTCATGAACCTTTTAAGACAGGAGTATCCTACTGACCCCGGGGACATGGGTGTAGGCCCGTACCCTTTCAGGGTAAGGGGAGATCCCAGAGTTCAGGCTTGAGAGAGAAGGTGATAGGAATAAAACTCTAAAATGTAACCTCTCCCAAAATACAGTGGGGAAAGGGGTCAAGTCTTAATTTTCTCTTGCTCATTTGTCATTGTTTTCCTTTGTGCAAAAGTCCCCATCTTGTGTGTAACTGAATCTTGTTAATTATAAATATCTGTATATGATTCTATTGGGAAAAATGTTTTTTAATTGTAAAGTATTTTGTATAATAAAGGTATAAGCCCGCTGCTTTTCAAAGGATAGATTAGACTCTGTTTCTCTCTCCCCTTTTGACCCAGGTTTTGCTTTATTGATAGCTCATGTGCACTTGAAGCTTAAAGGACCTCATTTTGCTGTAGCCCCAGGCTTCAGTTCAGTGAGCCAGCAGAAGAGCCTCCCTCTGCCAAAAGCTCTCTTTCCTCTTGCTCAGGTTTAGAGGTCACTGACGCACTTTTTTTTTCATCTTCTGGCCCTCTGCAGAGAGGGCAGTTGTGTTACATTTTATCACCCGTTTAAGAAATCTGACTGCTGCAGTAGCCAAGGCTGGGAGCTTAAGCAGGAGGCGCTGCCCCTTCCTGTTCCATCAGGCACCTGCTTCTTCGTACCTCAACCTCGCTTGTTTCCTCTTGCTGCTGGAGTAGAAAGTGTGTGCAGAGAATAGTATTTGCTGTATATTTTCTGAGCTTTATCTTCCCTGTGTCTCCCATCCAGCCCTGTGGCACTGACACCTACATGCACTGTTCTGAGACTGCTGTAGTGCATGCAAAACAATTTGCTGCTTTTGCTGTCTGAAAGAAAGGGAAATGCTACTTCTGCGTCCTGCTCACACACACTGCTGGTCAGAGATGTCTTTTGGCTTTTACTTACCTCGGTCCTCTGTCAGATTCTTTGCTTGGTGAAAGAAAATATTAATGCCTATGCTGTGCCTCACTTGCTGTCTTCTTGTTCTCCCTTCCCCTGTTCTCTGCTGTTGCTCTTACCACTGATTTCCTCTTTGGTGCACCACATTCCTCTCTGTTCATATTCCCCTTACCATTTCTTGGCCTTCCCTTTTTCTCATCCTCAGATTCCATTAGTGCTTCTCCTCTCCTAGGTTTCCTAGTTGCCTCAATTTCCTGAGCAATATTACTTAACCTCTTGACTTTGTGTTGGTGTCCTTCCCTATCCCACATTTCCCCCATCCCTGCAGGTAGGTTGGCTGTTAGCATTTGTTCACTTTCCCTGGATAATGTTCTCACTTTCTTCCCCGTCCCTGTTAAATCACTTCACAGCATCTCTGCTATACTATTTGCTGAGGCATGAGTCCCTGTTTAGTCTCTCAGGGCTGAGTGAAGATTGAGCTGCCTCTGTCCAGGTCCTGTGTTAAGAGCTGCTTTTGGAAGTGGGGTGTTGATGCAATGAACACCAGCTAGCTGACTGGATCTGCATTCTGGTTCCAGTGTAATTTTTATCAGTGCTCTGCAGCCCTGTCTCTGGTGTACAAACCCAGCTTGTGCATCATGATCCTAGTTTGCATTTCCTGCCACATCCATGTTTTCTGTTACTAAGCCCAGTTGTACAGTGAGGGGTGTTTGCATGTCCCTAATCCAGCAGATTGGCAGCTTCTCCGGGTCGTGGTCCCTTGCTCAAGTAGGAAAATGTTCCTTTGCACCCCCAAGGGAGAAGAGAAACTTTTCTGTCACTGCTATGTTGAGTATGGCGATGTTTTTTAGATACGTAGTTTGAGAAATGTAAAATTTTAAAACTCTGTACCTGTCCACGACTTTAGCAAGAGTTGTAGGTGCAGAGATCCCCTGAAAAATCTGATACCAGGTGGGCTGGGTTTTCTCTCAAGTGTTTCCATTGCTGTGTCGCATTTCTGAAGCAGAAGTGACACCTAGTGTTGAGTCGAGGGCAGGTCCGTGTCTGTCACACGTGGTGGGATGGGGACACTAAAGGGTTTAGGAGCACAGTTTGCTAACTAAACACGAAAGGAACAAAACGCTCGATGAATTTTCTAAACGTGCAGCTGCAAAATGGTGGTGCTGGGAAGCTAAAACGTTTTGAGGGTCTGTGATGCCTTCCTCTGGCTTCTCCCCACTGCTGAGCACAAGTTTTCATGATTCTGGAGTCCAGCTTAGCAACTATTCCATGGAAACCATTTGTACATTTATTAAAAAAACCCCAGGCTAACCCAGCTGGGTTTCTGAGATTTTGAACTAACAGTTATTCACAGACAACCTGTTGCCTTTTCCTTCATCTGGGAAAGAGGAGACATGGGAAATAATATTTAGAAAAGAGCTCCACTTTGTTTTCTGATGTCTGTGTGTTGTCAAGTGTGACTTCAAAGGCTTTTGTCAGTTTGTATTTGCTGTGCCTCTCTTTCCAGTGCAATTTCTTTGGAGGTTACTCCCAGTGTTGTGACTGAAAATGCAGCACTCATTCTATAGGATTCTATCACCTCTCTTTTTGCTGAAAAAGTGGTGTTCAGTTTGCTGTACTGAAGAGTAGCAATTGGGAAGTGCAACAAATAGAGGAAAGCAAAAAAAAAGGGGAGTTTGTGTGAGTTACATGCTAGGACAAACAAGGGGCCTTTTATTTTTCTCCCCGAAAGGTTTGGTAGTGAATGCATTTATTAGTGTGTAGGCTGTTCATAGTTTGGGGTTCTGAGGTCCAGTGGCATGTTCCTATGTTGCATTTTTGGGGGCTGTTTTGCTTGAGAAACAGAAATTTGAGAGTGAAAAGTAGGAAAGAAACTTTATTTTTGTGATGAAGAATTACATTACTAGTACTAACAACTGAGTAAAACCCAAAACACCACCCTGTCCAACCACAAAGCCCCCTCTGAAATAAAAGAACCAGTGTTCTGCTGCCTTGAGTCCAAAAATAGCAAACAGAAATTGGGGGAGTATACTTAATGTGTGATTTTGTTGATTTTTTAATTCTCTTGTTTTAAGGCAAGGACTAAAAACAGATGAGTACTGAGATACAAACTAAGGTATCCAGAGTGATAGAGCAGGATGGGAGCACAGCAGGCTTTGGTGGGTGAAGGAAGGTTGTTAATTTGATTTTTCTACCATTTTACCTTTTCCAGCACTGTGAAGTGGGTGCATATGTAACATCCACAGCTTTAAGTGAAATTGTTTTATCACCCTGCAACCTAGTTGTAAATATTCTCTAAATAAATAAAATTTTAAAAAATTAAAAAGACCTAGAAAACCAGTTTTATGAAACAGATGAAAATATTTTAGTCTTTATTCTTCCCTTGCTGGGTTGTGTTTTGCATAACTGCACATTTTCAAAGAATCTGCGTGTCATCGTTCACCTTGCTCCTTCTGTTGCTTTTCATCTGCTTAGGGCAATAGAGGAAGAGGGGTTTATCCTCCTCTTATCTTTTCACTTTTGTCACACACTTTTTTTTCCAGATTTTGAGATACTGCTGTTTCTGCAGGAGGGGCATAGGAGGAATTTTGAGAAACATCGTTCCCCATAAATTTGCTCCACCTGAAGTGTTGTGTCCAGCTCTGGGCACCTCAGCACAAGTCTCAGGCCATGGACCAGTTGGAATGAGCTCAGAGGAGAGACATGAAGACAATCAGAGGGCTAGAGCACCTATCCTGTGAGGAAAGGTTGAGAGAGTTATGGTTGTTCAGCCTGGAGAAGGCTTTGGGGTGACCTTTTTGTGGCCTTCTAGTACCCAAAGGGGCTAAAAGTGAGCTGCAGAGGGACTTTCTGACAAGGGCACACAGTGGGAGGACAAAGGGGAATGGCTTAAAGCTGAAAGAGGGCAGGTTTAGTTTAGATATTAGGAACAATTCTTTACTCTGAGGGTACTAAGGCACAGGAACAGATTACCAACAGGAGTTGGTTATTCCTTGTCCCTGGAATAGTTCAAGGACCAGGCTGCTCAGGGACTTCGAGCGCCTGGTCTAGTGGAAGGTGTCCCTGCCCATCCCAGGGGGGTTGGAATGATCTTTAAGATCCCTTTCAACCCAAACCATTCTATAATACATAAGGAATAAAAGCAAACAAACCCAACCCACAAAGAAAACTCCATAAATATTTCCATTATCAACCCCCCAACCCCACCCTGTGATGTTCTGCTTTGCTTAGTTACTTACTTCCTTGTGCATAAAACACCATATAAAGTGGGATTAACAACATTAAAATCCATTTAGTTTTCAATCCAATAACACTAGGACAGATGGTCAATGAGAACCAGGAACTCATTTCTTTCTGTGACCCTGGGAGTATTTGTTCAGAGATCCTTTACCATGTTTTTGTAGTAGCACAAAAGATATGGTAAAGGATTACATCATGTATCATTCCAGCATACATTGCCTTTTGATTTGAAGCCATGAAAAGCCCCACTGCTGGCTTTGGTGCTCTGCAGGGATGACAGGAGTTCACTGTTGGCTTCATCAGGCTGTACCAGAGCTGAGACACACTCAGATTCAGTCCCTGTGATGCCTTAGTGGCTCAAACATTTGGTCAAAGGTGCTTTCTGAGTCTGCAGGTGCTGAGAAAAATGGGAATGTTTAGTTCATTATTAATTATGTAATTGCACTTTTTTCCCAGAAACACAACTAAATAATTTAATGAGTAAAACACATTAGCAAGCTAAGAGGAATGAATGTTGTTCAATGGCAGTGCAAATCCAGTGCAAAAAGGCTATTTTAGTCCCTCTTTCAGGCATTCCTCACATTGGTATGCTCATTCTTCCTCCCTTCTCTTTACCAGACAGTGGACACAATGGTTCAGGAGTGGAATGGGGTTTTCCCTTCTCCAGCAGCACTGAACTGTAGGCTGAGGTCACTGCAACACAGAAAAATGTGTCCTAAAGGTGTGATTTGCCTGTTCAGAAAAGGGACTTCTTACCTAGCTGCTGTAAAGTGAGAGCCTGTTTCTCTTCAAAACCCCCAAATTTCAATTTACAAATTTCAATTGCTCTGCTTCCAGCCTTTGCAGAGCAGTGAAACAATGGACAACATGGAAAAAAACCCAAAACCTCAAGTATTTTTTAAGCTGGCTTAGTTTTGTGATCTGGCACACTGTAGGCTCAACCAAGCACCAGAGAAAGAGATACAGCATGAGGATTTAGCTGGATCTGGTGCACAGGCTGATTGTTTTGCAGGGATGAACTACCTCCCTTCCCAACTCCCTATCTTCTCTGGTTATTTCCTACCTGACAGAGCACAGGTACCTCAGGTGAAGATCCTATTGATTTCTCCTGCTGCAGAACAGCTTTCTGACATGCTAGCCAATGAACTTTTCTGAAAATATATTACAGAATGAACCTCCAATGAGAAAAAAAGAAAAAAAAATTATCACTGCAGCTCTGCCAGAGCCTCCTGGCCCTGCTTTATCAGCTCTGCCTCCCTGTAGCTGCTCAAATGGCTATGTAGTGAGAAGGAGGAAGCGAATTTAATAAAACCCTGGTATGCCACCTAAATGCCACCTCTGTCAAGTGGACATCTTCCAACAAAGCCCTTTGGAAAATTAACATTGTTTATTATATTTGTTTCACTGGTAAAGATAACGTATACTGCAGCAGGCAGAAAAATTCTACAGCCTGTGAGTCACAAAGTACTTTGATACATTTTTATTTCTGTGATTCATCGGCTTCTGGAAGAGAAGGACAAACACGAAGCAAAGTTCTAGGTTTTATCAAGGGCTTAAGCTCCAACAGACTTTTGACCCAAAGCAATAAGACGATTGGTTGTAGAAAGATCAAAATTTAAATAAAATAGTTAATGATTTTTGTTCATTTATTGACCATTTCTCAGTTTTGTTGACTGGGGTGTTTCACAAGACCTCTGTGCAAGCTATAAATACAGGCAGGTGAGACGCCCTTCCCAAACAGCATCCCTGCCCTGGAGGAATTGCCCTCAGCTCTCCCCAGCCCTCCAGCTGACATCAAGGTAAGAGGCACACCTGGTACAGGAGAACTGGAAGGGTTTCTTGGGCAGCTGCTGTGCTCTGCAGGGGAAGGGAAGGAGGCTTTAGTGTTGGGGTGGGAGCTGCAGCACAGAGGTGAGGCTCTGCTGTCTGCATGTGCAGAGACTGAACCACCTTTAGGGGAGGAGGAGTTGCTGCTGCAGGAGAAGCAAACCTTAGCAAGAGAGAGGGTGGAGGGGGCCAGTGATACACAATTGTGAGAGGTGAAAATGAAAATATTCTACAAATTAATCTTGGACATGGGATCTTTATGTTGTATCAGCAAAATTAAATGAATCATTATTCATATTTTTTCTACAGGTAGAAAGTAATTATAGTAGTGCTTAATCAGTCAGTGAGTCTGAGTTCAGCTCCCTTCAGCTTCCATATATGTTTTTATAACTGTGAAAAAATACATGGTTTTAATAACATAAAGGTTTTTTCTAAAAAAGTGAGGTTTAAGTGATTTGGGTTTTTAAATTATGATGCACATCTTGCAGTATTACTATGGCTTTTAGTCTTACTGGGCATATCTGTCTTTTCCCATCTCTTCTCAGAATCAGCTAGAGGAATGGCTTTTTTGTCCCACTTATTTGCCCTGAAATGTAAATCTTTTCTTCAGTAATTGTTACATGATTTGGAGAGGGAGCTGTTATCATAACTGACCACTCCTTACTATTCCTGCATCTGTTACTAATAAACACTTGTGGCTTTTTAACTGAACTCAGGGGAAATAGATATGTGTATTGGTAATAGTGTTAGGAAAAGACATTTAAAACCTGAAGTTTAGTCTGAGTTAAAGAGCTGATGCTTACAACTTGATTGCTTCTCAGTGTATGTCAAGAGAAAGAATCTCTTGATTTAAGTAAAATTCCATATAAAAAGAGAAATATGGTGTTTCAGTGAATTTAAAGCTCATTTCTGCCCTTAAAAAAGATAGATTTTTCACTAAAAAAAGTTAAATCCTTAAAAAAGATTTTTAACTAAAAAAAAAAATCACTTTCTTTTAGAAATTAATTGCATATCTCACTGCTTTTGTATTGCATTCTATGTGGCTCGTGAAACGTACTCCAAACAATGAGTGACAGTTTTTAAAATATTTCTCAACTGCAGAATCAATTATCAATGAAAAGATTTATCACTGGTTGTACATTTTATTTTGTTATTATTTAGGGTATACCAATAAGATCTTAAGCAAAATGCTCAGGTGTCCCTTGCACGTATACATATTAAATGAAACTGGACTGTTGTGGTGTACAAATCTCATTTTACTTTTTTTCCTCCAAATTGAAATTTCTATGTCATGCCCTCACTCTTTCACAGCTGCTGCTATTTTTATCTTCTGCTAAAATTGTTTCACCTTTCCCTTTTAACTTTTGTCCCTTCTGGTTTCCAGCCTTTCATGTCTGTTGCGTAAAGGCCTCTTACAAGCATTGTTTGTTTTCTGTTTTCATTTTCTATAGGCTGCCATCCAACTCCTACAGCAGAAAATCCAAATCTCAGAAGCCCTGCTGAGATGGGAAAAATCATAGTTTATGAGCATGCCAACTTCCAGGGTTTGTCCAAAGAATTCCACACCAACATTGCCAACCTAAAAGATGCAGATTGGAATGATTGTATCTCCTCAGTGAGAGTAATCGGCCATCCTTGGGTGGCTTATCAGCATGCAAACTATAAAGGACAGTTACTGGTACTTGAGGAGGGAGATCATGACTTTGTTGGCAAAAAGATGAATGATAGGATCAGTTCTCTGCAGGTGATCACCGAAGATCTGCACAACCCCCAGATCACTCTCTATGAACATGCTGATTATCAAGGGAAGAGCAGAGTAATAAGAGAAGCAACCAATCTGGCTAGGGGACACGACAATGACAGCACATCTTCACACAAAGTCCAGAAAGGTGTCTGGCTCCTGTGTGAAGACAGTGATGGAGGTGGATTTCAATACATTGCACGAGAGCACGAGCACCTTCCAAATTACAAGGCCATCAAGTTCAATGACAAGCTTTCCTTCCTGCGTCCCCTTCGCCCTGGCTGTGGCTGTTAGAGTGCAAATCCTGCAGTGCTGAGAAAAGATGCGGCCCCAGCAAGAATTTTTAGACCTAGGTCTCCACCTCTACTTGTGTCACTTTCTCCCCAGTGTCAGGACCACCAAACATGAGAGCTCTCCTGCCCCACAAATGGCCTCTGCCATTGTCTGTAAACCATTTTGTGTTGGAGCCAATAAAGAATCTTTTTCAATCAGCGGTGGGTTTATTTTATGCACTGTTTAGTGTAGGTAAACATTTTGCTTTCATGTGTATCTAGAGAATGTTTTGTGCAGTGACTTGCAAACATTTTTCATGGATCTCTCCTGTAGAATTTTATCTCCTTCCAGTTTCACTGGTCAGAAACATTGCAACCAGACTAAAGAGCTTGGTAAGCAGTTTGATTATTGCTGTGATGCTGGCCCACTCTCACCTGTAGCTTGTATTTAACTACCTCATGAACTACTGTATCTCAAGGCATTGATCATAGAATTCTAGAATCCCACTAAGCCTGAGGTTGGGAGGTGCCTTAAAGATCATCTCATTCTGACCCTCCTGCCACAGGCAGTGACACCCTCCACTAGACCAGGTTGCTCAAAGTCCCATCCAACCTGGCCTTGAATACTTCCAGGGACAGGAAATCTAAAACCTGCCTAAACAACATGTTTCACTGCCTCATCACCTTCAGAGTAAAGAACTTTTTCATAATACCTAATCTAAGTCTCTCTCTTTTAATTCAAAAACATTCCAGCCTCATCCTAATATTAGCTGCCCACTTGAAAAGCTGTTCCTGCTCTTTCTTATGAGCCCCCTTCAAGAACTGGAAGGCTGCAATGAGACCTCCCTGGAGCTTTCTCTACTCCAGGATGAACAACCCCAGATTTCTCAGCCTGTCTTCATAGGAGAGGTGCTCCCATCCAAGACCATCTCCCAGTCTGTGCTCATGTCTGGGAATGCCCTGACCCAGGTGCAGCACCTTGTACTTGGGCTTGTTGAACTTCATGAGGTAAGTATGGAATCACTTCCCAAGTTTGTCCAGGTCCCTCTGGATGGAATCCCGTCCTTTAGTTGTTCCAGCTGCACCCCTCAGCTTTGTGTCATCTTCTGGAGTGTCATTGATAAAGATCTTTAAAAGCACTGGTCCCAGAACAGAGCCCTGATGGACACCAGGCATCACTGGTCTCCTTCTGGACACAGAGCCACTGACCACAACTCTGTGGCTGTGTGGCTATTTCCCAAATAGTCCACCTTTCAAACCTGTGTATCTCAGCTTGGAGATAAGGATGCCACGTGGGACCTTGTCAAACTTCTTAAGGAAGTCGAGGTATGTGAGTGACATTGGTTGGTTTCCCCTTGTCGATGGCCGCAATCCCTCCATCACAGATGGCCACCAGGTTGGTCAGGCATAATCTGCCCTTAGTAAAGCCATGCTGGCTGTCTTGGATCATCTTCTTGGATCATCATCTCCCATCTTACATGTGCCTTTTGATTGCTTCCATGGGGATCTGCTCCATGATCTTCACAGGAATAGAGGTGAGGCTCACTTGTTTGTGCTTCCCCAGATCTTTCTTTCTCCCCTTTTTAAAAAGAAGAGTGATGTTTCTCTTCTTCCATTCACCAAGGATTTCACCTGAAGGCCATGACTTTTCAAATATCATGGAGAGTGTCTTGGCAACAGCACCACCCCTCAGGGCCCTGGGGACGCATGTCAATCCAGTCCCATAGACTTGTATCTATTCAGCTTCATCAAGTGGTCTCAAACCTGCTCCTCACTTAGAGTGGGAGGGACTTTTCTCCCTCAGTCACTACCTGCAGTTTCAGCTACTCTAGAGATATGGGAAACCTGACCTCCAATGAAGACTGAGGCAAGGAACACATTGAGTAACTCAGCCTCTCCACATCTATTGCCACCAGTTCTTCTTTCTTGTTTATTGGTGGGGAGTGGGGGTTACACTCTACTTGGCCTTTATTTTCTACCCAGTGTTCTTGCAGAAGCCCTGCTGTGTCAGTCCACATGGGCAGGCAACCTGGGACAACTACAAGCTTGTGGCTAGAACACAGAGAGTAAAGGTATTTCCATTTCCATTGGCTTATGAGCACCCAATCTATGCCCTTCCTCAGGCCTCTGGGGGCCACTGCCCCCCGAGGGAGCAGCCCAGGCCATGAGGAGGCGGCTCTGAGCCTGAAGGGTGACAAGAAAGTATCCACTGACCCCCCAGCGGCAAGGTTTGGAGATCTTGGCAGCTCCCTGGCAGGGACCTCATGACCACCGCAGGACTGGACGCATTTAACTCTTTCTCACCAGCAGATGAACTTCCAAAGCACTAAGCTTCTCTGGAGTGGAGACAAAGCAAATTGAACCATAAGGAGGCATAGCATGAAATTGAGTCAGTGAAGAGAGAGTGGAAAGATTATTTGGGGAAAAGGAGAAGTACCCGAAAGTGGCTGGACATTTCTGTAATTATGGAGCATGGACTATTTTTTCCTGTAACATAGAGATGCTGTTTGGGGGGGATATAAAGTGCTAGTATTAAGTGATAGGAAGTTTTCTTGCTCCTAAGGAAAAAGGAGATTTTGCAGTTTTGAGATGAAGATTTTGGAAACAGGAAAAAGGAGAATCTTTGTGTGTACTAGAGGCGGCATCCTTAAACAGTACCCCAATAAGCAGTTTATGACCTATGTGCAGTGTTGGGCAAACTGCTATAGGTAGGAGTTTTGCAGAGTTGTTTTCAGGCTGCTGCAGAAATGTGGCATGGTAGCCACTTGAAGACTGCTCCTTGTGTGACAATGTCTCCATAAGACTCAGAGAGACTCCTTTCCTAAAAGAATTGATGAAAGATTATTTTTTAAATGGTAACTCTGACTGAAATTGCAAGTTTTGTCTTTTTATGTTGTGTGTAGGAAAGTGAATATTTTTGGGGGGGGGAGGGGGAAGGAAGGATGTTTTGAAGGTTTCATTTGTTTGTTTTTTGGGTTTTTTTCTCCCCCTTTTCTTATTCCTTAATCTTAATGTGTGTGAATAAACTATTTTTTATATTTTTAAGGTAAGTCTGTTTCACTTTTGGAGTTCTCCTAGACATATATAAAAATAGCAAACACTAAACCACCACAACACTGCATGCTGTGCTGACATGTCAGCCACTTGTTCTCCTCTGCTTGGATCAGGTGGGCAGATGCAATGGAGATAATTCAGAATCCATGTATTTTGGGGCACTTCTTACTGCTTTGTAGCCAGCTTCAAGTTTCCTTGCTCTGTTCATCAAAATGGGATTTCTGAATTCAATTCCAAGAGCATCTGGCATTCTCCCTTCTCTAGGACATGTGTTTCATAGTGGAAAGTCAACTGGCAAATTTCACCTTCAGCCCAAAACAGTTTGTGGAAGAAATGGTTTTGGATGTCTTAGTGAAGTGCCTTGGTCATGTCTGAGAGATCCCTTTGAGAATCTCAGCACGAAAATGATGTTAGATAGGCACTGGTAACAGGAGAGAGGTTGTTTTGGGCATCTCTAATTATATTTCCTAGGAAATACACTTAATGACATTTCCTTTTTGAAAACCACCATTTCTTAGATAGGAAAGAAGGCATCCTCTTATTTTCTTGGTATATGTAACTGAGAAGTTCCTTACAGCCAGGAGGTCTCTGAAGCAGATATCTCTGAGATTTCCCTCTGTTTCTCTTGGGCAAAGAAAATATTACAGTACTTCCTGAAGTTGCTGTTAATCTGATTCTAATCAGCTGACATTCCTGTCAGGCTCTGTCTCTCCTAGTCACCAGAGAGGGGATTTTCTTCACTTTGGGGGTAGTGAGGAGGTGGTGTAGTTGCCCTTGGGGTGCAGTGCAGTGCAGACCAGCTGGCAATTCTGCACTGCTCAGATAGCAGTACCCTTGGAATCATGTTCTGTGGTATCCTCACCCCTCATCCTCATGGCAAATTTTAGGAGGACTCTCAGAAGGATACATCACCAACTGTGGCATTCCCTACTGTACTGCTCACAAAATGTTTATCCCTATAAAAGCACACTGTGCAATACTCTTGCCCAGTAAAGACTAAAGCACTGGCACCTCAGACTGCTTGCCAATCCAGGAATAAACTGTATCTGGAGGTTCCAAACCCTGCTAAACTACAAACAGTATTAAAAATATATATAAGCAGTAAAACAACTGCTTGCAAAATCAACACTCAGCAAAAAACCTGCACAGAGGAGATTATTAATCCACAGTGCAAAGGGACATTTGAAGAGAATGCAGCATAAGGAAGGCTTGTAAGTGGAATTCCAAAAGGAGATGTCCAGATGAGAAAGCTTGGGCACTCTGGCTGTAACAGAGAAGTGGTACATACACAGACTCAACTTTTCTTGGCCTGACCAGAAACATCCTCAGAACAGGTTCAGGCATGTTTGGGTCAACACTGAATATAAAATGTGGGCTTTAAGTCAGATCTTGTACGTCCAGGAAAAGGTGATGTTACACATTAACCACTTATGTTATTTCTTAATGATGCCTTTGCTTCCGTGTTTCAGGGCTCTGGTCCAGCTCCTTTGGATCAGCTTTGTGAATGAGCCACTGTGACTCTTCACCTGCAGTGCAGCTCCATTGCCCAAGCAGCCCACCATCAGAGGAGTGGAGGGAAACCAGCAGACAGGATATTCTGCTGCACATGCCTTAATCTATGGGATTTTTGGCTAGATGATTTAACATTCACTCTGGGAAACGCAAGCTCTTTTCCAAGTACAGAATTCTCAAACTTGCTGTTTGCAAGCAAGTAAGTTTTTGCTGTGCCTTTCTTCCCTACTCATTTCATCTGGTACTGGGATTCCCACAGCATGAATTTACAGCATCTTTTAGTGTATCCAACACCAAAAAGCCATTGTGGGAAGCAGTGCTGAAGCAACTTATTTTTTTTCCCATATGCATCTTCAAACACATCTTCCCTTTACCCAATTACAGAGCTTCCCCACTTTCAATTCAGTTGCTGATGCTTCCTTTAATTTTTTCTTTGTTTTCTTTGTCAGAGTATTCCTCCCCCTTATACTGCTGTGTTTTCTTGGCAGTGCCTTATTGACTCTGTTTTAATCAGAGCAGTATTACAGCAAAGCTTAAATGAGATTCTCCATCCTTGTAAAACAAATCTCAAAAAATGCAAAGCATGTTGCTGACAAAAGCAGTAATGAGAGACTTTCCTTCAGAGATCTGTAGAGGTCATCAGGAAAATAAATGTGACATAGTGGAATGTATGCAGCTGGATGTGCCTATAAGGAATTCCCCTCCTTGAAGCAAACTTGTTTTTGCATTTACGCGGTCCCCAAACCCAGTCTACTGAACAGTCTTCCCATCAAATCTGTATGTTTCCAATTCAGAAATAAGGAAATTGTGGTCCCTGCAGAAATCCAGGTGGATGACGTGTCATCCTTTTCCACTGAAGTAGTCACTCCATTGTAAGAGGCCAGTAGGTTATTTGGACTGGACTTTGCTGAAGCTGTGCTGGCTGTCTCAAATCACTTCCCTGTCTTCCAGTGCTTACAAATACAAATACAAAAGGAGATAACAAGCAGGAAGCAGTTTGATTTACTTAATTGTTAACACACCTCCTTGCTGAATCATCCTAACTGAGCAAGTCAATGGTTAAGTGAGTAGGTGAATACTCTGATAAAAGATAAGAAATCTTTATAGATCTCTTCTCCCTTAAGGAAGTACCATCTCTCAGAGCAGTATTGCTATGCAGCTGGCACCTAAATGGCTGTGCTGTCATGCACACAGTGATAAACCTTATCAGGATCTGTGGAAACCATGAACAAATGGTGACCCCCAAGGGTCTGTAGTGCCACCAGTGCTATTGAATATCTTCCTTGATGTCATAGACATGGCTTCAGGTGCACCCTCAGCAAGCTTGCAGATGACTCCAAGCTAAGTGGTGTGTTGTTGTGCTGGAAGGAAGGCACTGTTAAGAAGGACCTTGAGAAGCCTGAGACATGGCCCGGTGTGGACCCTATAAATTTCAGCAAGGCCAAGTGCAAGACTCTGCAACTGGATGTCAGATCAATCACCAGCAGCAGTGTAGGCTGTGGAATGAATGGTTTGAGGGCATCCTTGTGGAGAAGGAACTGAGAACACTGGTGGATGAAAAACTGGACATGACCTGACACCACCTAGAAAGCCAATTGTATCCTGGGCTGCATAAAGTGTAGTTTGCAGGATGAGGGAGATGATTCTTACCTTCTAATCTGATGTGCTGAGTCTCTACCTGGAGAGGGGTTTCCTGAACAAGAGAGACACAGACATGTTAGAACTAGAACTGGGCCATGAAAATGGTCAGAGGGCTGCAGAACCTCCTACAGAGAAAGGCAGAGATACTTGGAGTTGTTCAGCCTAGAGAAGACAATGCTTCTGGGATATTCCAGCCCGCTGGTCTGGGGTCCGCCGTTCGAACCCAGGGGGCTGAAGCCACCCCAAAAGGGTATCTCACCAGAGACAGCCTTCTAGGGGCCAGAGCACCCCCTCAGCGGGCCGGAGGCTTCTCTCAGCAGAGACAGGGCAGCTTGGTGATTTCTCAGTTCTTATGTGATTTCAGCTCTGCCTGCCCTGTCCTGTGAGGCAGCCTCTATTACTCGCCCAGGAAGAAGAGAGGAGGGTCCCGTATAGCGATTCTGCAGGAGTCAGCTTTATTGTAGAGCATCAGCGAAGGGGAGCCAGTGACGGGTGTCCTGACAAGCGGGGGGATCTAGGGGGTTTTTATGGGCAAACCAAGGTGGGAGTGGAGGAGCACGAGCCAATGGGTTACAGCAAATTACATTCAAACTTCTGGGGGCTTACAGGACCTTTGTTGGTCGCTGTAGCTGAAAAGTTACTTTCTTATCTTGGGGGTCTGGCAGGGGGTTGTGCACTCCCTTTCTTATCTCCTCAGCAGGCCTCTCTCCAAGGCAGGGCCGCTGGGGCCCTCTCCATCCCCACACTGGGAGACCTTATTGCGATGTTTCAAAATATAAAGGGGCTTATAAGAGAGGCAGAGAGAGAGAAACTTTTTACTATGACCTTTCAAGCTGAAAGAGCCTAGGTTTAGGTTAGACATTAGGAAGAAATTCTTCACTCTAAGGGTGGTGAGGCACTGGAAAAGTTTGTCTAGAGAAGATAGTGGTGCCCTGTCCTTGGATATTCCTCCTTAGTCAGTTTGTAGGCAACAGGAGCTTGGGTGTGAGTGTTGAGTACTGGAGGGTAAGCAGGCTCTGCTGGCTGAGGCCAGGAGAATGAAGTTCAACACAGCTGGGGGCCGAGCCCTGCCCTGCGGTCACCAAAACCCCATGCATGGTAGACAGCAGCTGGACATGAGCCAGCTGTGCCCAGGTGGCCAAGAAGGCCAAAGGCACCTGGCCTGGATCAGCATTGGGGTGTCCAGCAGGAGCAGGGCAGGGATTGTTCCCCTTTACTCAGCACTGGTAGGGCCACACCTCAAGTGCTGTGTCCAGTTCTGGGCACTCACAGCAAGAAAGACATAGAGGGGTTGGGGAGAGTTCAGAGAAGGGAAATGAGCTGTTCAGTGATCTGGAGCACAGGTCTGATGAGGAGCGGCCAAAGGAGCTGGGATTGTTCCAGTTAATGTGTTCCAATTACTGTGGTTCAGATGGCTTTGGAAGCAGGATAAACATGAAACCAAATTCTAAGCTTCTCAAGTCACACTTCAATATACTTTTGAACCAAAGCAATGAGATGTCTGGTTGTAGGACATCAAAACCAAGATAGAATATTTAAGGTTTTATATCCCTGAGAATGATATCCACCACTCCCAGTTCTGTGGAATGGGGTGTTTCACACTTTCACTTCTGTGCAAGTATAAATGGAGTCTGGTCAAGATGCCTTTAACAAACAGCATCCCTGCCCTGGAGGAATTGCCCTCAGCTCTCCCCGGCCCTGCAGCTGACATCAAGGTAAGAGGCACACTTTGTGCAGGAGAACTGGAAGGGTTTCTTGGGCAGCTGCTGTGCACTGCAGGGGAAGGGAAGGAGGCTTTAGTGTTGGGGTGGGAGCTGCAGCACAGACGTGAGGCTCTGCTGTCTGCATGTGCAGAGACTGAACCACCTTTAGGGGAGGAGGAGTTGCTGCTGCAGGAGAAGCAAACCTTAGCAGGGGAGAGGGTGGAGGGGGCCAGTGATACAGAGTTGTGAGGGGTGAACATGAGAGGATTTTCCAACTTACTCTTGGGTATACAGCTAACCTAACACACACATCTAACACGAACTGGGTAGTTGTGGATACATCTCGTTTTGTTTTCCCTCAGAATTGAAATTTCTATGCCATGCCCACTTTTCCAGGTGCTGCCATGTTTATTCTTTGTTAAAAATGTTCTACTTTTCTCCACCATACTTCCCATCATTTTGTGTCTGGAGGAAAAAGTCTTCTTACAAGCATTGTTTGTTTTCTGTCTTCCTTTTGTGCAGGCTATCATCCAGCTCCTATAGAAAGAAATCTGCACTCCAGAAGTCCTACTGAGATGGGGAAAATCATAATTTATGAGCATGTAAACTTCCAGGGTTTGTCCAGAGAATTCACCACTAACATTTCAAATCTAAAAGATGCAGATTGGAACGATATTGTCTCCTCAGTGAAAGTAATTGGGCAGCCTTGGGTGTCTTATGAGCATGAGAACTACAGAGGCCAATTCCTGGTACTTGAGGAGGGAGAACATAACTTTGTTGGTAAAGATATGAATGATAGGATCAGCTCTCTGCAGGTGATCACCGAAGATCTGAGCAATCCTCAGATCACTCTCTACGAACATGTTGATTATCAAGGGAAGAGCAGAATAATAAGACAAGCAACCAACCTGGCTGCGGGACACCACAATGACATCATGTCTTCTCACAAAGTCCAGAGAGGTGCCTGGCTGCTGTGTGAGCACAGTGATGGAAGTGGGATTCAATACATTGCACGAGAGCACGAGCACCTTCCAAATTACAAGGCAATCGATTTCAATGACAAGCTTTCCTTCCTGCGTCCCCTTCGCCCTGGCTGTGGCCGTTAGAGTGCAAATCCTGTGGCGCTGAGAAAAGATGCAGCCCCAGCAAGAAATTTGAGAGCTAGGTCTCTCCTGCCTGTGTTGCCTTTCCCCCCAGAGCTCTCTGCTGTGCTGTACTGCAGATCTGTATTTCCCTATCCTGCCTTGCACTCTTCTCCCACCTCACAAATGCAAGAATCGTCATGCTGGATCATATGAAAGAGTGTCCAAGCAAAGAGACATGCCAGATGTGTGAAACCTATTGTACCCACAGGTAGCATTCCAGAGTCCTTGGCTATGGAATGTAGAAGCATTGCATGTTGC